>CABFVX010000459.1:24208-35587 GCA_902151425.1 Timema shepardi
ATATATATATATATATATATTAGAGACTGGTATTAGTCAAAGACCCAACTAGGTCATGGAACAAAGCTATAGATTACTTGATCTCCCCTTTTTTCCAACCTAAAGGGTAAGACCATCGGGAACATGGCCACACAGTATAGGGAATTGGGTAATTGCCCAAATATTTAAGACTATGTCATATGGATATAGAAAAATAGTTCAAAAACTCTGACATTCAAAACTATGTCTTATGGACATAAAAAAACCCGTTTACAAGGACCATGTCAAAAATATTATATATTAATCAAATAATCTCAGATATTACAATATTCGCAGCGTGGAGGCGAGACCGACGCGTCAAACATCGTGACCACCACTGGTACGTCAACTAATGCTTGAAGTCCTCTTGGATGCTCGTTCGATGATTCGTTAGAATAGAATACAATTATGATGTGAGGGTTAATAGATTATATACAAGATGCACTGACGTATTAGGAAAGGATAACAACAAAAGCGGGGTGGGGTGTCCTTCCAGAACAATCTGAGATACTCTAGGCGAGCTTGGTTTGGCCATCACCCACTGCGTCACGGGGTGCAACATCAGATCAGTCGAGTCTAGCAAGCGAGCAAGGTGTGTGTAGAGAACTTCCTCCAGGAAGTGTTGACAGTCAGCTGGGGCAATCTTTGCTTGAGCTTGGTCGTTTCCAGTAACCCAATCTCACCGTGAGCTTATATCTGCCACAAATTTTTTGAATTTATTAGTTCTTGGAGGTTGACCTGGTGGTCTAGGGGTAAGGTGTCAGACTTCTGTGCTGGCGGCCGGGGTTCAATCCTCGGTCCCGGCACAGATTTATCAGACATCTTGTGAATGTGGGGAATGCCAGGTCTCCACCGTGGTTCGGATTCCACGTTAAACTGTAGGTCCTTCATTTTCATCTCACACTCACCCTACCATTACACATTAGCGTAAGTGCGTATAACCCGAACAGGTAGTAAGACGCGGTGCTAATAATAATTAATAATAGTTCTTGGATTTATAATGATGATCATAAATAAGATGTTTTTGAGTGTATGTGCTAATTGGTCTTTAGCACGCTACAACTCCTTAAAGAAGAACATGCACATTTTCTAGAATGAAAGTATGCTATACAGATAGCTACAGTAACTCTAATCAGAAGAATCAAATTAAGTGAAGGTTAAGCAATAATACACAACTCTACTCAAGGCTTACGGCTGTTAGTCTTAAATCTGATAAGCATGGCCAAATAATGAAGTTGAACAATATCTAAAACTAGGAAGTCTTTATTTAAGGAGTTACAGTGATAGTTGATAACTGAATTAGCTGGCGTTAGTTAACTCCGAAAGGAGCAGTATGATACAAAAGAATGTTCCAAATGCTGGAACTATTAGTTTACATATAGTAAAAAAAGAGATACAAGGAATATTGGCCATCAGAAAAATATAGCAGTCCTAGTCCTTATTAGTACTGCCTGATCATCCAATAGTATAATTAATACTAACAATAGTCTGGAGACAGACTACAACAATGGAAAAACTTCTAGACAGTAAAGAGTCAAGCGGCGCTTGAAGGGAGCTGGACAAATTTAAATATAATAACACGTGGGCCATCTCTCTGGGATATAAGCATACCCACGAGCTGAGCACCGTACTAAGGTAGAACAATAATATCAAACCGAGGTCTGATAATAGCCAAGGACCCAATTAGGTCATAAAGCAACGCCATGGATTAACCCAACCTCCACTTTTTTCCCAAACTAAAGGCATTAGTGACATGGTCACATAAAACAGGGCATCAAACTGTCCCCCAAATATTTAATAAAAGTCATATGGACATAGTTAAACAATAAACAAATATGGTCATAAGGACTACATTCTGTTTAAAATAAACACATTCTGCCAAAGAGTAACTATTACACTTAACCTACATTGAAACTTCTCATTTGAAGAAGATCAAAAAGTACAGCTCTGTACAAATAAACAATATAATTTTAGCAGATATTACATTATCTGCGCCGAGGTGCTGAGACTGACGAAACAATCATCTTGACCACTTCTTGGTGGTTACGTTGAACTGAAGCCTCCTGGATGCTCGCTGGATGCTCGTGAGATGAGTTGTTGAAATTGCCTACTAAAATAGTATGAGAGGCGCTGGATTACATACGAAATGAATCTGACGTCTAGGAAGTTAAGAGGAAGAGGTTTTGTTAAGAACATAATATAATAGCCCAGGACAAACTTCAGTTGGCTGCAGTCGAAGGAATCACAGAGCATACTTTCAGTATCAAGGTGCCGGCCCAGCCGCTTCCGCTAGTTCTTTTTGGTCGTCTAGTCGAGAAGGCTTCAATCGACCCAGTAAGGAACAATTACATAGTGAGTTAATAAAGTGCAATTTATTTTAATTTTCTTTTACGTTGTATATATGGCGATTTATCGTTTTCTTTGTATGTACGGGCTAAATGAACTTAGTCCGTTACAGAAGGTATGTGAAAATACCATTCCAGGCAAAATTCGTAGGTCCTTTTGCTCTCGCTTATAGAAATTCTCATATCCTGATATAATCAATTGGTTCAACCAGTGCACGTTAGACACCTCAAATAGATAAATAAAATACAAATTTGGTAATCTTTGTCAATAGATCTTCTGATTATTTTTGGAAGGTTCCTGGATTCGATCCCCAAACTTTATCGATAGAATCCTATTGTTTATTCAGGGGCTACCATTTCGAGATGAGTATTTGATGGCTTGGGTCCTGAGTATTTTGTTCTAGAGTTAAGTTAGTCTGTAATATATGTGCTTAAATAATAATTTATTTCAAATAGAGCATGTTAATACCGACATTTATGATGATAGTAATAATCAATTAAAACCTATGTTCATAATTTATGGAAAACACATTGATATTTTGTTCTTTAGGCCTTTCAAAGAATTCTTGATATTTATTTGAGTAGAAACAAAAATTAGTTTTCATATATCACAAAATCCGAGTACGAATGGTAATAGCAAAAATAAAATAAGCTCTTGATTGTTAAGTAAATTTAAAATCCTAAGCTACACAGCGCTTACACTGAAAAATAGAAAAGAATAAGTCCAGCCTTGATGTATTACCCTATGATATTAACTTAAAAGCTATACCATAGGGGAACCAGGTAAGGCAATTATTTCGCTAACTTACAGGTTAATAGATTATTATAACGTGTAATCTCATTATTTCTGTCCATATTAATTCTGCTATCAAATATTTAATTTCTTGAGTTTTTTTTTTTAGTTTTTTTTTTACTTATGTTGGATTAGTTTCTAACACGATGTGCTGATATAATTTGTGGATTTAAAAAGCAAACGATTAATACATCAAAGAAAGATAAGAGAATTATGGGACAGTGTTATAATAGTAGGCTATTTATAATATAAGAGTATCAAACACGCAAATCCTATGTATTTATTTTAAAATTCAAAATATGCAGTCAATTCTTTTTTTCAATACTATCTAAGTTAATGTATACTAATTTAAAGTGATAAAATGATTTAAATTATATTATATTCTTGTTTGTAATTTATTTACAGAAAATTAGGATTTTATATTATCTCCCAAATTTATAACTGCACAAAACGTAAGAAGCGGATTGATAAAATTATTTCTAACATTCATGTATAGATACATATTAGTTTTACCAAGATAAATTTGATAAGTTAGACAGCTGAATTTTTTGAAATCAAGTATAATTATATTAAAAAATAAAAGGCAAACAAACTAAATTTTATTTGAGTCATATGCAAACTTTTAAACCCTTTTAGCAGATATTAATGTTTTTTGTTAATTTAAAAATGAAATTAATGTGTATACAAACAAAAAAAGGTATGTAATTAGTAAGTGGAACGTATGATACGGTTGTGAATCATACATATGATTTATTCCCCTCTATATCATTTTCTGTACCCACAGTTTGTTACACAATTTTAGAAATATCGAGTTCATGGTTCGGTGTATAATAACTGTCACAGTCTAGAAGTTTGGGTTATTTCCCAAGAGAGTAATTACAAATATGAAGTGAGGGTGTGAGATTAATATTTTGTCCCCTAGGGGTGTCCAAGGAGAATATATACACTGATGTAACATGATTTCTGGCTATGCGTAGGATCCATGTGGTTGAAAATGTAAGGGTGCTACCTACCGCAGAGCTGAGACGCGTGAGACATGTTCAGAAATCTCGTGTTGTTTAAGAAGTGGTTTGTTATTTTAAAATATGATTGCCTACAAAATAGAGGCGAAAATTATCCACATTTCCCTATAAAATAATAACTTCCTAGAATTTAATTTTTATAATTTTAAAAAGAAACTCATTTAAATATGTAATTATCTTATCTTCATTGATATTTTGAGATAAATTTCATTGCTATAAAAATTAAATGAATAGTTATAGTTATAAAACTAACAAATTCATGTTGGTTAATGTCACAAAAGGATGTTTTAAGATTAGGGAGAATGGTTTTATGGTAGCTTTGAAGCCTTATAACTGTTACATTACATAATAAATAACTCGCTGTGAGTATAGAACCCTTCAAATAGGTGAAGAGGGTATATTATAGTGGAATCTTAGTTGGAAGGTAGATTTAAAAAATAGAGCATAAATTTCTATCAGTATATATAGGTACAGTAACCCTATGACTTCTTTGGTGTTGACTGACAGCTCATAGCTGACAGCTGATGGCCTTGAAAAGTTACCTGACCAAGTTATGTATCCCTACGCCGAACCATATGATCTTCAAAAAACATGTGTTTAGCAGCTGTAACCTTTCACAATCAAAATTTAGGTACATACCTAAATCTTGACTGTCAGAAGTCAGCTGTGAGCTGTCAGTCAGCACCAAAGAAGCCATGGAGCTACTGTTGATGTATATATAGCTTTATATGTAGGTGATTTTCTTAAATATTTATTATATATTAATAGTAGGGCCTATACATGTGTATAAATGCATACACATTTATTAATATATTGATATAACAATTTTTAACGTACTGTGCATGTCTGGATAGAAATAAATTTTACAAATGTAGATCTATTTAAAGCAAATAAACAAAACCTTTTCACAAGCTATAGGTAGAGATATACACTGGTCCTAGGCTGTACACGTTTTATAAATATGTCCTTTCTTGAGCTAGAACATTGGACTTCATTGTTTAAGTATAATCAGTATTGTAACAACTGGGAAAGTAGGAATAATTTCTATTTTACAGTGTAGAATTAATTTTCTAGGGGTTCAGTAAAATTACTACTATGGACGAAAAAAGTGTGATATTAATTTCAAAGGCTTCTAATGATGAACTATTTGAAGCATCAAAGAGCCAACCAATCAGCAAAGATTTATCAAATTCTAGAAAATGCTGTTCCAAGTAAAATGTACACTCTGTTTACCTTGATGGATTATACTATGGCCCTAAGTCATAAGCTATACCATAGTGATATAATTAAAGAAAGCTTGCCACCGTACAGTGTAAACGAAAGGTATTTACATTCTGCTAAAATTACACACATAATATAATTATGTTATTGGTAATAATTTTGCATTTTGGAAGAGATATCAAATTTGGTGTAGTAACTACATGCTATTATATCTGTATATTTTCTAAAAGTCTGTCATAGATCTTAAATTGAATACAAATCCTTTTTCTTAGATTGTGCGCCCATTATGCCTTAAGTGTAGGCCTATATTCATCCTCTGGACAATAGGTAGAAGTAAATATTTATTGATAAATAATTTAAATCTAAGCTTTATTAATAAATAATTGTTTTTTGGTTAAATATTCGTAAGATAAGTTAAAGACACGATTAAAACATACATAGTATACATACATAGAATTATGATCAATTTTATTGATCTAAATGCGAATTAACGTTAGCAACATTCCAATAAAAAAATATTTCTCCAGTTTAGGAATCTCAATTTAGATGTGCTATTACCAGTATCCAAATATAAAATTGTGGTTTTCGGTCCAACAGATAAAGATTGAGTTATTATTTTTTAGCCAAAAATATATATTTTATTAGAAATTTACAGCCATGCACCAAATAATAGTTTCCATTGTGAATAAACAAAGAATGAAAAACTTATATATTTCTGTGAAAATTGTGTTTTCGTTGAAAATTAACAATTTCCTCCGACATCCTGGACTCCTAACCATTAAAATGAGTGCCCGTTTGTCCAAATCTGTTGTCATTTCCTCATAATTTCTATTACCGGAAACGGGCTTATCAATCTATATATAAGAATATAAAATATTTTTATTTTAAATGTTATAGTTACAATACAAAAGAAAATGAAAATTTAATTTTAAATGTAATAACGGTAGAGTAGTAGTTTCGACCTCTTTTGTTAGCGTACACCCAAATTTATCTTCAACTTTTTACTCCCAAAGTTGCAGATGCATAATGCAATCCACACAATATTTTATATTACGCTTCTAAAATAAATAGCATTCAAAATAATTTTATATATATAGGGCCTATATTAAATTGTACGTACCCTATAAAATGTCCTCGCGTACACCAGGTTGAGTACCCCTTGCTTAAAGTAAATACACCGGGATTATTTTGCAAACAAGTATGAAAAAACTGGAAATAGGTCTCATTTGGGTATCCATTCCCATTAAAACAGTAAAAAAGTAAACTATAATCACGCGTGTTGCTTCATCCCCCCGTTTAAAAGAAAATTTATAATTGACTTTAGTACATTTCACTATGTGTATGCCAATAGTTTGAATATTCTCAATTTTGGAGGTGTTTATTAACATGTCAACATTAAATTAGGACGTACAGTACCTCTTTCGACTGAGAGCTGACACATATTTGAATAGTTGATCCAACATTTACCTTCTATTTAGCTCCTGGACAAACTGTTTACCTCTAATAATTGAATGCTATCTTTTAGAAAGGTAAATATACAAACTACAAAAGTGTTGGATAGAGAAGCTAAACACTTTAAGGGATACATGAGAAGCGTTTGGTGAAAAAGTGTGTTAAGTAAGTATTATATTAATAGTTTTTATATGATTCAACAGGTTTTTATGTATGCGTAAATTTGGTATAAATGTCTAAGTTACAAAATGAGACTCAACTAATACCAGGGTATTTAAACTTATTGCCGTTAGAAGCCTTTAAGTGTCACACTATGCATTTTTAAAGACCAATTATCAAATAAATATAACTAAACATGATATAAATCCAAATTATATACAAAGTCAAACTATAGTATTCAAATGCTCAATCAATTGTTATAGATTAATTTTGAGTAAATTAAACAATGTCGTATTTACAACATTTTGTCCATATAGGCCTAGGGAATCTTGAAGTTTATTTGGAGATCACTCTAATTTACAGATTCTCTAAACGGCCACTCTGAGTATCGATGGCAATGGGGGCACTGGGCAACGGGGCACCACACATAGCTTCTCGCTCCTTTAACTAAAATGGGTATCTTATTATTTTAATAGTTTTAATTTGATAGGTATTGATAAAAGCTATGAATTTGACCGTTGCAAGTCACATAAATTGATTTATAAAATTCTGAGTATTCAATAAGTTTTCTAGATATCAAATAAGGATCTTACTATGAAAATTGGATTATTGTTATCTTGGTACATGCTTGAAATTTCAAGTGATCTTAGATAACGTAATAAAATTGTAAAAGGTCTGGTGATCTCTTTTTTGAAGACAGTCGGTCGCATTCAACGCTTAAGAAAATTTCTATTGTATTGAGAAATGCATTTCTATCAAAAATTAATTTAAAATACCAAGCTTCAAAAACCTGTGATTGGACAGTCGTTACAAGTATGACCCGTCTTTAGTTTAACTTTTTAGTTCCAAATTTTGCCCATTGCTCTTAGTTAATCAATACACACTATATCGCTTGACATCCCATGTATCACGAACCTATTTTAATATTGGTGTTTCTTTACATCAAGGGAAATATTTAGATACTTTTAAGGAACAGTGAATCATATATAACATCTTTGTTTTAACAGAGCACACTTATTTTAAAATACAATCACGTTTTATTCACTCGTTAGATTTTGGGTAGATGAAATATTATATACGTAGTTATGTATTCATCGACCAACTTCATGATAAATATAGAATTGAAGGATTTGTGAACCATTTGTTTTTAACTTATTCCTCTTTATTTTAACTTATATTTATTTATGCGTGTCTGGGCTGCATCCCTCTGGAAATATTAGCCAGTACTAATGTACCGTTGGGCAGGGGATTCCCGAATGTGCTAATAGTACATTCTTTCCGTGGAGGTTATGTACATGTTCCGATGAGTTGAGATGATGATCATAGTGAATATGAGAGTATGAAACCAGTAGAAAAGGATATATTTATGTATTTACTTATTCAATTGTCCTTACTTTCTATCCTGAGGCCTATACTGTCACTCAGGACCTACGTTGCATTGTTTCTCTACATACGCTAATTTGCTAGGTTATCCAATTTGCTATCATATTAATAAATTTATTGGGATTAGAGGCAGTGGAAACACTTAAATATAGCTTAAACAAAGCCTAAAAAACCAAGCCAATTCTGTCTGTCATTTTGTCTTTAGCTCCCAAATTAAGGATGGCTTACAGATAACTAATTTTTTAAAATTCAATATATTTCAAAAATGTGATCCAACGATTGTGTTTAAAAAGGATATCAGAATTGTTTCAAACGACAAATAACACTGCAATCTTTTAAAAATGGCAAACATGATTTGGTTTCAAATGAGAATCAGAGTAGTTTTTAGCTTGATAAATATTCAATTTAGTTGTTTTTCTTTTAAAAAAAGGTGATCGTTTATAGATAGGGCTCAGTTTGCTGAGAAATTAAGTTTCAATTTTATTTTATTTTTCAAAATGATCTTACTGATTTTTTTAGTTGGTATATCTTACACCATAGATAATAATGTATGCTGACTTCTCTAAAATAAATTAATTTAAATCTCGTTTACTTATGACAAATTTTGAAAATTTAAAAATTATCTATAAAGGCTTTAAATATTTAGTTCAATATAGCTATATTGGAATTGAATAAACACACAACGTGTGTATATTGGAATTGCTTTACATAATAAATAAGAAGATATATACAATTTTTAATATAAATAACTTTAGGGTCATTCATCAAGCACATTTACAGTGGCATATACTTTTTTATGTTATTAGGTTTAAATTGTTAACATAACTAGTGTAAATAATAATATTTTATTTTTTTAGGGATCATAACATATTGAATTTTAATATAAATAATTGGCCAAATATATTAAAATATATTAATGTAGCTTATACTAGAGTATTGAATTTATTAACACTGTATGAATAAAAATTGTACCTAGGTTTGAAGGACAAAATAATAAGAAAATACTTTATCAATAAGATTTTTTTGGAAAAATTTTAACAAAACGCTTGGCTCTTCACTAAATATTTAAAAAAATCCATTTATAATAATTTTGAAAGGAATTCTGTCTTTAACTTTTATTTATTAATATTTTATTTATAGAAAACAAATTTCAATTCATTTATTTTGTGTTAGTGAAATCATCTAAGCTTAATATAACTAACATAAACATCATAGGCCAAACCTAATTACACTTTGATTGACTTCAACCAAATAGATTAAAACTCTGGTGGTCCTAAACTCCTGATAATCTGATCAGCGGAACATATTTTGGCATTCCTTTCCCTCTTTCTTAAGTTAGCCACACAAAAAAAGTGCCCCATCAAGCTTGGCAAACAATTACTCTTTCAATGTTTGAAGACTATTGAGAGATTCAATCAATGTTGAGGAACTAACCAATTACATTTTAGAATGAATTTTTTTCCAGTCACTGTGGCTTTTTCAACTACAAACTTCTTGGCTAGCTTAGTCACACTTTTACAACTACCAAGACATTTTAAAACTTTAATTTTTTTTTCATAGGCTTGTCTACAGAAGTGTCTAATTAGGCCCTCCTTTTGTTACTTGAAATATTGTGTTGAATGAGACAGGCACATACACACACACACACATATGTAAGAAATAATTACTTAGTGGGAGAAGGATGCATATAATTCTTATTACAATTAAAAATAGCTCTAAATAACTTCTAGAGGCTTCTGATTTGATCAATCCAAATAAAATATAAAGCTATGGAGTTATAAAAAAAAAATCTGGGAGTGGACTACTCTAAATAGCTTTCATAAATAAAAGCTAAATGGAAATATATTCTTATGAAAATACTCAGAGTTAGTGTTGGTGGAACCAAGGGGAAAGGGGCACTGACCCTAAGATGAATTAGCCTCCTGGAAAGAATTTACGCTTTCCTAGATAAATTTCAAATCCCCCGACAATATCGAATATTAAGCTAGAAGATTGCCTTAAATAAAGCACCAAATGATTTCTAGATGCATTAAATTTCCAAAAATTGTCTGGATAAGACCACTACAAATAGCTTCTAGAGTCGTGTAAATGTAAGAAAAAAATCATTTGAGGAACACTTTAAATACCTTCTAGGGCCATCTAAATAAATAAAATATCAAGGTGAGGGCCAATCCAAATAAGTTTTAGATTGTTGTAATTTGAAGAATGTTCTTGAGATAAGCATTGCTAATAATTTTTGAAAGCCTTTAATTTTTTTTAAATTGGCCAGTAGAAGATTACTTTAAACATTTGCTAGAGGCACCTACTTATAAAAAAAAAAGTCCAGAAGAGGGCCATTTCAAATAGCTTCCAAGCAGATCCAATTTTCAAAATATTGCCAAGTGAATACCACTTCAAAAAGAGTTTAAAGGCATTTCAGGTTCAAGAAAATTTCAGGTGAGGGATCATCTAAATAATTTTTAGAAACAACCAAATTTAAAAACTTTCAGGGTTAAGACCCCTCCAAATAGCTTTTAGAAAGTCTAAATTAAAATTAAAAATTGGGTGAGGACTTTTTAAATTAATTTCTAGACTTTAGAGTCATCAACATTTACAAAAATTCCGGAAGGGGAAATTCTTCAAATAGTTTTTAGCAGAATAAAAATTTTAAAATATTTCTAAGAGAGATTTACTTTTAAACAGCTTTTAAAAGAGTATCATTTCCGAAAATATAGGTAAGGACCACTACAAATTAGTAACAGAGAAAGCGGGGAGTGGGGTGTAGGGGAAGTTATTGCGTCTTCTAGAATAAATTAGATGTATTTCACACCTTATGATATTCTCGAAATTGGAGCTTAAAAACTTACATCAAATTCAAATAGCTTATAAGGATTTTCAATTTGTTTGTTTTTTAATGTGTCATGTAGAGGACCACTGTAAATAGTTTCTAGGGGTATCGAATTTGAATTTTTTTCTGGGATGGGTGCTAATAAATTGCAACCCCCCC
>CABFVX010000459.1:36716-50017 GCA_902151425.1 Timema shepardi
GTCAGTTTGTTGTATTTTGCGAGAGCGGAGGTCGGTGGTCGAGCTAGTGCCGCGTGTTGACCTTGTGAGAGCGGGCTGTCCCAGTTGGTGAGTGTTATTACAATGTAAGTCGTTACAAAATTTGGATGAATTTTTTTAAATCAGGCAATAACAACTCCAAATAGCTTCTAAAAATATGTCAAGGTGAGTATAATTCCAAATAGAATCTAAATATCTAAAATATTCTTTAAAAAAATCTCCTGGAAAAGAAAGCTTTAAAATGTTCTAGAGGCATCTAGTTTTCGAAAAAAATAAGGATGAAAAGGGTAAGTAAAAAGGTAACCCTTTAATAGAAAATAATTAAAAGGGTTTTAAGGAAAAAAAGAAAACTCAAAAAATTCAAAAAAAAATATTAAAAGGTAGTTAGGGCAAAAGGGGTGAAAGCGGTAAAAGGGATATAAACGGTAAAAGTGCTAAAAGGGCAAAATAGGTATAAATTAAATATTATAAACTAGGTTATAAAAGCTAAAGATGTAAAAAGAGGCAATAAGAGAAAATTGACAAATGCTCAAAAAGGATTTTTAAAAAGACACAAAGGTCAAAAATCGCTAAAAAAAAAAGGTAAATAGGATCTGAGGGGTAAAAGCAATAAAAGGGTGAAAGTACCAAAAGGGCAAAATGGATTAAATGGGCAAAAAGAGAAAATAGGAAAAATGTCCCAAAAGGGCAAAAAAGTTAAGAAGGCAAAAAGAATAAACGGGTAAAGAGGGGTAAAAGTGCCATAAAGGCAAAAAGTGTATACATGCAAAAAGATTTCAAAAGTGTAGAAATATTAAAATGGACTAAAAGGGCAAAAATCACATTTAGTGAAAAAACGTAAACGGTAGGAAAAGGGTAGGCCTAAATGTGATAAAAGGGATATAAATCTTTAATATATTTGATTAAATCTACTTTTTACCCTTTTTTACTCTTTCTGTCATTTTTACACTTTTTTCAATTTTTTAATTTTCTTACATTAAAATAAGCCTCTCTTCCTCTCTTTTCCCCTTTGTCGTTTTTTTGGTTTAATACCTTGTCTGAAATGTTTACCCTTTTAAACTGTTTTACACCTTTTGCCAGTTTTACTTGCCCTCTTTAAACTTATTTTAAAAACAAATTGATAAACTATACATTTTTACATTTTTTATTTTTTTGCTCTTTTTACCCTATGACAGAAAAGTTTTTATGTGGGAAGTCAAAATATGTATCTGTTAAATTCTAGTGTAGGGGCTATAAATATACAAATCACTTTAGGTGAGGTAGAACAACCAAATTTGTCAAACATGTAGAAGTACTACTCTAGATATTCAAATAAGTTCTAAAAATGTAAATCTAAAAGTTGCAGTCAGCGAAATGGGGGAGGGTGTATTCCACATTTTAAAAACTAATTGAAACAACTAATTACCAGTGTGGTATATAACAACATTCAGCAGAAAGATAACTGTACCGTACCAAAAACTCTGATAATTTTAAATTTTAAAATGGAACTCTGGGAAATAAGAAGGAGCGTGTTAACAAAAAGCAAAGCTTTTAGTTGTGATGATAAGGAATTGTCAGGAATGTAGTTCCAAATACTCAAAAAATTAGTAAATATTTAAATTTTATAATTTGGGGTTTGTGAAATATTTTGAGGGAATTTACAAAATCCATATTAAAAACTACTTTTCATCGTGGTTAAAGATTTCAAATGGTCAGCCTGTTATAAGATACACCTCAAACATTATAAAAACCAACTAAATTTAAAAATAAAAGATTGGAAAATGGGAAAATGGTCATCATCTCCAAAAATGTCAAAGTTAATATAATATAACATTTCTTTTATGGTATAATAGTGAAATATATACTTACAGGTATAGGGAAAACACCAAATAACCAGAAAGTCTGAAATTTTTTAATTTCAAAACCAGGGCCAGAGAATTGGTTTGGGTGTAGGAGTGAGGGGATTTAAATTTCCAAACATATAGAAAAAAACACTTTTTGTGAGGTAGAATAATGATAGACTTGCAAGTAGTTACAAAGACTACTCCAGATGATCATAAAATACTGAAAATAGGTTCCAAAATGTAAAGCGTATAAGATTTCACAAACAATTAGAAGGAAACTGTTTAGTTGATTAGAAAATCGAAATATGGCTGGTAATTACAGGGACCAATATGTATCTATAAAAGGCCATTGTTTCATTTAGGATGTTTTTAACTTTTATGTTATGTTTACAAATTTTGTCTAGTAATAATATATATTGCACCGTTATAGTTCTATTATGATCGCTTGTATGCAGATATTTTTGGATTATAGTAAATTTCTATTTTGACCTAATGTTTTAGTCAGCCTACCTACTTTTCACGTTTAGTCACATCATTTAAACAAATAAAGGATGAATATCTAAAATTATATAAACTTTTTGATACTCTTACCTTTGGTTAATTTTATATTATAATTAAAAATAAAGATTCTTAAAGATGCCCCGTGTGAAGAACGGACACACAAACTAGTTAATTCTAATAACAGATACATGACATGATCAGATTCTTACAAAAATAAAATCTATAACATGGATAAATATTGTGTGCAGCCTAATAAATTGGTAAGGTTTGTACACGCAGATTATGAACGATTATTTGAACTTATCACTCGCTTTCTGTACCTGGGCTCAATCAGATTAGGGATTTACTAGGTCTAATATTTTTAAGTATGGTTAGTTGAATCCCTTCTTTTTTTTTATCACCGCGTCTTACTACTTGTTCTGATTATACGCATATATGATAGTTACTCTAATGGGGTAGGGATGAGAAAGGAAGAATCTTAGAGGTAGTCTACACACATTCGTGTGAAAGGAGAGTGGGAAAAAATTGAGAGGAATCCATCCTCAATAGACATGACTGGGATTTCAACCCCTATTTTTACGTTAGCAGCAGGTCAATCTAACACGAAAGTGATGCCTTAGACCGTTCAACCACTGAAGTGGGTATCGATCTTTAATTATCCCCCCCCCCCATACTTAGCACCGATTCCTTATATAAGCTAATGGTAGTACAGTTTCACGTTATCTTTGGTTTGTAAAATACATTATAAAATTATTATTATTTTCTGGATTATTGAAAAGTACATAATTAATTAATGAATTAAACCCCCTTTGGTTTGGGCTTGCTTTGTTTATTGATGATTGGTGTGGGCATGTCTTGTGAGTTAGCTGGAGCGAGGTAACAGATGGGAGTGACCTAACCAACTCTTGGCTCCACCCCTCTATAGAGTTCAGTGTTCCGTCCAGAGATAGCCCTAGTAACAAGGGGTTATATTTTAGCGTTACAGCCTCTAAGTATATTATAACAAATCACTCGATAATTAAGCTTTGGATAATAAATATGTTTATAGTAAATTGGTCTTAAAGAATTTAAAAGTATAAGCTCCTTTTATAAAAAGTTAAATCTCTGAGTTATATTTTTTAAGCTGTGTCAAAAATAGTCAATCTTAGCATATTTTCACAAATTATAAAAAATAAAATTAAAAAAATTTAGACGCAGGTCTTACTCTTACATCCTTCCTTTATAAAATAAGTCAAGTCCCTTGTTCCTGCGATATATTTACTAGGCTGTATAGATTACGTAAGTTGGTCATGCAAACCAGCAAATACATCGCTCTGAAAAGGGCTCTTAGGGTGAATTCAAACAAGTGATTTTCAATTTATCATTTTTAATGATCATTAAACATGAGTACCCAGTGATGTCAAAACACTTAATTCAGAAGATTGCATAGTAGTTCCATGCGTTCATTAAAAGTGGAAAGGAGGTCTATTCTTTTTCATTTTTAATGATAATTAATGAAAAATGAAAGCAAATTGAACAGTGAGAGCATGTTAACTGTTTACTGAATTAATTTCCTTATTAATTGCACTATTTAATCAGTTCAACGAGTTAACTGAGACCACGTGGGAACTTGGATTGGATTTAAATCCAAATGTTAACCAGGTTCATTACTCGTGGTCACGTCTGGACAGGCCAGGCAGCCATTGATTAAATTTATAAGTTGACGCGCTAAAATTAAATTGTAGTTTATAAGTCTCAGCTTGATCAATAAAATATTACACATAGGAACAATTTTTTTTTCGTGAAAATTTAATCATTCAAAATGATCCTTTTCAATTATTTATTTTTCATTGAAAAGTATTTTGAAAAAGAAATAAGTAACGTCAAAAATATATACCTATATATATGTATATTATATAGTGGTCAAAGGTGCTATCTAGAGACCCATAAGTGCTAGGTTCAATACCTGGTGCTTCCAAAATTTATTTGTTGAGCAATGTGTTTGGAATGGTGTCAAACTCAGCCTTTTGAGGACAAATGAAGAGCTACAAAGAGCTACATGAATAAATAAGTAGCAGCTCGTTTCTATAAATCCTAGATTAACTATATATGTATTCTGTCTTGACCACATGATGGCCTTTTTCTGCAAATGGTGGCATTATCATCAGGCTTGGTTGGTATAGCTGATTTGTAGCCCTCCACAATGGAGTTGGAGTTACTTCAGAGATTATATTCAGTGTTGTCACATATCAATTAAATATATTGCAGTACGTTGAGAAAATAATTATATATAGTTATTAAAAGGTCCATACGCAAATTAAATTGAGTGTACACGTCCATAAGATTGACTTATGTTTCCAATATAAAGTCGTTGAAATCTCCAAGCGTTAATAAACATAGCCATTTCCCTCCATTGGTTTACTCATCCTTATGTAAATGTTAAGAGCTCTCTAAAAGACTTGTAAGAAGTTACGTATGTCTTTACGTCCTCCAACTGTTCACTTACTCCGAGACAATCCAAAATGACAGGGAGGAAGCACATAAAACAGGTCACCCACTTTATTTTCTTTTGTTTGGAACATAAAGGTCATAGTTCAGCAGGGGACAATAAAGCCCATGAGTAAATACTTTTTTTTTACTTTTAGTTCCTATTGGATTTTTGAAGTCGGGCGTATGACGATTGGATTTTATTGATACAGGTCTGATGTCATAAAATATAGATAAATTATTTTTCAAGTTTCATTTAAATATCCTTAAAAAAATAAAATATGTATTGCAGTATGAAAACATTATATATGTTTATATTTATTTGCTTAGCGTAGCGCGCACATACACACACACACACACACACACAAATTATATTGAGTTAACATTTTGGTTATGGCAGTTTTATCAATATACATATTTTCCGGCGTAAGAAAAAGAAAATGTAGTCCAAGACGAATTTGTTATTTAACTTTAAACGGCTGTTAAAAGCTATTTTATTTAAATATAATACTTTTTTTTTAATGTCTAAAAGTGTTTTTGTTGGTCAATTTATACATTTAATTTTTAATATGTTGGCCTGATTGGTGCTCAGAAACTAAAATTAATCCAGATGCTGAACGATTATTTACTAATATATATTTGAGAACTGTGGTGTGATTAAAAAAGTAATTAAGTCTCAATAATAATTCTTAAAACATCATAATCGTAATATATTTGCAGTTTTAAAAGCATAAACATAAATTTTATTAATTTTACATAGTAATGAGATGAGTAAATTTTAGTGCTTTATTCATATTATATTCTATTTAAGTCAAGAGATCAAAGGACCATAAGTTGAATATGGTTAATATTTAAATTAAACATTTTATTGTTTATTTATTTTTCACTACGTTTTATGAAGTATTCCAAACGGGTAGTAGGAAGCAGTGTTAAAAAAAACTACGTCTTACTTTTCAACTAGGTTAACTGCATTCTGTCATGGGGTTCGAGATGAGGAAAGTATAATTTGAAAGAAGTGTGCCCACACTTGCGGGATTATAATATCGCTTGCATTGTCTGAAGATTGTGTTTCATAGATGGTTCTAGTTCACCTCATTACAACCTATCAGCTAACTCTTTAGAGTCCATTCTAATGTCACTCTCTCATCTGTGTCTAGGTCTTCCTAATGGTGTTTTCCCATTGGGTTCGCCAGTTAACACCCTGAGCACGGTTCTATATACTTACAAGGCTAGCGGTGTAAATACATAAAACTGGTCTTGTTATCTTTTTAAACTGTTCTTCCTACAGTATTCTTAATTCAAACCACCAATTGAACCTTTCATATATTTTATGTAGTTAATATCTAGGCCATTCAATATTACAATCATGATTGAATATTTTTTCTTAATATTTCATGAAATTCATTATTCAATATTTCAAACATCTCCTACTTAATCTAATTTAATAATTTACACAATGCAAAGTAAAAAATATTGACTACTAAAATATGTTGTCACGTATACCATTTTGAACATACATACCTAATCACGCTATTCCCTTAAGGGGTATGCAAGAAGCAGTACTTATAGCTCAAAAAACAATCCTGTACCTAGCCCATCCTCACTAACTTTCTCCACACTTCTTAATCATTGCATATTTCCTTCGCATCAACAAAATCCATACACCAACTAATTCATGCTATTTTATTCTTATAACGCTTACTGTTTCTCTTTTTCACACATTCGTCTACGAGATTTAGCCCCATCTTACATGACCTATCCATTCTTTTTGACCCAAATAATACTCTTCCATCATTAAGTTGCTTAGTCACTCGATCCACACTCATCCTCTCCGCATGCCCAAACCAACGTGAGACACTTCTTTCACACTGACCTATTGAATTCTCTTTTAAACCGTACTCTTTCAGCACCCATTCATTACTGACTCTATCCATACGAGTTCTTCCAAAAACATTTCTTAGATAGCTCATTCCAGCAGCAAATATATACAGTTCTAGAATTGTAATTAAATAAGTTAGAGCTTCTGACTTTTCCTTGGTAAGATGAGATCCCACCCTAGCCGTTCTCTTTGCAGGTTCTATTATTATTATTATTATTATTATTATTGAGTTCTTAGTAAATTTTTATATCTCTCTATTTTCAGGAGGGGGATGATGAATTTCACTAGCGTATATCCTACTCATAGATCTCTCTTATAGATTAGAATGTTTAAATCTCTGACAGAACAATTCACTAAAGAGCCAGTAAAAATAAATATAGATCTAATAATATATTAAAATTAATAATTGATTTTGGCTCAGAAAATTTCACAAACAATATTTAAGCGTTATAATAAATTCAAAAATCAACATGTATGACAATATATTGAAAGATAAAATTTTCCTAAACAAACAAGTTGCAAAGTCCCACGCTGACAGGTTCTTGGTCTAATTGTCAAGCTCATTTTTTTCAAATAGCATATGATCCTACACGTCCATGTTTATACTTTGGCCCGCTTCGGTAGCCGTATGATATAAGGCGTCTTTCTTGCAATACCAACGATAGGGAGATCGGAGTTCAAATACCAGACGGGTGTACTGTTAGTGGTCTTTCTAAAAAATATTTTACACTTTCTCTCCACGCAAATGTAAGTAAACTTACTCTAAATATAGTCCTCATAATTTCATTTAAATACCATTAGCGTAATTATTACGTAAGGATTTTACCAGTGGTGCTAAAAAAAAGATACTAAAACCTATAATCTTGGAACGTTTGAAGCTAGTTTAGGAAAAAATTAATCAATACTTTCCTAATCCTGATATACCATACAGCCGTTGGGCTGGGTGTGTAGGCTAATCCATTTTCTGCTTCTGCGATGAGTATCCTAAACAAACCGTGTCCCACAAAAATTTTACGTTTAAGTGTACCGTGAACTTGAAAAGTTTACTGTGTACCTACTGCATAAGATGATTTTCAGCACAGCTCAGTGGTAAAATAATTCACATGCAAATACCAAGTTTCTAAACTCAATTTACGGACCAAGGCATAACTTTTCAACACATAGACTGAAATCTTTTAAAGGGTGACAATTTCTAGAGTTAAAAAATTGTTGGTTAATAAGTCGTTTTCCGTAAATGTCCGTTATTCATAATACTATTTTTATTCAATAAAAAAGGCATATTACTTGAACACAGTTTGGTCCAAATGAACCAATTTGTTAACCACAAAAATCTTATCATTACTGCACTGTGTAGTATTGAATGCAGGATAATTATAACTAGCGGATTAATTGTGTGAGTAGCTTACTAGGCATATTGCATAACTTGCTGGACAAAACAACATACAAATAAAATTAAATGTGAATATTAGAACCTCTGTACTATATATGTGTGCTGGAAAAACCCAACTGACGGCTCATAAGGGGTGAGAGGTAAGACTTTTAGGGAACTGTAGTCATGACTACGTAGGTTGTCTTAGAAAGTTTCACCAAAGGTAGGATTGTTCACACTTTACGCAACGGTAGCTTCTCTGATATTCCTACAATCAAATACTATACTATGTAACTATAGATTGGTGTTTAAAAATTGTGTACGCTGTTTTAGAGATTGTTATGTATAAATATGTATCCATATCAGTGCCCCTGTTCGTTAATGGAAAATTATATCTCCATAGGAACCCGTGTTATTTTACCGGGAAAATTTAAACTGTCCTTTATAAAGAATATTCCGCTATTCAGAGGTGTCGGTTAGGGAAGATTTTACTGTAATTTGAAATATATTTATATAAAATTCAAAAATACTCTGAGGCCATTTGGATTAGATGGATATTTAACTAATAGATCCTGTCACTTAAAAAATAAAGTTACACACATCATTGAGCACGCTTACTAAACGTCTAGTTCATCTTCTGATATTCTGGTTACCGGGATGGCTGGTTTCGAATCCCATCAAGATGTACTGAGGGTAGTTTCTTCTAAATGGTTTACAACCTCTCCATTCCACGGAAATTTCATTAAGATTTTTTTTAAATCTCTCTTTATCAATCCACCCCATTCGCGTGATTAAATGCGTATAATCTTGAAGGTTTGTAGGACGCGGTGTTGAAAAAAGGAATATTAAATGAAAGTGAAATAAGAGCAATCAATTGAATAGAAAACACGTTCAGTCACAATTATAAAATAAGTCTAAAGTCGTTAGTATATGTTTATGCTAATAGTGGAAGTAACTTAGTGCAGTCCGATTTCCATAGCAAGGTGACATCTAGAAAATGCATTACATCTATTGATTTAATACAGGTTTTATAATCGGCAGCTGTTAATTTTGATGTATATTATCAATAAAACTATTAATATAGATAGATGTTATCAATTTTGGAAGAAAAAATAATGTTTATATGTTTTAAAATGGCCTTTCTATGAAAATTTGATTGTACCCATATGATGGGTTCCCAAAATAGGAGATGTTAAAGTTAGATTGCATTCTAAAATTACTCGGTAGGTTAGCAGTAATTGTGAATAGATCGTAGAGGAGGAAGGTGGAAAGACATTACCAATGGCTTTCCCGTTTAATTGGGGCGTAAATTGAAAGATGGTTGTTTGGAAAATCTATTCAATGAAGGAGGTCTTATCCGAGCGTTATTGCTTCATTGAATGCAATCAATGGAGAATTAGTGTTTTCTCCGAGGATCTTAGACGAGAAAATAATAGATTTATTAGTTTTAAAATAGGGTATTGAATTGTTTTATAGTTATAATAAAATGGTACTCAAAGCGGTGGCTATATGGACAGAGCCATCAGTCTCGTCTGATATTGTTTACTGGGGACTGCAAGGTCCAGTACGAATACGACCCATGCCCAATTGAAAATATTTTTTTCGTAAATGGTTTCCCACTCTCTATTTTTAATGACGGTGCATTTCTTCTTAATTATATATTCCTCATCCTTAATTTATTTGTGTAAATATGTGTATAGGAGTAGTAATACAGTATTGTAAAAAAACATTTACTATAAATAAGCATAGATTCATACGATAGTAAATATATAATCCTATCAATTAAATTGTAATTCTAAAATATGTTATTTTGGGGGAAGATATATATCTCTATAACTCACTAAAAGTATGGGATGCACACATATCTAACTCTAATAGGGTAGTGTTGAGATGAATAGAATTTAAAGCAAATCTAAACAGCATTTTCGTCGAGAGAGAGAGAGAAAAGCATCAATACACAGGACCAAGATTCAAACTGCGATCTTACCGTCACCAGAGTGGACGAGGTTTGAAGTCTTAGCCCACGTGCATGTTTTTAATTGTTATTTTAAATTATTCATCCAAGCGATGTATTTCTAAAAGAGTTTGAGACCCAGACATATTAAGCCTTGATTGGTAATCCAGACCCTCCTAGGTGGCGTAGTTGGCTAACGCGCTAGTCGTATTGAGCTGCTTGACTGCTGAGGGTGGGGAGATCGAGGTTCGAATATCGGTCGGGAGAACTGGGGGTGGTTTTTCTTAAATTGTTTTCCACTATCCCTCCACGCAAATGCGGTTTCACTTACTCTAATTCAACCTTCACAATTCCTAATCAATTAGTGTAATTAGTACTTAAAAGCGTATAACCCGAACGGGTAGTAAGACGCGTGCTAAATAATAATAATAATAATAATAATAATAATAATCCAGCTCTGTTTGCGATAAAACATAGAATATGACACCGTAACACAAGCCGTCAAACGTCACCCAGGACACAAAGGACTCACCTTATAGGTATCACTGTTGATAAAAAAACAAATTTCGCTAATTGGATACTCCGTTTCTTTTCATGCCCTTGTTATCCTTTGTTTCGTGAATGTGGGGATGGACCCTCTTTGAAACAAAGAAGAAAAGACTATCACCTTCAATCTCAAATTGAATGTTGGAGATCCCCTTTATGAGGTAGGGGGTGGCTCTACTTTGATAAATATTCTCAAAGGTTATCAATTTTGGCTATACGTTCAATTGGTGGCATTGATTTTCAGGGATTTAAACATATCTAGATTCTAAAGTAAGATAACCGGATACAGAAGGCGAATTTTAAATAGGTTTTGACCACTTGTCTGGTTAATATAAAACTTATTTCAATTGGCTGTAGGAGCTAGATTAAGTTAATATGCTAGAATAATATCTTTCAGAGTTAGTTGGTCTAATCCTCTTACTATAGTTTGTGTTAGCTCTCATTCGTTTTCTGGATCACCATTATTATTGGGTGTGAGAACTATGATCATATTTTATCTACGAGGATCTCAATTAGTTTACTGTGTGTGGTACTCTTATATGTGGGGATCTCCTTTAATTTACTCTGTGTTATATCCCTTGTTTGACTTCTATATGTGCTGATCTCTGTTCATATTAATTGTGCGGGAGACCCTGTTCGTCATCCATCTGTTAGTATATTTGTTCATTTTTGTTTGTGAGGATCTGCGTTCATTTACTATCTGTGAGAAAAATGCTTGCTCTCTTTTTATCTTATTACAAATACCAAATTGACCATCCATTTTTTTTTTTTCAGAGTTTGAACAGTTTCAAATTAATTACATGTAGAAGCTTTAAAATTTACCAATAAAATACATATAACCGGTAGTATAGCTCTAAGGTTGTAAATACGAGTCTATGTCACTATAACAAAATAATAGTTTC
Organism: Timema shepardi; assembly: GCA_902151425.1. Classification (NCBI taxonomy): domain Eukaryota; kingdom Metazoa; phylum Arthropoda; class Insecta; order Phasmatodea; family Timematidae; genus Timema; species Timema shepardi. The sequence goes on from CABFVX010000459.1 coordinate 48,175, forward strand.
AAATATTACTCTAATTCTAATTGAGAAATCAATTCATTAGCTATAATAATTTAACTAACAAATAACTGTACTAATTATACGTAAATCAGGACTTTAAATTACAATATTATTGTATTAACAATGATGCGTGACGACGTCAGTTACTTTATTTACGATCGAATGAAGCTGATATAATGTAATAACTAATTTCAGTTGTTTTAACTCAGAATTAGTACAGCAATTGTAGATATACTCGGAAGGTTTAAAGTATTTGATAATATTTCAGAAGAATTATAGTCAACTGACTGTGTCAAGCCTTAAAATAAAACTTGACTTCAACCGAATATACCATTTCTAATTTATTATTTTTTTCGGGTATCATATCCTGCTTTTATTTTTAGCGAGCCATTAAATATATATATAGATTCTTTATTTTATTTTTCATTTGTATATGTGTTTGTTTAACCTTAAAATGATATCTAGCGTTGTCATGAATGACCTGGGAATCAAATGGATGGCATGAAATCACCTCTTGATTTAAAACAGGAAGAAATAAAATGATTTATATAAAATTCGTGATAGTTGCGTTGGTTAGCTGATTTGTAAGAGTATCATTCTATACATTTATGAGATTAAAATGTAAATGTGTTTAACTGTCGTGTATATATGCTCACTCAATTTATTTATACATATTCCCTCTCCCTAGCTCCTTATTCTTAATATAGGAGTATTTAAGCTCCTGGTCATGTAAAAATTATATTCAAGTTTTGTTTTTTAATTTACGAGCAAAAAAATACAACCGCTAAAAATGTGAACTATTTGAAGTCTACAACAAGTGATAAATTTCCGCACAGACTATAACGCAATATTTAATTCAATGCGGGTTTTTTTAAAAGAAGGTTTACGCCAAAATAAAGTCGAAATACTCTAACAGGGTCATTTTACTAACATCTTTATAGTTTGAATTTTATTAATAGAAATAAATGTTGATAAAAATGTAATATTAACTCATTTACAACGACACTTGAAGCATATTTGAGGAGCTATGAGACTATACTTGCTGAAAAAGGATCCTAGATTTAGCCTTACTCTAGCAAACACAGTAATTTGTTGATAGTATCACAACAGAAAATGTTAATATATTTGAGAACTAGCCATGAGCTTTCATTTTTGGGAGCACTTGAATTGAGGAATAAATCATACCTGCCAGAAGACATTCAATTAGGGCCACTTGAATTGTTAAATTAAGTATACCTGTCAGCCGGTCCACATGAATTGCGTAACAATCTGAAATCCAATTCAACTCCTTACCACTAGCCTAATCTAACCTTACATAGTCTTACCTAACCTAATTTAACGTAGCCTAACCTAACCTAACCTAACTTCCATGTTCCATTTTTTAACAAAGTCATTATAAATTTAATTTTTACTCCGAAGTTTGTGTAAGGCTATTACCGAGCTTGGATGAGTTGCTCCACAATTCGTGTCTACCTTTCTATTTGCCTTGAGATAAGAAGTTTAGTAGTTTTATTTCCTCTAGTTCTTATTGAAATGACAAAGTGTGGATGTAGGTAAAGGGTGAAAGGAAGAATAAGCTAAGATAGAATAGAGAGAATTTCCATAAAATAACATATACCATAGTATTATAATCCTGGTTGTCTGACAGCGATTGATACTTTCTCGCTGGAAAATCAGATAAGACTACCTTACAGAATAAACGAAATGTTCATCTCTATTTTAGACCAAAGTTGGTTTTTACGATCAAATACGTCTGGTACTTATTTAATTAATAAATGATGTGACATGTACCAAAATATTTTAGGCAAATTATTCATTATGTACTTTATATATATATATATATATA
>CABFVX010000459.1:58946-93528 GCA_902151425.1 Timema shepardi
TTTTTTATAGATAGTGATGTGTCCTGAAAAATTGTAATACATCATTTTGTTCTATCATTAATAGTTTTCGCAGCGCACGCGATTGAAGGAAGTTTTTTGTTTATTTTTTTACACCTTGGGTTAGATTATTCAAGTTTTAGTAAGCATCTCTAATTTTATTGAAAATGAAACATAGCCTATGTCACTCGGGAATAGTGTAGCTTTCCAACGGTGAAAGAATTTTTTTAATCGGTCCAGTAGTTTCGGAGCCTATTCATGTCAAACAAACAAACAAACAAACAAAAAATCAAATATTTCCTCTTTATAATATTAGTATGATGACAGTAAATTAATATGAAGAGGAAACCTTAATACTACAGTTATATAAGTATGGTTTTATTGTACAAATCCATGGTTTGCTCAAAGGATTATCTGCTTACTGACCTTTAGGCTTACGCTTTGATTCTATACATGGCCGGAACAATTATAATCATCTATTTAATTTGGGGATACCCTGCCACAGTGTGTTTCTAGGGTTAATTTACCGTAGTCGGTAGGTCATGTCCTGAAATCAATTGTTTTGGATAGTTCACTTTAAGTACAAAAAGTATTTTAATAAAAAATATTTTAAAAAAAATATGTTTTGCTATTTGTTTTCAATTGAAGCTAAGCAAAAGTCTTCCGTAAGTGACGTATTATTCCTAGATTAATTAGTTTTATCTTTGTTTAATTGGATTTTATTGCGACGTTACAAAAAAAAAGCTAAAAAAACAACACGAACATGAAAGTGATCCTTTCTTGTCCCAGAACCAATCTAATTTGTAAATAGCAATGGCTAATCAATGCGATAAAAGCTACGGGTAAGTATTCGATTCCTTCATTATCTTAAAACAAAAATATGCAGGCAATTAAACAGTTTCCAAAGAAGTCAAATTGCTATGTGACATTGCTATGTGCCATAAAAAGTAATCATTATACTCCACTCAGCTATTTATTTATTATTTTACAGAATAAAACATTTTTCTTAAATAAATATTAGCAATTTTATTTTTCTATTCCATAATTTTTTATGCTATCTACTGAGATCCATTTTAATAATAATGATTTGTATTGTTTTGTCATAAATATAATCGCAATAATCATGTTACAACAATAGTAGGAATTATTTGACTAGTTCTAATTTCTTAGCGAGTATTCGTTTCCAATGAAACAAAATGTCCATAGTTCACTTTTGAAACACCTGAGGTAGACGTTAATTAAAAGGAAAGCTCATAAGATGAGGAAATATAGCTTTAAGCCCCTCTATGATAAGTGTCATCAATCTAATCGGGTATGATGGCGTACTTAAAAGCGAAGCCGTTATTTCCCTCGCCGCTCTTCGTCTGGAGATTAAATTAAAATGGGGAGGGGGAGAGTGTTTGTTGGAAATTATTGCCTTTTGTGGCTATTAGCAACTGGATCATCAAGTTAAACAATCTTTCGAAACGGCGGCTATAAAGAACTACATCCCACAGAACTAGAGATAATTATTTCCAGTGAATGGCTGGTTTAGTTTGAGATAACTTGCCTATAAAGTTGGTATCCAAAGGAATAACTTAAATATTTTTTTTTCTTTAAGGTATACATAAAAGGAGATTACCAAAATAATAATAATAAATATATACATATTTATTAGCTTGTCTAACTACATGTTTAGGTTTTTTACATTCCTGATAACTACTCCAATGGTGTGGCAGTGAAGAAGGATGCATTTAAGAGGTGGTTTATCCGCATTTGCGTTGAAGGAGAGTGGGAAAATTTTTAGGAATAAAACCACCGTCAGTAGACTAGACCGAAATTCTAACCACGAGCTCCTCATCATTGGCAGACACAGTCTAACACGAGAGTGACGCCATATACTATTAAGCCACTGAATTGGGTAATACCAAATTAGTTTTGGACCCACTCAAAATATATGTACAGTTATATTGTTATTATTATATTAAGTACCTGTCAATTATGATTCCACTATTGACATTCATTGCGGTGTATGGATAAGTTCCGGTCATAATTAAATTATATTCTTCTTACTTCCCTTCCAGGTAATAAGCGTAATTACACTAATGGGGTAGGGAGAAGGAAGGTAGAATTCAGAGGAAACACACCTGCACTTTCTGTTAAGGGACATTAGGAAATCATTTATGAAAAAAACCACCTCATAAAAACAGGGTAGAATTCGAGCTCACCAGCAAACCAAGCAAGATGAGACTGAAGACCTTTACCAGGTGCCTAATGGTGCAGGTGGAAACTGTATTGAAACAAATTCAAAACCGTTAGATAAACTACAATTTAAATTTGAGCTCTCCTTATAGAGGTTTTAGATTATAATTTATTTTTACAAGCGATCTATAACCATCTGCCAAATTTCAATATTCTAATTCACAAAATTTGTTAAAACAAAATTTAAAACACAAAGTAACATAAAGTTTCTGTTAATCAATGTTAAAATAACTATAAGGCTCAATTTTTATAGGCAAGACCTTAAGAATTTAGTTATTAAATAACACCAAGAGCACCTAAAGCCCGCTAGTAACCCAAGGGGGGTACCTTACTTTATACTCAATATCAACCAAACATCCACACCAGGACCCCAAAGGGGGTACCTGACTAGATACTCAATAACACCCAGTTCAATATAAAACCAATAGTACTCCAAAAGGGATAGCCTCACTTTATACTCAATGATATCCAGAGAGCCATAACCAGACCTCCCTCCCCCCCTTAGGACTCTAAAGGGGTTATTTTAGGCCGAGAACCCACTAGTACCAATCCTACTCACATCATAGGCCACGTGTAAAATCCTACATTTTCAGGGTCGGTGCACAGCACCCCACGTGTAGAACATCGATTTGCCCTCAATAGAAGAAATACAATGAAATTTGCAAAACAAACCGTTTGTTGACAATACTGTGATGAGTAAGGCGTTACAAATATTTGTGAGACAATAATAACTAGCATCGTACTGGATCATACTGAGTAAACAAAATTCTAGCTCATCATTTTTTATAAAATTTCAGATATTTATTCATATGAGAATCGAAGAAACTGAAGGATTCGTTCTGATGACTTACCATTCCTAAGTTTTATTANATATATAAGTTCCAATACTATCAGCCTGAAGCGTAAAATAGCTAGTTAGGATATTTTAGACTAAGGAAAGGAATGGCTTTAAAAAAAAGTTAAATCCAGACATATATTTTTTTAAATGAAATATATTATATTTAAATTAAGATACAATCAAATATTAAAACCAAATATTGCGTTTATAAGATAGAGAGGACGGTTATTCTAATGCTTTTATAGCTGCCCAAAAAAGCTGTATGGATAAGGCTAAACAGAAAATTTTGCCATCATTACGATTGGTGGCCACACGGTTTAAAATGTCACGCTCGCAATATACTATATTGTGGATGATGGGAGAAGAGCTAGGTTTAAATCTCAATCAACTGTAGTGAGTGAGTGTGGGGAATGCCAGGCCTCCACCGTGGTTCGGATTCCACGTTAAACTGTAGGTCCTTCATTTCATCTCACAATCACCCTAAATATATAAGTTCCAATACTATCAGCCTGAAGCGTAAAATAGCTAGTTAGGATATTTTAGACTAAGGAAAGGAATGGCTTTAAAAAAAAGTTAAATCCAGACATATATTTTTTTAAATGAAATATATTATATTTAAATTAAGATACAATCAAATATTAAAACCAAATATTGCGTTTATAAGATAGAGAGGACGGTTATTCTAATGCTTTTATAGCTGCCCAAAAAAGCTGTATGGATAAGGCTAAACAGAAAATTTTGCCATCATTACGATTGGTGGCCACACGGTTTAAAATGTCACGCTCGCAATATACTATATTGTGGATGATGGGAGAAGAGCTAGGTTTAAATCTCAATCAACTGTAGTGAGTGAGTGTGGGGAATGCCAGGCCTCCACCGTGGTTCGGATTCCACGTTAAACTGTAGGTCCTTCATTTCATCTCACAATCACCCTACCATTACACATTAGCGTGTGTATAACCTGAACGGGTAGTAAGACGCGGTGCTATTAATAATAATAATAATAATAATAAACTGTAGTGAGGGTATTTTTCTTCTGAAAAGTTTTCTACTCTCCCTCCAAGCAACTAGAAGTATAGATCCTATGATTTCTACTTTCCTCATCCATACTCTCATTTAATGTTAATATCTGGAAAGCTCGTGTACCCGTCCTGCGTCCTTAAGAGATAGGGAGAGGACGTACAAACTAGCCATTAAAAAAAATATATATGGGAGTGACCCATATGAACAATACACTATATATACATATATATATGTGTGTGTGTGTGTGTGTGTGTGTGTGTGAATTTTCTCCAGCCGGATCCCTAAACGCCCCAGATATCTTTATAAAGAATAGGACTTAACTGTCAAGATGTACATTTTCATTTATGGGACATCAGTAACTTTTTTGGGCGGGATTACAGAAAGATAAATCAGAGGAGAACGATGGGATTATAATTTAATTAACTGAATAATATATATAATTAACAATACAATATATATATATATATATATATATTTCTAAAAATTGAAACCTGTACACGGGAATTGAACCTGGGTCCTTTGGCTTAGTACGCCAATGTTCTAACCACTGAGCTATCCTGGAATCGTCACATGTCCAGGGTCATTCTTCTCTCATATTTTAAGTCTGAGTCTATGATGGACGTGCAGAAATAATCAGCTACAAATGTGTGATTTTATTAAGATCATGAGCTATCAGATAACGCAGCCACCTTCGACTCGGTAGTTGGCTTATTGCAGCCACTTGTACAATTGTTATAATTGTACGGGATTGCATATTAATGACTCAAATATCCAAAGCTATTATTTATCCTTTTAGTGAGGATTACTCCGTCACATCTAGGCGTTTATTGAGATTATAAATAAAATGCCTATTTTCATTTTCCCATGAAAATGACTTTTAGGGTTCTTTACAGAAGCGGAAATTTCCGTATCTCTGCAATGATTTGAGTTATCAAATAACTTATCATTGCAATATTGTCGCACTATTAAAAATAAAAATCTTTTATATGAAATATATTTGTATAAAACCAACCCTTTCTGAGATGTTGGCCAGTATATTAATACAATTTTATGAGATTTGTTTGTAAAGAGATACTACTTAAGTTTAATGGAATAATTCTCTAATGCTACAGAATAATAAATGAGCAAGTTTCTCAAAAATTGTATGTTCTCTTTCTTTCAACATTTTAGGTTAACTATTTGTACAACAATGATCTATCTCTATCATTTTAGATTCAATAGTCAATATTTACTTATTTTATTAGTCAAATTTATAAATGAGGAATTTAATAGCAATGCAATAACCATAATATGTGCAACCCCTAATAAAATGTCGAAAATTTTAAATCGGAAGTCGACATTTTAATGCGAAGTGTTGACCCTTGGTGACTCAATATCAATATTTTTAGTTTCTCACTACCTTACAGGTAGAGCAAGTATTGTGAGTGATCATCAAATATATTGAACTTGAAATTTTTAAGGATGTTGACACCCTAAAAGGTGGTTTTCGCAATGCCGTCTGTCTGTCTTTCCATCTGTATGCCAGTCTGTACCTCGGGCTAAAGCCTAAACTAGTTTACCGATTGGGCTAAAACTTGATTTATAAGGTTTTCATAAGTCTACCCCGAGGAATTTTTGGAATTGGATCTCCAAACCTTAAGGACGGAAAGAGAAAAAATTTTTTTTATCAAAATTAGCTTCAACGATTTTGATTATATTTCATTTTTGGGTTTCGATCGATTGATCGAAATTACAAACCAAATAGCTACCCTCAACTTTTCGTCAAAATGATTTTAAGGTTTCCGGTCTAATGCGTCAAATCTAATTTTTAATTATATCTTCGTAAGTCTCTGAGGTATTAAATTACTTATCATTGCATACATGTGGATATATTTATAATAAACATATTTTAATTGAAATATATTTTTATAAAACACAATAGTTTTCAAGCTATACGCAAATATATATATATTTTTTTAACTTTACCAACACTTTAGGAAAAGTATTACGACCGTCAAAAAAAATCTATCCCGAGATGTTGATGGATGTCAACATTTCATGACCCCGCGAACCCTAAAAAGTGGTTTTTGCAATGCCGTATGTCTGTGTGTCTGTATAACCATAAAATTAATAGCAGTTTACTAGAGGATGAAAATAGAAAAATTCAATTTTCTCAAAATCGGCTATAACGATTCTATCTTTCTCATTTTAGACTCAATAGTCAATAGTTACCTATTTTATTGGTCAAAATGTATAAAAGAGAAATGTAATAGCAATGCTAAACACATAAGATGTGCATACCCTAGTTAAATGACAAAAATTTTAACAATAAGTCAAAATTTTAAGACTAAATGTTAGCCCACGGTGACCCAATATCGATATTTTTTACTGGTCCAAATATACAAATGAAGACGTTAATTCTTTAAAAATAAAATTATGAAAATTAAAATTATTATTCAAAAAATGTTGTACGTATATCTAGTGCAATTTGTTCTCGGGTTTGCTATTGTATATTATATAACGAATTTTGAATACCAATCTACATTTCTAAACACTACAGCTAGAAAGTTCGTGCGGAGTTCCATACCATTTATTTTAAATAATTGATAGTCAAAACATAATAAGAGTCATTGTAATAATAAGACAAACACATTAAAATTAAGACATTACATTCAAGAACATCATGCTCATGAACATTGGTTAAATATACTGTTATTAAAAATGTAAGAAATTAATATGTAAACTATATTTTTAATATTAATCTACTTACTAATGTTGCTTAGCCTAATACATTTTTATTAGTATTTTATTTTTAATATGTTTATCTTATTGTTGCAAGGGCTCTTATAATAAATGTTTTGACTTTTAATCTTTATGATATAAAATAAATTAATAATGTTACGTAAAGATTTTCAAAGTGTGTTTAGTGTTTAATACAATTCCCTTTAATACCTATATAATTTGTATGTATTGATTGATACATTGATTTATTCATAATTCATTAATTTTTATTGCACCGGTTCCGCTTCATGTAACAACATTACTGTGGACATTGGATATGGCGAGCCCTATTTATCTCATTTATTTTAAATTGCATCAATATAGACGAATTCATGAGCACCGATAGAAAGGGGAGGGGGTGTGTAGGGGAGCCATGTCTCTCCGAAAACATCGTAAAATAAACAATTAATTATTTAATTCGGAAAATTTAAAAACAACATTTGGAATAATGCATTAAGGTAAGACTACTTCTTTATATATAACGTATATAATTAGTTTAGTTATTAGATTGTTCATGTTATTCATTTGGTATGATTTTTTTTATTTTCTAATTTAAAGTAAAAATGGGTTTGTCCTGCCCCCAACCCCTCCACTTCTCACCAACCTCATCAATGTTATACGAATCTGTAATTTTTTAAAAAAATATTAAGGTATTCTTTGCATATTTTCCTAAACCATATTGAAATATGTTTTTTTTTAAGTTATGTTCTTTTGATAGTGATGCAAAATTGTTTGATACTATGTTAAGATAATTATTTTAAAATTTATATTTTGTAAAAACAAAAAGAACAGCTATATGGGTTAAAGTATATTAATTCATATTTTGCATGGTCGTGAAACGAACCAGAACGCTATTTTGGTTACCTTACCTTTAAGCCCGCCATAGTGTATATTTTATATCTTATCGTGAAGCCGATCCTATGCAGTAAAACTAGCCTCACAGAAACTTGATAACAATATCTTTGAATCTATATCCCGAAGATCAAATCTTGTTTGCTTTTCCAAGTTCGGGAAAGGATATTTTGCTCATGTTTTTTTCATATTGGTAGAACTCCATCCAATGTTTTTATTTCATCCAAGCAGTTTTATTATCCTACTAACACAACACACATTTTTAATAAATATATTTTGATATACTAGTATGATTTAAAGTTTTTCTATATAATAGGCCTACCTAAAATGATATTCAAATATCAGTCAAGGACACATTTATAATTGATTTCTCAGTCATCTTGCTGTATTTTAAAAAGATTTAAACATTGTAATCTTATTATATTCCATTGGCAAGGGAGAGGGAATCATTGTTTGACTTTAGTAAGAGGTGTTGTTACAGTTAAAGTAGTGGGAGGTATATTAGATTGATTGGTAGATATATTTTCAAGGACAAAACTATAAATACACTCTAAAAATTAACAATTCACTTTAGTGGCCGTATGGTTACTCTCGCCGTATACTTGTCAGATCGATTGTATTGAGGGAAGTTTTTCTTAAATGGTTTTCTACTCTATATCCTGGCGATATCGGGTACACTTACTCTAAATTCAACCTCTCTCATCCCTAACACATTAGCTTAGTCAGTACATAGGCGTGAATCCTGAATTATTGTAAGATGCGATGCTAATAAAATAAATGGTATGACACAATCGTACAACATTCTCATATTGTGTGGTATAATTTGAAAGAAACTAAAAAAATCCAGGCTATCTGTCAACCACCCTTAAGTAAGATTTGGTTATAAAAACAATAGCATCATATTATTTATAACAATAAACACTCTTTATATATACATTATTTTAAACTAATTGCCCAATAACAGCGACATATCAATCATTTCAGAAAACATTTTTACACTTACATAAGTATATGTATATATTAAGGTTCTGTTTTTAAAAACTTACACCAATTTATTCAAGACATCTCAATTTCTAATATTCCGATTTTTCAAATAAACATATGTAGTTTTAATTTATATTATAATTTAATCAAATGTAACAACATTGTAAATTGAATCAATACATTTAAAAAAATATATTTAAATATCAAAGTCATATTATCGATATATCAAGTTTGAATATAATCCATCAAATCGTTTATGATTTATTGCCAGGGACAAACAGAGAGGCTGACAAACACCGGGACAAATAGAATTCTCAACTTTTTTGGGTTCTGATATAGATAAAACTCACTGGGGAAATGTGGTTTTACACTTTCACAATAATTAATTAACGGCCGGGGACTGGATGTTGTGACTGTCCTAGTCTTAAGGTAGATTATAAGGCATATGAAGCTACTACAGGCCTAACAAGTTGGCAGTGAAAAATATATGATTTTAATAAAAACAATTACCCAGGCCATAGGCTAGGAAGAGTAGTGATTATAAAGTAAAACATATATAAAACGTAAATAATCATCAAAATCATTAGGTCAAAAATGTTGACGATGACAATAATTTATATTACTATGAGAAAGTAAAATTTATAATAAAAAACTGGATATATAAAATTATAGCACGTTGGTTAGTATTATAAACCCAGTAGATAATTTTCTTTACACCATGGATTTAATAATTTGAGAGAAATGTCAAATTTTATCGAAGTATATTTCTTTTAACAGGTATAAAACCCACAATAATTCAATTGTTTTGAATTTGTTATTGTTTTGTTAACCGCGTCTGAGTTATTCACATGTTTATTCTAATAGGAAAGTGATAAGTATGTTATAATGGAAAGAGTGTGTCGTATTCACATTTTCGTGGTTTTATTAAAAACAATCATTAAAAATCCTTTTTTGTTACAATTTCCAATCATGAAACTTTATACCGAATAGTTGCAAAATTAATAACATGTATTGTTTAGGATTAAACTTTATTAATAACGTGTACTATAATTTTCTACTCCCACGTAACTTTGAATATATAATACCCAGTATAGCTATTGCTTTAAAATGTACAAAACTATTTTTAAAATAAGTTTCTCATCTCTCATCAATTTATGAATCTCAACAAAACCTACTAAATAGAAATTCCAGAAATAAGTTATAACTTATTGGAACTCAACAACAGTAGTGTCTCAGCTATTAATGGTAGATTTTTGTTAGAACATTAAAAGTGCCCATTTTTTTCATAATGTAAAAGATGTGTATTCGTGGAAATGTTATATCTTAATATTAAGATGAACGCTCACGTTTTACGTACGTCCAAATTAAAAACGTAAGTCTTACAAATGATTACGCCTGTTCCTTTGACTGTACCAGTGACAATAGCCGAAACATTTCAATGATATTTCTTTAAAACGTTATATTTATATGTTATATGGTCATACATCAATGGGTAGGGTTATTTCAATTCTAAATTTAAAATTTAACTGATTTATCACACATGTTATTGTTGTAAACTATATTTAATGATTTTATTCAAATTAGATATCTGGGAAGTGAGTGTTGATATAACTTGATAAATAATATTTTGTTTTTATTTATCGGATGGAAACTAATTTAAGGGTGGTTTACTAACATTCGATTTTTTTTAATCTAGCTCCACCTCTTATTAACAGTTTGGTTTATACACCTACCTATGTACTAAATACACTAATGTGATAGGGATTAGGAAGGTTTATTTTAGAGGAAATATATTCCACATTTGAGTGGAGATATAGTGTCAAACCATTTTATAATAAATCACCCTCAGTACACCCGACTGGTGTCGAACCCTGATTGCTCCATTTTCAGTAGTCAAGTAAACTGAGAGAGTAGCGCCTTAGGCTATGCGTCCACCTAAGTAGTTGACAGTCAATCATTGAAAATTCTGTTACAAACAATAAAATTAGAAGAAATGTACGATTACTTCATAAATTTTGCTTTCCTATGCCAAATTTGTTCATGATAATATTAATTTTCAGTCTTTAAAAGGTAATATGAAAAATGTTTTGAGATGTATTACACTTTTACACGTTTTAAGACACGTATAAACCCTGAATACGCCCTTAAGCAATTAATAATGCATTTTAACGTCTCAATAAAGTGGTCCGAAGTACCCTCGAAGTCAACAAAGAGCCTAACAATTGAATATGTTCCCCATAACCCTCCTATACCTTTCATACTAAAGAGGGGAAAAAAAAGAATGTTTGTTGATGTCTCGGCTGCTTGTAAAATTAACGTACAGCATGGAAGGCTTTTCGTTAAAGAAAATGATGACAACATGAAAACATCAAACATTTGATGGAGTTTATTGTTCGGGTCGTAGTTGTTATGCTGCACCGGTGCTAAAGTGAAGAGATAAACAACACGTAAAAACGTTTGAAAACTTTATCTTCTACTTAAGATATTTATTCGTGTAGTAAATTTTTTATGAGCTGTAGTATTTACTAAGCATAGTATTCGTGTTTAAATCACCGACATTAACTCGAAGAGAAAAAAAAATCGATCAAAACAAAATTTTGTAAGCAAAATATTGGACGACAGCAAGATTATATATCTTTAGAAGCAATTAGTGTTTGTTTCTATTAATCAATATGTATATTTTTAATAAACAATACTTATTTACGTTTTGTTAAATAAAACTGTTTGTAATGAAAACACTTTAAAAATAAACACATAACACTCTTTCTTTAGCATAAAAGCACAAAGTTGTCTCACCATTTATATAAGAAAATACAACCCTAATAGAAATATGTATTTAGCACCACGTCTTACTAACCGTTCGGGCTATAAGCTTAAGAATTAATTACGCTAATGGGTTAGGAATTGGGAAAGTTGAATATAGAAGAAGTGAACCCGCATTTGAGTGAAGAGAGATAGGAAGAACGTTTAGGAAAAACCACCCCAGTTCACCCGAGCGAAATCTAAACCTCAATCTTCCCGTCCTCGGAAGTCTAGCTCAACATGAAACTAGCACGTTAGCTAACTACGCCACTGAGTCAGGAAGCTAAAGGGAAATAACTAAGCTTTTTATGCAAAAAAGCAAAATAAAAATTCCGAATTTAATTACAGAAGGGAGTCTTACTCTTCGTCTAAGCCTAAATTTACTAAACACGATATCTGGAGTATACATATTTAATCACAATAATAGGTTAGGGCTGAAGTAGATAAGGCTTGGAATGCACCCGCATTATCGTGGAGAAATAATGGGAAAAAAATTGAAAAATAAAATCCTTTGCAATTCTCAACTAGGATTTGAACCACAGCCTCCCTGTTCCCCAAAAAACCAAATTAAAATGATCATAGCATAAATTCGCGAACCCACCTATGCGTGTCATTTCTTCAAATTCGTACTGAGAGAATTCCTGCAAAAATTTTAAATGTCATAATATAATTACATTCATCAACATACATACCTAATCACGTCGTTCCCTTACGGTGTAGGTGAGAAATTATGCATATAGCTCAAATTACCAACTCCTTACTTAATCCATCCTCACTAACTATATCCACTCATCCCTTTCCTTACATACTTCCTTCGCTTCAACAACATCGATACACAAAATTATGGATGCTGTTTATTTTAAAATCTCTTAATGTTTCTCTTTTTCACACATTCGTCTGCAATAATTAACCCCGTCTTACAAGGCCTACCGCTTCTTTTTGATCCACACACTCTACCATCATGTCTTTGTCACGTCACTCAATCCAGACTCATCCTTTCAACATGGAATAGGGATTAGGAATGCTTAATTTAGAGGAAATACATCAGAATTTGCCTGTAGGGAGATTGGAAAACCATTCAGTAAAAACCATAATCAATGCACCCGACCGGGATTTAACCCTGACCTCCCCGTCCTTGAAAGTTAGGACCAACACGAGAGTAGCGCGTAAGACCACGGGTCCACAGAAGAGGGTATTAACTTATTTAATTCCCTTTTAAACCAAAATCCTTTAGCACCCATTCATTACCGAATATGTCCATACGAGTTTTTCCACATACATTTTATAGATATCTCATTATAACCGCATTCACCTTGCTCTGATTAAATATAATATCAATAATAAAACATGTACTTTTAATTTAAATAAGTTAATAATTACAAAATTTATCTTATTTTATCTACCTATTTAAAAAAAAATTTGCAGTATATATTTTACAATAACAACTTTGGAAAATTCTCTAATAAATTCCTTTTCCAAGGAATATTTTAAAGGTAAATAATCCTGTTTCCTATGTCCAATTAAAATCCTTCTCGCTTTACACATCAATACCAATATTCATCATTAAGCTATTAATCCCCGAGACTACAACTAAGGTAAAAGCAAGATTTTTTCTTCCTGAATTAGTATAGTTATATACTTCTCTCACTAGTAAAGGTACTGGGCGGTACATCATGATGTTAGCATGTCCTGTTACCATGGTAACGCATAGAATTACATGATTTGAGAAACGACTAAGAGAGGGAGGAGAATTGTGTTCCTTTTTGACAAGTGGTGATTACTTGAACTCACAATGGAATTGGTGGCATTGTCTATAAGACGCAAGACATAAGTTTTTATTTGTTATTTATTTATATCAGGGTAGAAATGTATTTTAAATGAGTAGGACTTTTGAACAAATAAATGCAATTATTAAATATACAGGTTGTTCGAATGCTCATAGTCCAAACTGCGTATATAGCTTGTTTGAACAAAAAGTAATTCAAAATACTCATACACTTACTTCCGGAAAACTATGCTAATACCATTAAATTGTGTTCTAAGTTTTGGCATATACAGTCTGGAGATCTAAGCTGTTCGAGCTTGCGCGTACAGAAAGTTGCATAGGAGCTAGGCGCGTGTAATCTAGGATGAACTACTATTGTTAATCTGGCTCTATTTAATTTTAAGCCACAATTTTTTTTCCCCTAACAGCTATAATATATTGCTAATAGACACATATTTGAAATAATGTACAGTTACAGTAAAAAGCTTTCAAGTATCCTTTATAAATTGTTTACACTTGTGAGTTTAAAATTTCATCTTGAATAAACTTGGGCTGCTATATATAAGATTACCCTTGAAATTATAAATCGCATCTAGTGGCGGTTTTTCTATCTTACCTACTTGCAAAAAATGAAAAATTTAATAAATAAAATAGGATTTCCATTTATAAATCATATTAGTTATATTTGTTGTATTTAAGTTTATGAAATATGATTAAATTATGTATATAGTTTTGATCCTACAAATTTCTAAAATACTACAGAAAACCACACCATAATGCAACGCCTGGTTCGAGCTTTAATAACGACTTAATTCTACTACAGTAGCCACATGGCTACTTTGGTGCTGACTGACAGCTCACAGTTAACAGCTGACGGTTTTGAAAAGTTACCAGACCAAATTATGTATCCCTACGCCGAACCATATGATCTTCAAACACATGTGTTTAGCAGCTGTCACTTCTGACAGTAAAAATTTAGGTATATACCTAAATGTTGACGGTCAGAAGTCAGTTGTGAGCTGTCAGTCAGCACCAAAGAAACCATGGGGCTACTATAGTTTTCCGTGGATATAGGTGGGAGTACAAGTAACATGAATTAGAGACAGTATTTTTTAAATCATTATATTAAAGAGTTCTCTAGTAGAATCATAAAATGTAATTTTCTTCACATAATAATATCAACAGTTGTTGAATATTTGTCTTGAGCATAGTGGCATTAGATGGCAAAACTTTTTAAATTAACAGAAATGGTTGTTATGAAATCCCATGACACCTGTGACATATATTCAGGAGCTATCGATATCACTATGTGAAAAAAAACTTTATGTTTGGACTAGATAAATATTTTATTTATTTTGATAGAAAAAATATTTTTCCTATAAAATCTGCAAAAATACTGACTTTAGCTTACGTTCCTTAGAATCCCAACTTACACCATTGCTGAAAATACAATTTTTTTAAATCTGTGAAAAAATAAAGAGATTTTATTATAATACATATGTTTTTTTGTTGATAATAATGATTTAATAATGGATTTATTTTTATTCTATTATTTAATTTAATTTTTAATGTGGCCCCTTATGGTGGAATGAGTTTGACACGCCTGACATACCCCATAGTAGATACCTAACCTCAACCTACTTTAACGTTTATGATCGTCGCACTCTAACTTACCGTGCGTTATCTTGGTACAAAGCTGTCTCGGTGAGCCAGTCCGGCCACATCATCCCTTTTTGCGAGGAACGTGATTCCGAGCACGTACTAGAGATCAAGGCAGCTGGACCAGAGATTACAATTTGAACAGGCACCGTTGCTGGTTCGCTCTTCCCCTCACTCCTTCCCAACCCTCTTCCGCAACTTCCCCTCATGCCGATTGTACTGTCAAACACAAAATAATAAAATTATACAATAAAATAGGTCTGTTTGATTTATATTGAATATGTATAAAGCTTTTCCATAAAAAAAAAGGTTCGGTGGCTCAGTAATCTCTTAGCTTTATTGACTGAGCGTAGTGATGTTCTGTTTTGACCTGATCATTTGCCATTTCTTCTGTCTATCTCTCCGGACATTTGTTCCGCCATAACTGTCAAATATGTAGACCCATTTTGATTACATTTGGAAAGAACAGTCTTTGAAACTGGGTCAAATCCAACTTTTGGTCGTATCATACCCGTGTTCAGTTGTCATTTTGAAACTAAATATAATGTAAAGATGTAATATACGTACCTAGTACCTAGTGCCAATACATTTATATTTCATTTATTTTCAGGATATGTGCGATTCACATATATTGTATAAATATATATTGAAAAATGACACCTGGCATGGAAGTTAAACTCGGGACCTCTGTTTCAACGTGCCAATGCTCTATTACAAAGTTATCCCAGTTTAGGTGGGGATGTAAGGACTACAAGAAAAATCTAGTGTTTTTGAACTTTTTATAGAAAAAGATTTTTTTGGGGCAAACTAAATGAAAAGTCTAATGCAAAAAGATGGATGTCACTTTTTCGTGAAAATGGGGCCCAGACTGTGAGTGTGTGCAGCTTAATTGTTTTAAAAATATTTCTGATATGTAAATAAAACGTATAATTAGGGAATTCAATCAAATGACAAGCAATGATGAACAAAACTCATAACTGTTTGTTTTAATGTCAATTAATGCAGTTAAAAATAAATGATACGGAACTTCACTCGGACTTTATAAGGCTATTGTTTATAAATGGAAATATTCACTCAAAATTCGTAATATATGTGAAACGAAATAGTACACACTAGAAAACCCAGGCATAAATTGTACTATACTTCTGTAAAACATTTATGAGTCACTGTTTTAAATTTTATAATATTATTTTTAAAGAATTAATGTCCTTATTTGTATGTTTGGGCCGATAAAAAAGATCAATATTGGGTCACCAAGGGTCAACACTTCGTAAAAAAAATGTATATTTCCGGTTGAAATTTTTGACTTTCTATTAGGTGTTGCACATCTTCATGTCATCGCATTGCTATTAAATTCCTCATTTATAAATTTTGACCAACAAAAAATGTAAATATTTACTATTGAGACTAAAATGGAGATATATAATTGATGTGCAAATATTTCTCCTAAGAGGTTTAAGGAAAAATATTATTATTATTATTACTATTATTATTATTATTAATATTAGCACCGCGTCTTACTACCCGTTCGGGTTATACGCACTTACGCTAATGTGTAATGGTAGGGTGATTGTGAGATGAAATGAAGGACCTACAGTTTAACGTGGAATCCGAACCACGGTGGAGGCCTGGCATTCCCCACATTCACAAGATGTCTTGTCAGAGGTGAAGGAAGGGTTTGGTAATNGGGTGATTGTGAGATGAAATGGAGGACCTACAGTTTAACGTGGAATCCGAACCACGGTGGAGGCCTGGCATTCCCCACATTCACAAGATGTCTTGTCAGAGGTGAAGGAAGGGTTTGGTAATCAGATAAATCAAGGAGAAATAACAAACTTTTTAAGAAACTTATATTTCTTACTCAATGGAATTGGAGAATTATTGCACTAAAATTTAAGTAGTATCTCTCTGCAGCTAAAGCTCACAAAGTTTTATTAATATATTTACCAATATCTCAGAAACTGTTGGTCTTATAAAAATATATTTCATATAAAAGATTTTATTTTTAATAGTATTACAATTTTGCAATAATAAGTTATTTAGTATCTTAAATAGTTGCGGAGATACAGAAATTTCCTCTTCTGTAAAGTACCCTAAAAGTCAATTCCATGGGAAAATGAATACATCCGGTTTATTTATAATCTTAATCGACGGTTAGATACGAATTTTATTCAAAATCGTAAGTGCCGATTTTGAGATAATCGAATTTTTCTTTTTTCACTTTTACTAAATTTCTCTTTATTTGGAGGTTAAAAAGACACAGATACAGACGGCACTGTAAAAACCAATTTTTATGGTTCAGGAGGTCATGTGACGTCGATATCTATCAACATTTCGGGTTAGGTTAATTCTACGGTCGCTATAAAAGTTAAACATAATATAAATTTGCATATATATTTAAAGTTATTGCTTTTATAAAAATATATTTTGAAAAAAATATTTGTATTATAAATAGATCCATATATTTGTAATGACAAGTAATTTCATATCTTAAAGAATTAGGGAGAGATGACAAAAAATGATAATTTATCCATCAGACAGGAACCCTTAAAGTCATTTTTCCGAAATAAATGGAGTAGCAAATTTGTTTATAATATTTATAAATGTTTATAAATGTGATTTAATCAAAATGGTTAAGGCCGATTTTGAGAAAATCAACTTTTTCTCTTTTTGCCCTTCAGTAAACTACCCTTAATCTTCCATTTCTAAAATACTCTTATGGCAACCCTATGAAAATCCTAGATACCAAATTTCAGGCCGGTCGGTAAAATAGCTTAAGCTCTAGTTGTAGGTATAAACAAACAAACAAACAGACAAACGGATTCGGGGGGGTCATGAAACGTCAAGATTCACCAAAAATTATGTTGATGATCATAATACTTTCTCTATCTGTCAAATAGGGAGAAAGTAAAAATAGACCCAGGAAAGAAGAAAACAATGCAAAATTTCATGAAAATATTTACACCTACAAAGTTAGAGTTTGTGATGATAATTCTTTTAGTGAAATGTCAGTGTGTGTAAAGGCTTTTATATCTATCCATGGCATAACTTCAAGGAGGGTACATAAATTACAGATATCGTGTAAGAATACTGGATTGGCACCAAAAGATAAGCTGTGTAAATACAGTCACTCACATTTTAAAATGCCTCCTGATGTTGAGAAAAGTGTAACCAATTACAAAGTTTATTTTAACGTTAGGCCTAGTCACTATTTTAGGCGAAAAAAAGATAAAAATAGTACCTTCCCGATGTGTTAAATGAGAAGAAAATGTTTGAGATATACAAGGAATAAAAATTACCTACAGTGTCCTATAAGTATTACAGACTATTTTTAATACACATTTTAATATAAGTTTTGGATCCTCAAGATATTATACTTGTGCCAGCTGTGATAAATAACAAGAGAGAAAAAAGGTTGAAGAAAAGAAATTATTCGATAGCGCATTATCAGATAGATAGTACAATCCTGTGATTCTGAATATCATGTTACAGAACTCCTGCCAATTCCTTATGAGAAGTTCATAGACTTGCAATATATCTTGCGATTTTGTGGACAAGAAACCAGGGTGTTTTATACTTCCAAATAGAAAGAAGGGGAATAAAATGAAAAGTAAAGAATAACAGTGACAAGAGATGAGTTAATTTTACTAATACATTTCTTTATAATAACTTTCTTAGTGACTTTCAAATGTAACATATACTGTTCTTTGGTATTATATGTGCTAAATTTCTACCCCAGATATTCGATATTCTTGGACTTTTGTCAACCATTCAGCGTTCTTGCACTTTTTATTGTGTAGTTAACAAATGGTTTTATGTATAATAACTTTATTTTATGTTTTGGAATTATTATATTATTTCAGTTTTTTTCACTGTCTTGATAGAATAAATAAGAGAAATGATTTACTAAATAAAATAAATAATTGTACATTATAAAGGTTTTCAACCTTCAAAACTGTATCCTGATAAATAGGGAGTTTTGACATCCATCATTTTTGGATTGGACTCTTTAAATCAAATATTACTTCAGTACAGACATAAAGTTTAATTTTCTTAACATGGTGAACTATACAGTTCTTAAATATCTGTAAATGGTGTTCTGGAATTTAGTGACAGTTTATTTTCCTTCACTTCAAAGGTTTATCATCCAATGCCGCTATACTAATGACAGATTTAACCTGTTAATATCCCCACGTGAAGAAAATTAAAATTTATGTTTGCTCTGAAGCAATTGATTTATTTTATCTCCAACAAAAGTGTTGCTATAAAATCTTCAAAAAACACTAGTTTTTACAATAAATAATAAAAACGTTGTTTCAGATTAATTAATTGATAACTTAAATTCTTGATTTCACTTTAAGACACAATATTTCCAAAGTAATTTGTTTTTAATGAATATAAGATAATATATATTTATAAACTTTTTTTGTATTAAATTCATTGTTTCTTAATAGAAATGGATAATTTATTAAATCTCATTATATTAATTTTAGTAATTAAATAAAAAGAAAAGTGTTTTTAATTTCAGGAAGCTCCCTACAAAAAGCAACAACATGTGTACCACTAACTTCTTCCTACTAAAAGAATAAATAAAAAATTTAATAATTGAGCAATGTTCTAATGCATAGCCTACATTGTATTACTGAAGTTATTCAATCTTCGAATTCTTAAGTGCGCACTTCATCAGATTTGCTGAATTTACATCTTTCACTTTATTATAAATATATTTTAAACCAATTTTTAGAATTCATAATCCACATTAGTACAATATAATACTGTAAACAGTCAATTCTTGTTTTATTAAACTCGGTTGTAGTGAACATTCGGCTACAGTGAACCTAATTCACTGGTCCCAACCCAAATAAATTTCAATGTGTGTTTAAAAAATGTATAATGAACCCTCAATTCGGTTTTAGTGAACAGAAAAATTGAAACTTTCAATATGAAATATCATTCTAACAGTACAGTTCTTTTTAAAAAAAACATACATTTTTGGTTGTTTAAACTTAAAGACACCGATTCTCTACCTGAGTTCTTATTTAGGTAGATCAAAGTTTGACTGAAAGTACGGAATGTGGATAAGGATTGTAGGGGGGAGGGATGAGCAGAAGCAGTTACTGCACTCATTGAACTGGCTTGAGTTCTAATACCTTTGTCTACGGCAAGTAAAGGAAGACTGTCTTCTGAGTTGTATTAATACGACAGGAGTTACAGGACAGTAAATGATAGTCTGGAGTCATTTAGTAATGGTTTTCCCTTATTCCTTTCTTTTAGGGGGTATATGAAACTAAAAAAAAATTACTCGATTTAGTTTTTGAATGCATGGAGAAAAGGGCATTAAGTGTGGAAAAAGCACAGACTTTAGAGAAAGATCTGGGAAAAATATTAATTAAAAAATAATTCCGTAAACAACAGCATATAGCCTATATTTTAAAAATTAATTAATAGATTTCAATAAAGATCGATTGTATTTGAGCTCTTACTTTATTCGTCACTAACCCACTACTTTCATACTAAAAAAAACAACTTTTCTAGTGAACAAAATATCTGGGTCCATAGAGGTTCATTATAACCAAGGTTGACTGTATATAAATGAAATATATATACAAGTCTTAAAAATAAAAGAATATTCGTGAGACAAAAAAATTCTAGAAAAAAATATTTTTGATATGTTCTATTATTAATAAATAAAAATTATTTACCTTTCATAACAATTTACTTATTGGTAATACTATTTTAAATAATAACGCTTAGTCATTTTTAATCATGTCATTATAAATAAAATATATATATCAAGAACTATTGAAGACTATAAGTGGTGGTGTAAAAGATCATGAAATAAATTAGCAGGCTGACTAATATGAGTTCATAATAATAAACGTTAAATGTTTATTACTAAAAGCATCGTATAAAAAGACATATTTAAAAAAAATTATAAAATGTTACTTTACTCTTTATATATTATATTATATTCTAAAAATTGAAATATGACACCTGGATACTGGAACTGAATCCGGGACCTTTGGCTTAGTACACCAATGCTCTGCCGACTGAGATATCCAGGAATCATCCCGTGCCCAGGGTAATTCTTCACTCATATTTTAAGGCATTGTCTATGATGGACGTGTGAGAATTGTCTGCTACAAATGTGTGATTTTATTAAGATCTCACCCGCCTCGGTGGCGTAGTTGGCTAACGCGCTTGTCGTGTTGAGCTCGAATGCTGTGGATGGGGAGATCGAGGTTCGAATCTCGGTTGGGTGAACTGGGGGTGGTTTTTCCTAAATGGTTTTCCACTCTCCCTCCACGCAAATGCGGGTTCACTTCCTCTATTTCAACCTTCCCAATTCCTAATCCATTATAGTAATTAGTACTTAAAGCGTATAACACGAACGGGTAGTAAGACGTGGTGCTAAATATTATTATTATTAATATCACGAGCTATCAGATAACGCAGACACCTTCAACTCGGTAGTTGGCTTAATGCTGCCACTTGTACAATTATTATAATTTTTACTATTTTTATTTGATTCTTATTATATTATAGGTAATAATGTATCATTTCCAGTGTAACCTAACATAAACAAAATTCGTCTGTTTTTAATAAATATTAATAAAAGCATGAAGCCCTTAATCATTAAACAATAAAAACATTTTGTGACCCTATAACATGAATAAATGAAGAAGCTTATATTTTAAAATAAAATAAAAATAAGGACGCTCATCTTAATATATGAACTAAAAATATATATTTTAATTAAAATGTGTGTACATTATTTTACAATGTTTACTTTTCTTTAATGTTTGGAAGGTATTCATTACATTGTTTACTTGAAAGTATAAGACGTATCTGTAAGTATATTTTATGGTCATAAGTTCTTTGAATATAAAATAATCTTCATTATATTTTGCAATCCCATTTTTGGAGTATTTTTTCTTTGAAATTTAAATTACTCTTCACCATATTTTAAAAAAATTTTGCGTGCCAAAAAAAACTCTTGAATTTTTCACTGATTGTGTCTAAATTATTCAAAGAGAATTTATGCGTCCTTCATCTAAATGAAATAAGGGGAAACAAAGGAACCGAATAATAAAAAGCAAAGTCACATAGAAAAAAAATTGTGTGGATAAAGGAACATAATCACTTTTAATGGAGTTACTTTACTTGATCATATTAAAATCCTCTTTAATTAAATAACTAAATTAGCAGAGAAATGGGAATACTTTGCTTAACGTGTATCATGTGAACACATCTAGGAACAAAATAAGACTTAGCACATAGCATGATGTATTTTTCTGAAATTAACATAACCTGCGGGAACTGCCACTAGAAAAATAACATGAGAACTATCGCTGTTGCATTTTGTAACATCCTTTAGTGTTCTAAATAATAATCAAAATCACATCGGAACTTTAATATATAGTATTGTCATTGAAGCAATATGATTAAATAAATATTTTAATAATATTGTATTTTTGTAAATTTTAATTTAAAAAAAGAAAATGATATTAATGTTAAACTCTTAAAAACCATATCTCATTATTATAAAAAATAAATGACAAAATATTGTTGGGCATTATTTTATATTTTACTTTATTGCAAAATTACTGATGAATCACTTCTAGATTATTACTGTATTATCTTATTTTAAACATACGGTGGCAATTATCCAGACAAATGACATCATTACTGGCGCTGTTGCGTACTCACAACAATACTGCGTGGCGCCAGTTTAAACTTCCGTATCTCAGAAAATAAACGTTTCTTTGAAAGTTTGATAACATCATACTACGCAGCAGGAACTAATTGAGTATTATTGGGATGGGATCCAACCTAATTACGTTTAATTTTAAACAAAAATTGCTACTGTTGCGAAAATACAACAGCGCCAGTCACATAAGGTTAATAGATAAGAAATAAATCTCAAACATATATTATTTATATACATTTTTTATTTAGGGAATTTATTGAATAAATGTTATTTTTGACAGGAACACTGAGTCGGTACCATATCTCGTTGGTCAATCGCCATATTATAGTAATTTTGCAGTCTTCAGGGTGCGAGGTCTTATTTAAATCATCAAGGAGATTCATGTATTCCTATAGCGGCTCGATGCCTTATCAGGGCCTTGTTGCAAGTAGAGATACCTGTTTTTGTCCAACCTAAGGCTTGGTCGCTCATTTAATTCAGGGCTTCGTACCAAAACCAGAATTTATAATTTAAGATAACAGTAGTTTTAAAGGAACCGTAACCGTAAGAAGGAACTCTGAAAGTAAATCCCCTAAGAACCAAAACATAAATTGGAATCAATGTAGTTTTAGATTCCTTGTGGTTTTTATCGTTCTTTTAAAGGTTCTAAACTTGTTTTCTTTTTTACAAATGGTATTTTATGCCCATCTTTTTTTTAACCTATTTCTATTATTGAAATACTCTTAATTTACCCTTTTCTTAGGTTTTTTGTATTTTTAATTTAAATAACATTTAATTTTGTAATTTTTTTAAAACTATGTTTTTAGCTTTGAATTTTATAGTGGTAGTATGGCTATTAAATAAAATATAAAAGGAGTTGTAACTTGAACCAGGGTAACGGGCTAACCAGTAAAACCTCGTATGACCTAAATCAACTACCAAGAATAACATTTCTCGAAATAAGATGTATATGGATTTCTAAATATTTGCACATATTTATATATGTATAAATCTATTTGTTGCGTACCACGCCACGATAACATCGCTGAACAAGAATGGCTCCATCAGATGTGTTCAATTATTCTCTCGGCCGGCGACGCTGCACTTAACCGTCCCGAGCTATCAATTCGCCTGACCGAGGCTCGATGTAGCGCGCCAGCGTGCGGTTTCCGTGGCTCGTGTCTACGTTCCGATTTGAACGTCAAGAGGAGTCACTTCCCCTTCTCCTCTCCCATGGTTCATCTGGATCAGCCGCTATAAGACACCATGGTTCATCTGGATCAGCCGCTATAAAACACCATGGTTCATCTGGATCAGCCACTATAAAACACCATGGTTCATCTGGATCAGCCACTATAAAACACCATGGTTCAATCTGGATCAGCCACTATAAAACACCACGGTTCATCTGGATCAGCCACTATAAAACACCATGGTTCACTGGGAAAAGGCACATTTTTTAGTCCAGAGTTCTACACGTTCGACGTCTCCTCCCTCAGAACATATCTACAGCACTAAGGTGGTCATGACGGTGCAGCCAACGGACAGACCTAACCGGTGGAAGTAACTCAACGTAATGTAATACATTCAGATTGATAAGGAGTATTAGGTGACCTGGCGGTCCAGGGGTAAGGTGTCAGACTTCTATGCTGGTGGCCGGGGTTCAATCCTCGGTCCCGGCACAGATTTATCTGATTACCAAACCCTTCCTTCACCTCTGACAAGACATCTTGTGAATGTAGGGAATGCCACGCCTCCACCGTGGTTCGGATCCCACGTTAAGCTGTAGGACCTCCATTTCATCTCGCAATCACCCTACCACTACACATTAACGTAAGTGCGTATATCCCGAACGGGTAGTAAGACGTGGTGCTAATAGTAATGATAAGGAGTAGTCAGATTCATAAACCATTATCTAGGTTTTAGGAACTGTTTCCACGTACGTTGATAGTATATGTAGTCCTCGTGGGTATATTCTATGTGAAGAAGGTTAGTCTTTAATCTTTTATGGCATGCTGTACTAGCCTTCAGTGATGTCTCTGCTCGGTCCATAAGACCAGGCACAAGGTGTGTCTCACTCCTTGGCCTGCACGACCATGTTGTAGTCTACAGGGCCTTCATGCATGAAAAGGGCTGTTTAGGTTGTTCCAGGCCTGATGGTTATACCTAGAAAGGTATTGGTTGGCATTCCTTGGGTAAATTTGGGCGCCTTATGCATTATTGTTGTTCACCTGGTTGCGGTTCTCAACTTGTAGGTCTGTCTGCCCATCTAGCTTGGCTCGCGTTTATCATGTAATTTTAATATTGTAACTCTGAGAGGCCGTTTCTCTTACTCCTTGTTGATCACTAACAATTAATGGGTTTAATTTCCACGATCCCGGCTAAAACCGATTGGTTACTCGCCAGGCCATTTTTTTCTCGAGCCTAGAACCCTCAATTGGAACTTTCACCTGTTATTTGACCGAAACAAACTTTCAATTTCTCAAAATATTTGTAACTACGCCAAGAAAAAGCAAGATAACTTCACTAGCGTGGGTTGTCTTCTTCCCCTAAAGTAGGGCTGCAGACTTGTTTCGCCTATTGTTTATATTATGCTTGCAAGAAATTAGTTGCAACTAATTAACTTACTTTTGTATAGTGTAGAATTTTCTAGTATAATATGTGATTGTTTTATTACTGATGAAGCAATTGTATACTAGTACATAGCACAATTAGGGTCTTGCCTGTAGGGAGCAGATATTGGTGCTTCACGCCATGTAAACTCCTGAAGTGGGGTTACTTGTTTACTTGTAGTAGATTCACTGATTTTAGGCCATCATCATAGGCCTCCTTTTGACAAACTGGATGGTGCTTTGATATTTCTTTATGTATTTATTGATAACTGGCATCATTAAATCTCATTTGTTTACATGCATCTCTATCTTTTGATTGTACGTGTTCTTTATCTATGAATGTTTTCCTTGTATACGTATGCGGGGTCTCTAGACTTATCCAAAGCGCCGTTGCACCAGAATATAATTAATAACCCAAAATAGACTGAAAATTTATCTTTCTCCAATCAGAACCAAAATCGGAACCTTAAAATGTTTGTTTGGAGAACTAGAACAATAACCAGAACTGATTAGTATTTCGGCTCGTCTCCCTGATTTAAATACAGCTTAAGTTGAAGTTGAGGCTCAAATCCCGACCAGTGCACACTGATTGTTTAATTTTGACACGTTATTTTATCTTAGGCATTCCCAAAATCACCACGCTAGCATGGGTAAATTTTATACAAATTACCATTATTACCCTTCATTACCTCTTAGGATAATTCGTTAGTAGTAAATGTAACTACAATATTAGCAACACGGATAAAAAAAACTTTGGTATCGTAATATACGAGTTGATGGAAATGGAGATATTGGGGTTAGCAATCCGTTTCTTTGTTTTGAGATTTTAATTACTAATTTTTCTACCACTCTCCCTCAAAGCAAATTCGGTTACAGTAACACTAACTTATTCATTTAATACCCTTATTTTGTTTGTGTATATATCTTTATATTCCAGCAGAGTGGTAGGACTAGGAGGGGAAAAAAAATTAACATCCATCCAAAAATAAATTTACTTTTTGAAAAGGTTTTATATTCTAGGTTTCAGACTGTGGGATTCGTAAACAATACTTCACATATCGTTTTACAAAGAGATGTTTGCTATTTTTTTTAATTCAGCTAATGTAATTTAACTTAATTAGAGTGATTAAACATATTTTATATCAACATAATTCGTCAAACTACGAAAAGTTTTTTCAAATGTAATGGTATGAATTTGTTCACGTATGAAATAAGCTGGAAGGTCATACAGATTTATAGAAAGGTTTG
This sequence comes from Timema shepardi, assembly GCA_902151425.1. Lineage (NCBI taxonomy): Eukaryota > Metazoa > Arthropoda > Insecta > Phasmatodea > Timematidae > Timema > Timema shepardi. The sequence continues at coordinate 85,418 of CABFVX010000459.1, forward strand.
AATCGACTGTTTTTGCAAGTGTAAATAACTCCACCAGCTACATGAACATGGTTAATTAATAATTATTGGCCATCCATCTGAATAAATGTACATTTGTATGAGTCATAAAATTATACAAAATACGAGTAATAAACTTTTAATGTGGTAGTGAGGGGAACTATAGCTAAAGACAGTACTTTTTTATTCATCAGAGGTATTTTTTAATTTTTTTAATATAGTTTAGAAAAACTTTTATCTATTATGTTATTCTGAGTGAAAAACGGCCCTGAAAATGGGATAATACCTAGATATTATAATTATATTTCCTTTAGGGTATGAATCAAATGTGGCCTTTTTGAATTCCCAGCCATTTTAATAAATTCATTTTAATTTAATTTAATTTACGATCATTGTTCCTGTTTTCAATAAATCTTCCTTCTTCCACGCCCTTGACTTAGCATTATTCTATAAAACTTATCAATTCCTTGTGTAAATTACGTACGTCTCACAAAGATATACATTAAATAAATGATATGCAAATCTACTCCAAGAACTGAAAGTCATTAAATATTTGCACTAATGTATTACAATTCAGGTCAACTTAGAAATAGATGCTATTATTTATGATTATAAATTTTGTGATGTTAAGTAATAATTGTCAATTAAAATACTAATGGCTATCAAACTTTGAGCCAATTATATGATTTCATCTCTTATTCTCGTCATCCCTGAAGAAGAACAAAATTCTCCACATCTAAAGTAATTTTAAGCTCCAATTTCTTTAATTGTTTCACTCATAAAATAAATGTAAAATTTATTAATTTATTTTCTAAATATATATCCCCAGTGAAAAGTAAGCTATTTAAAATGTAGCTATAACAGTAATAAATGTTACCTACGCGAACTGTTTTTTTTTTTCATTTACCTTAAGGAACATTTAATAATATTATAATCCAACTCAATTTTTTTTCATTTGTTCATACAACCTTGCTCATATGCATATAAAGAGTTTATACTCCTGTTCAGAACAAATGTGTTTATATATATATATATATATAATATATATATATATATAATATATATATATGAGCTTGATAGCATCAGCTAACAAACGTAACTAAAACTACTATCAGATATGCATACATCAAATCATATTATATAAAGCTGTTGCTTTTGATATAGGCTATAGTATTAATATCAATAAAATAATAGGGTATTATTAATATACTAAAGTGCTTTTATCGTTCACAAAATGAATATTTATTAATTTTCTCAAAGTTACTTCCTACCTTGTTGTTTCTGTAGATATGTGTTGGTCATGTGCATTGATAATATTGACATACCATTATTAAATGCATTGTTTGTTGTGACTATAATTAAAATGTAATTAATCAAGTTTGTTGGTCTTGTACATTGATAATATTGCCATATCATTATTAAATGCATTATTTGTCGTAAATATAATTTAAATTTAATTAATCAAGTTTGTTGGTCATGTGCATTGTTAATATTGTCATACCATTAAAACTAATGGATATATATATACACACACACACACTACTTTTTACTACTTACCCATCTAAGTTCACATATTCTCTGATTATGATATTGATACAGTAAAATATGAGAAAATAAAATAATTCTGAATTATAATGATTGACTAGTTTAATTTTAATTTCAGTTAGAGAAGAACGTGTATATAATTTCTTGGAATTATTTTAATTAATTCAAGAATATTTGTAATAAGGTGATGAGAAAGTGATTATAAATCCATGAAAACTTATATGTTTTTATCTTTAGAATAACAAAACTGCTTTTTAAATAATATTGACTAATATGAATAACCCTCATATTTTTATAATGTAAGAATAAAACTAGTATGTATTTATAACACTTAACAAAGATTAGAATATGATAGCTAGATAATAAAATGCCTTTATGAAATTTATTGCTTTTTCAAATCATGGGGCTAGAAAAGCAAGGTCAGATATGCCGTGATTTTGTGCGAATCTACAGCATCATTTATTTAGAAACTTCAAAAACTATTTTTCATTAGTGGCGATCTTGTCTTAATAGCATTCTTACATTACTGAATAACGTAAATGATATATATAGAGAGATATAGATATAGAGATATAATGTATGTGGCTTCAAGATTAAACCTTTATAAATTTTAAAATTATAATCCTTAACGTAATTACTTTTATTTAAAATGAAAAATTTAAATTAAAATCTGTTTTGATGAGCTCAAGAAATTGCTTTCCAAAATAAATTTGATTTTCTGAAATTTTGGATTTTCCCTAAATTTTACAGGAAATTTGATTTTTTTTTTGTACATCCTTTGTACATAAGAGAGAATTTAGAATAAATTTACTCGCGTTTGCGTGGAGGGACAGTAAAAAAACTATCAAGAAAAACACCATAGGCTGAAATTTGAACTCAGATTATCAGCAAACCAGAGGAGACTATATTTACTATTTAATCTGCATGTTCATCAAAGTGAGTTAGATGATATAAAACTAAGGGCGAATAATTTTCACCTTTGATTATTCCAAACCAAATTAAATTCGATTTCCATTGCTATCCTACCATAGTTCAAAGCATTAATTTGTATCACATTCGAATCCAGTTTATTGACCTGTGTTATATTTTTGCTCTAATATGATTCATTTAGACTTTAGCGCTAGTAACGTATATGGCAGATGTTTAGAATTGAAGTTTGTAACGAAAACGTTAGTATTTTCTTTAAGTATCGTGTCTTCGTAAAAGAGATTAAAAAAATTATGTGTTTTTTTTCTAATTTAAAAAAGGTAAAACTCCGTTTGAGTGTTTTTAATATAGTTAGGTTAATTTTTAATTGGTGATGACGCAAACTGTGTAACGAAACAGTTTAAGCCAATCGTTGCCAAGACAACGTAAAGTTGATAGAACCGTTGCCAGACAGCTCCACTGTCAAGTAAAGTATCTGCGTGTTGGTGAATAGAATTTTATAGCAAGAGTTCACAATTACTATTATAATAACTATTATTATTATTATTATTCCCAAACATATGGGGACGTAAAATAGACTTAAAGCTGTTAAATTGGATTTGGCATTGAGGGGAATGTTGGGTTGGTATTCTAATCCTGATGGGGTGATTTTTGATTATGGGTTTTTCAATCTCTCTCTATGCAAAAGTGGCTACGTTTCCTCAAAATTCTACCTTTATCATCTCAATTCCATTAATTTGTCAACGGTGTACTTTTTATAGCCTGAACGCGTAGTGAGGTGGTGTACCAAAAAAAAACTTTTTTTCTCACATATACAAGATGTTTGGAAATTCATAGCCCAAACTTCACATATAGCTTGTTTGAACCAATATAAATACAAAATCCCTCCACACCTACATCCTGTAAAACTATGCTAATACCATTAAATTGTGTCCAAAGTTTTAGCGTAAAGCGCCAGGATAGCAAAGGTGTAAGTAGCATAGTAATTAGGTGTGTGGCACTGCACATGTAATACCGGCAAGCACTTTCTGTGATGTAGGACCGTTAATGATGACCCTCAGACCGTATTCCCATTTCTAGATGTACTGGTGTGTTTGGTGTGTTGTTTCCTATTAACTGTGGTAGGTTCTGCTGCCATGCTCCAAGATGTCGAGGTGTGGAGTGCCATGCGCCTAATTCCTATGCAACTTGCTGTACACGCGTGCTTGAACTACTTTAGTATTCCGGAGCTGTGCGCCAAAACTTTAAACACAATTTAATGGTATTAGCATAGTTTTCCAAGTGCAAGTGTACAGGTATTTTGTATTACTTTTGGTTCAAACAAACTATACGTGCTGTTTGGGCTATGAGTTTCCGAACATTATGTATATTATACGTTCATTACCAATCTGGATTTGGAATTGAGTGGGTTAACTTACAAGAAATGTATCCACATTAGTTGTGACAGATGATGAGAAAACTGCAGAGATAAACTATGGCATGTGGTAAGAGCTTCCCAGTATATCCTGCTGAGATTTGAACCACAGCCACTCCATCACTCGCAATCGAATATATTATCGAATATAGAATACACGAACATCTGTGCAACTAATGCTTATTAACTTTATCGATCCAAACTGGGTTTATATTTGGACATCTATTATAGCTTTAAGTGCCTTTATACGCAAAGCCCTTCCTTCACCTCTGACAAGACGTGTATTAATCACAACTTGTGAATGTGTGGAATGCCAGGCCTCCGCCGTGGTTCGGATTCCACATTAAGCTGTAGGTCCTCCATTTCATCTCACAATCACCCTAACATCACACACATAAGAGTAAGAGTGTATAACCCGAACGGTTAGTAAGACGCGGTGCTAATAAAAATAATAATCATCATAATAAGTGCCTTTATGTTATTTGTATTAAGTAGTGTCAATATCGGTGGTCCTGGGTGTGATGGGTGATGTTTGTGGGTTCAATCCCAGCTGTGGTTGACGGATTTTTCTTAAGAGATAAAATTCCGTAGAACAGCTTCCTTTGGAGCCGTCAGTTCCATGTCTATGGTGTCATGTTAAAGAATTCTTTAAGCTTTGTGATAAACCCTTTCTTGAAAAAATTGGTAGAATCTTTAACAATCGCTCATAGAAATTCAATGTGCTGTTTTAATCTGTCGGTTTGAAAAGTGCACGATAAATACATAAATAAATTAATAAAACACAAAACATTAAGTAATCTATTACCTAAAACTAGAATCTGTATCCATTTCATTTGACTAATTTTATTCTACTTTTACATTAATTAATACTAAATAACCCTCTTCTGTGGCCGAATGGTCAAAGGCGTCACTCTCAAATATGTGTATCCTGTTTAAAATTTAATCATTTTATTTAATATTCCACAGGTTATTGATAAAATGTCAACTACCCATAATAATCAATCCAATATAAACAACCACCTATAAAGTAAATGTTTGAAATTACAATTTAGATTATAATACTACGTGGCATGTTGTTAATCTGGAGAATTAAAATGATCGCAAACATTATATATCATAATAAGGAAAAATAATTAAGTAGTTTGGGCCAATTATTATTAGATTGACGTATGAAAATAAAATAAGTTGATTAATGTTATGAAATACACAACATAATGTAATTAAAATGTACGAAAATGAAATGTATCTCTGATATCTGCATTCAATTGCACAAATGGGGTTGGTTTGGAAAAGGTATAATTTAGAGTGAGTGTAGCCATATTTTCATATATGTAGAACATTAAATTTGGGAAATAAACACCTTAAGCACATCCAGACAGGAACGAAGCATCAACCTCCCCATTGTTGTAATATTAGAATAACTTTTATGTCGCCTCTGTCTACAATTCCACCGATGATGATAAAAGTTTTATAATCTATCTGCAAGTTTCTTTGATACCTGTGTGAGGTAAGGGGTATTAGGAAATTTATTTGGATTGACGGTTGAAATTTCTTCTTGAATTCAAGATTGAAGTTTTCTTTGGAGTTAAAGTTGAAATTTCTCCTTGGTGATAAATCAGGTTAGAAAAAAAAATCAATATTAACAACATACACTACTAGTGAACCATAATGTATACCCTTTTAACAGCACAGATAAAATACCATGAAATTTAAGTCGTCAGGCTCACAATATGGCTCAAAGTTAAATTATTTGAATGCTCTCGTTTCTACTTAAGTGCATATGAAATGTTTTCTCTTTCTAGGTTAATAATAATAATAATAATAATAATAATAATAATAATAATAATGATAATAATAATAAATAAAGATAATAAGCATAGTTACTATTATAGTTATTTATAAAAATATTGAATATTAATAATAATTACTATCGTAGTAAGTTATTATTATTATTATTATTATTATTATTATTATTATTATTATTATTATGTACTCGTATCGATGGTCACGTGGTCCAATTCGTGATTCTTGCAATAGAATATATAAGTATAATCATCATCATTTGAACAATATATAGAGATCTTAAATTATTTTTAACATAAACGTAGATCTTGTGAAAAGATTTCCATTATGAATTAGAATGCTTGGAGCAAAAAAATAATATCATAGTTAAATACGTTAAATAAGTTAAATAAATATATATAAGAAACCCCCAGAGAACATTGGAGAATGGGATAAAAGGGGGTAGTAAACATATATATCACAAAAAGGGGGAGGGGGCGAACGTGAATGACAACAGAAATCTCTACCATATACTCCAACCATCCCGACGCTTCGAGAACGTGGAAGAACAACATATCTTTGCATCTTAAGCTCTTTGGACAGTCCATGTTTGTGTGGCACGCTCTGGTGGTCACCGATCGACACTTGAGAGCAGTGGCTAGTTTTCCTCGCGGCGTGCTTATGCTCGGTAGTGTTGTGTTTTCTTCCCGACTCGTAGTTCTAGACCCAGGGCTGGGGAAACGGGGTAAGTTGTATACATTTTTCTTAGTCGATTCTTCTAGGATTGTAGCCAAATGCTACAGTATTTTAAAAAGTATTTATTTACAGTATTTTTTCACGATTATTTTTAATTAAAGCTATGATGAATTATTATTTTAATGTTTGAAAAATTTCAACTAAAAATAATTTAAAACTATTAAAATTTCCAAACTATGTTTAGAGAAATGTTTGCTGTTAAATTTCTACTGCTATAGCTAGGTTTTGTTGACCAAGCAGTAAAAATAACACTATAAATGAGATGTAAAATTGCAAAACTTGTCTTATCTATCATATGAATTTTTAAGATAATTGCGAAAAACTTTTAACTTAATTCCCTTTATAGATTCTTTTTTACCCATTTAACTTGTAAGCTTCATTTTATTGCCTACTTATCTTAAACATGCAATTAGTAAAAAACTATTTTTCATAATCAGACAGTTTAATTTGTATAATCTAAGTGTTAGTGCTAAACAATAGATAAGACAAGTTTTGCAGACATAGACCTATGAATGGGATTAAACATGCTTTGATGCCAAATAAGACGGTATTCAATAATTGCAGAAAAACCAAATATTAATTTTACAAGAAAAAAACATAACATTTGATTCAAACTTTTTTAGGATAGCTGAAAACATTCCCATGTCAACAATATTGGATAATTTTTAAGTTATACAATAATATAATCAGCATCTTCGTGGAATCCACCTTCTTTCTGGCCATTCATGTCAGCACCGATTTCTACTAGTGGAAGTTCCTTTTGACCATCAATTACACAGCTGTTATATTCTAGCTCTGAGATTTAAGAGGGTCCTTCATTTGTTCCCATAATGCTTTAGGAGACATATTTAATCCATAAGGGCCGATCCTATATAGCCCATTTGAATAACAACGGTTCATATATTCCACTCACCGTAGGAATTGACTTCTGAAAGGCCTTTTTCCATTCCGTAAATCTATTATATAGTAGGATATTGGTAGGAAAAAAGACCTTTCAGAGAGTCATTTGAATGAGCTTTATAGGACTGACCTTGAGATTTTGACTGAGTCTACATTTTTTTTAAGGATTTGAGACACTATTTTTGATTATTACTCTTGTGTTGGACTATATTGCATAGGACAGGGAGATTGGGGCTCTATCCCATTGGGTACACCATGGTTTTTTCCTAAATGGTCTTCCACTTTCTCTCTCTCTCTCTCCTCACGCAAATACGAGTGCACTTCATATAAATTGCACCTACCTCATCCCTAACCTATTAGTGAGAGTAGCACATAGACGTATAAACTGAGCGGGTAGTAAGACGCAGTGTTAAAAAAAATTACTTCCTTCCATCTGCTGGACAGCTGGATAAAATAAAATACTACCCAGGCCAACCAACGTAGCTAGAAATTATAATTAATTTGAACAAAAATCATTGTAATTAAGCTTCTTTATAGCTTCTTCAAAGAAAATGTAGTGCAGGAATGAATAAAATAAAACAGGTCAATGTTTGTATTTATGTGAAATTTTGTTTTAACATTTGAGATATATTGTTAGTTTTAAGTACTAAGACTACCACTAAGCAACTCTAGTCCAATTTGCATAGTAAGGGCCTTTCATCTAACAACAAGAAAAGTAATTACAAGTCCTTCACGTGTCCGTACGTCAAGTCATGTGATCGGAAGCTTTCCCTTTTGATAGATAATACCC
>CABFVX010000459.1:97136-114098 GCA_902151425.1 Timema shepardi
CCCCCACGCTGCCCGTTACCCACTGTGGTATAATAATTATATAAGCTTCACAACCCCCCTAACCCCCCCACGCTGCCCGTTACACACTGGTATAAGAATTATATAAATATATTTTAAAAATGTCTAAAAATTATAGAAAAATGTTAAGGGTGGACAACCCTTATCACTAAGGGGTATGAAAAATAGATGTTGGCCGATTCTCAGACCTACTCAATATGCTCACAAAATTTCATGATAATGGGTCAAGCCGTTTCGGAGGAGTACGGGAATGAACATTGTGACACGAGAATTTTATATATAAGATAAATATAATTTCATACAAATACATGTATATTTTCTGCAAAATTATATATAAATTTATGAATATTTATAAATTTATTTATATAATAATAAAGACGATATTATTATTAACATCTTAGGAATTTTTTTATATATATTAATACACATTACATTCGGATGCATTGTCAAAAACATATCTTCGCTTAGAATAATCGTTTTATTATTCTTCAAAAATATAAAACCAATATTGTAACCAGATCGCTTAACTTATTATTGATCCTTGTTTGATATCAAATTAAAAGATATAGAGCTCTGACACGAAAGGCCTTCTGGTCGCACCTAATGGTCCGTAGCGCTCTTCGAACATGGAAACAAATATCTACTTTTTTTTTCCAGCTTTATATTCCTCCTCATTCCTTCCCCACTTAGTTTTTTTTTTCTGAAAGTTTTGTTCTTTCTCTCAATGTCCGTAAACAAATGAGTAAATTACTCGGCGTGACGTCAGATCGTGGGTTTCATTGTCTTCGTTAAGTGTAGATCCAAGAGATAAAAAATATTAGAGGAAAAGTGTGACGCCTTGTCACTTCAAGGTATTCTTTGTTTAGTTTGATGTCTTACTAAAAAAAACAGCAATAGAACAAAACATTCCACATTATGAAGTGCATTATCCATAGAATTTTTTTTCAAGTAATTCAAATCTGATATTTTTATAAGAATATGAAATAAAATTAATAAAAGAAAGATCAGGCATATTTATATATTAAACGTTTACTTTGTAAACTTATGAAGTGTCTTAATCCAAACCAACATGTTCGTTATTATCATGGATGACCTGGTGGTCTAGGGGTAAGGTGTTGGACTTTTGTATTGGGGGTCTGGGGTTCAATCCTAGGTCGCGGCACAGATTTATCTGCTTACCAAACCCTTCCTTCACCTCTGACAAGTCATCTTGTGTATGTGGGAAATTCCAGGCCTCCACCATGGTTCAGATTCCACATTAAACTGTAGGTCCTCCATTTCATCTCACAATCACCCTACCATTACACATTAGCGACATTACACATTAGCGTAAGTGCGTATAACCCGAACGGGTAGTAAGACGCGGAGCTAATAATAATAATAATAATAATAATAATAATACATTTTTCCATCCGTCCGTGGTATCTGTATGTTTACACTAATTAGGTAGGGATGGTGAATATCATGATTTATATCATTTTATCCATCTGGGATCTTCTCATGTTTACACTAAATATAATACCCTAATCATAAAACTCTTGATTTTAATGTAAAACCATTTATGTGTTGTGCGATGGTGCAGAAAGAGTTAATTTTTTTATCCATTTTAATTGTCAGTTGAATCTTTTAAAACTAATTTGAACTCTACTCTTGTAAAGTAACTAATTTGTTTTTCGTATTTTCTTAACACTGCGTCTGAGTTATACCATATGTATTAATTATACTAATTTGTAAAAGATAAGGAAAATTGAATTGAGATAAAATGCACCCAAATGGGCATGAAGTGGTGTAGAAAACCATTTAATAAAACCACCCTCCGTAAATCCGACAGGGATTCTAAACCCTAACTTCCAATCATCTTCAGTCCAATCATTTGCTAGCAGCTTCATTTGGTTATTATCTCAAATTAAGATGCATTTATAAAACTTGTATTATACTATCTCTGTGTTTTATATTCTACTTGGTTCATTCATCTTCTGAGCTAGGCAGGTGATTTCCCCCCAACCCCCTTTTTTTAAGACATTGGTGACCACTTTATGGCTACAAGTCTATAACAATATTAATGATAGCTATACTATATTAAAATATGTATAGTAAATTATATTATATTATTCAAGCTAATAAAAGTATTATGAATAATATCATCAATGCTTAAACATATAATTTATCAAAATTTGTAAATATTTGTTATAAATAAACGTATGCTTTTTCTAAAGGCATTATGGTTTTTCACCACGTCTTACTAACAGTTCAGGTTATGCGCTATGCATTAATTACGCCAAGGATTTTGGGGGTTGGGAAGGCTCTATTTCAAGGTGATTTATCCGTATTTGTGAGGAGGTAGAGGGGAGAACCATTTAGGAAAAACCACCCTTAGTACACCCAACTAAGATATGAACTTGGATTTGTCCATCATCGGAAGTTTAGTCTAATATTATATTAGCGCACCCACCTCGGTGGCGTAGTTGGCTAACGCGCTTGTCGTGTTGAAGCTCGACTGCTGAGGACGGGGAGATCGAGGTTCAAATCTCGGTCGGGTGAACTGGGGGTGGTTTTCCCTAAATGGTTTTCCACTCTCTCTCCACGCAAATGCGGGTTAAATTCCTCTAATTCAACCTTCCCAATTCCTAGTCCATTATAGTAATTAGTACTTAAAGCGTATAACCGGAATGGGTAGTAAGACGTGGTGCTAAATATTATTATATTAGCGCGTTAGAACACGCGGCCACCGAAGTGGCTCTGAAGTCAATTGTATTGTGATAACTGTTTTAAGTTATGTAGAATATTTGTATTTGTGTAAGCTTGTATCATAGAGCATTAGGACCGAACGCTAAAACTATCTATATTAGTTTGCCTGCGACGAGAAATTCGGGGTTTTAATGCCAGGTGAGTAAACTAAAGGTGTTTTTACTTTTTCTCAACCCCTCTGAGAAAGAAGTATTGTTATCGTCAAAAAAATTGAGACTCGATATTTTGATAAAATTAATATTGACGTTTCATGAGCCCCGGAACCCAAAACCTGGTTTCCGCAGCGCCACTTTTCAATTCATCCATCTTTGATTCTAAATTATAGTTATTTTAACGAAAGGTATAAAAAATAAAAAATCGAGTCTGTCAAAATCTGCTATAACTATTATGATTAAATTTCATATATATGCAATGTCTACCACTACAAAAAAAATTAAAATAAAATTTGTCATGAAAATAATTTTTAGAGTAATTTACTTTAGCAGAGATTTCCATTTCTAGTCATATCTCAACAACTATTTCAAAAACTTAAATAACTTTGCATTATAAAGCTATATTTTTATATTTTCAAATATTTTATTTGAAATTTGAAGTATATTTTTATATCACCAATATTTTCCGAGTTATCTCGATAGTTATAGTTTTCCATAGGTCTTTAAAATGTCAAAATAATTGTTATACTCTTTAGTGGAGAGAAAATTTACTCCTTTCTCGATATTTCTGTAACAATGTATATTATCTCATCCATGCTATTTGGTTGACGGTTTTGAAACAATGTATATTATTTCGCTTCACAAATCATATGAGCTTTAAGTAAATGATTATTTTTAGGCTAATTATTTAACAAATTGCTTTATACTTGCTTTCCACACATATTGAGGATACTTGAAATTTTACCTTATTCGTCCTTACCAATCCAGTGTATATAAATGAAGAAGCTCTGGGTAAGTGGTATTACGTGATGCAAATAACAGATTTTTTATTTGAATGTATTAAGAATTTTTTTTTTGTTTATTTGTAAACTATAAAAGTAACAATTAACCATTTATCCTATTACTAAGTGTTGCATATTTTTTAAAATTTAATTTTGTTTTGAAAGGAAAAATAATTTTAAAATTTAGGTCACCACAACCGAGAGGAAATTATTATTTAATCTATTTTCTCTGTGTTTTTTTTTAAGAGTGTTGTAAGGCTTTAATGGTTCCTTAATAGCTTTTAAATAGAAATATAATTAAATGTAAGTTAGTACTTTAAAATAAAAAATAAATACCACGTAAACAATTAACTAATGAAAATAATTACTCCGTTAGAGGCAAAAATATAATTATTTCCTGATTATATTAATATTTATAAGTTATATTAAGTTATACGGTTTCAAACTACCTGGTTTCCATCTGAAAAAATATTCTATTTGCAAATATGAGAAATTGAGGTAAAAATTAATTGAATTAAAAAATATATTAAGTATTATCAAACTATAATATACTTTAAATCTGATGATATCACCTCTGGGTTCTGGCTACCAAAGTTCATAACTACATATATATAGAGGTACTGGGCTCGACCCAGGTACTTCCAGACCTTCTATAAAGCATAGGTTCCGCAACGGAGTCAACTCAGCCTCGTGAGAACAATTGAGGAGCTTCTTGAATCAAGAATTGCCTGGCTATGGTCTATAAAAATAATATACACGGCTGGAAGCTTCATTGTGCTGACAATATGACACCCTTTATCCACAGATGTCGGCCAATCTTTGCCAACTGGCAGCAGACACTCGGTCGGTATAACGAACCGATATGTAGTTTTTATAAGTCTGATTGTGATAACTATATTTAGAACACCAACTGTTAAAAAAGTTAATGAACATACACATTTATGAATAAAGTTCTGTAATATGCATCTCCAACTTTTGTAAGATAGCATCAATATCTATAAAATAATACTATTAAAACAGTAAAATTCTATCTAATTCGACCACAAAAAATAAGTTTGCTATATAAAGAAATTCCTTCCTCACATGTTCATATGTGCTGTACGTACTCTACATTTTTGCTCTCCTCGATATTATAGAGTGAAGCTCATTACATAAATATATTTATAGATTATAAAAACTAGTCATCGGTTGCATTACATTATTACCCACATCAGTGGGTACGAATTACAAATGTCGATTTGCTCTGGTCTATCTCACCAGTGGTAGAGAGGGTGGGGCTCGAATCTGGCCCAATTATACTAACGTTATTATTTTACCTAAATTATATCCCAAACTCTTCAAGCCAAATGCTGGTATTACTCCTATTAGTTCTTTTCCATCCTTAACACACTGGCATTATTAAAGTTAGTACATCCCGGCCGGGTAGTAAGGCTCAGAGTAGAAAATAATAATCGTATTTCCAACTAGAATATGCTCAGAAACTATTTACTTCAATTGATTCACTAGCACGTTCAATAGATGGGTTATTAACAAAGCTAAGGGGTAGCGATTGGGAGAATTACTCGTTTTAGCTCCTCTTAGGTGGCCACGTGGTCTAACGCGCTACGTTCTCAGGAAACTTGAATGCCGAAGACGGGGAGATCGAGGTTCGAATATTAGTCTGGTGTAATGAGGGTGGTTTTTACAAAATGGGTTTTTACTGTCCCTCAGCATAAATTCGGGTACACTTCCTATATATCTTACCTTTCTAATCTCTAAAAACATTAGTGTAGTTTTTACATAGGATTAGAGGAGATTCATCACATCAGTGTGAATAGAGGATGTGAAAACCATAGTGGTAAGTGTGATAAAACACTCCCAGTTAACCCAAACTAGAATCGAGCGTTGACATTCCATTACCGTTAATCTAGTGTGTTTTCACCCTGACTGATTGTATCATGCAACCACAATCTGAGTTTATAGGCCTTCCAGTACAGTGAGATCATAAATAATGACCACAAGAGCGGGTATTAATTTTAAGGTGAAATGCTAGGGATGGGTGATATAATTTTTAAGTTCAGATCTAAATTTTCGAATTCCTAATGCCACAAAGTAAGTATGGAATAAATGTATATAGAATTTGAATAAAATATAACAGGATCACATTATTTGTAGTCTTATATCATGCATTGCATATCAGTAAATATATAAGTATTATTATTTTATTTAGCAATGTGTCGTACTACCCATTTGGCTTACACGCTAAGTATTCTATTCAGTGTTTCCTAAGGAGATCTAATTTTTTCAATTACATATATGATATGTGAAATTATTAATAGAAAATATCGTGTAAATATGCAGAAAATGCTATTAAATTTATCATAGAACCCAAAAATTAGTTTAATATATGGATTTTTTACATAATAAAGTCAAACTTATTGTCAAAAAAATACTATTTACTCAAGAAAACTTTCTCACGTAACTTCCTTCTGATTTTTGTTTTGAAACTAAATGCAAGAGGTTTTTAATTAGTTAGATGAACAGTCTAATAAATAACATTAAAAAATTGTTTAAAAAAGGTTTATAAGGTTTAACAGCATTTAAAGTATTTATTTTAATATCAATAACTTATTTTCCGAACTTGGAATTATTAATTTATTATTAATTGTTATTTATAGATTGCAAATGTGGATTTCTTGGAAACTAAACCAGAAATTTGTATAATCAAAATACTTTCAACATTATTCATTAATGATAGATACTAATGAATTTGTCTGATTTGTTTGACTACTTCCTGTTATAAAACATGCTTTCTACATAAATTCTACCTCTTGTATCATAATTCAAGAGAAATGATGTCCAAGAGAATGTTTGTTGACAGCTGAGTTGTAGAAGGTTATGTTTAAAACGCATAAAAAAAATCCCGTACCTCTTTTCAAGGCGCATTTAAAATTACATTAGCTTTTGAGTTCACTTCCTCTAAAAGAGATGGGAGGTTTTTCTATTAGTTTTCTTCTGCGTAGTAATAAGTTAACTGTATTACATACCTCTCTCTAAAATACTTCTTCTTTCAGTCATTTAGAAAGCCATAGAATAGAATGTTAAATAATCCAGTTGATGTTACGTCAGTCTCACAATGAAATATCGTGACTAATAATTGACTCATCCTGTAAACCTTCACTCCATTTTTTCCCTTCCATTTGACAGGTTGAAAATTATTCATTGATAAATCGTGTTGTATTTTCTTAGTACTTTATTATTGGACAAGAAAAATAGAAGTGATTATAGTGTTAACGCTATTAAAAGTTAAACACGTTTATAAATCGCGAATGTCTACATCACATTTAGCTAAATGCCTATATTATTTTAACACTTTCCTTTAACAAAAACCATTCCTTACCTTCCAAGGGCACTAAGGTTTGTCCATACCTAAAGATTTGGAGATGATTAATGAAACACATTTTGTATAAATACGAGGGAATATAAACATTAATTATTTAAAGTTCACCTCAAGCTTTAGATGTCAACCAAATTTTATGGAAATTCCTTTTCAACAACATAATGTGTTGTTTTGTAAGCCTATATAGGCTTTTATGTATCTAACGAATATTGTACGTGTTATTAAAGATAGCACTAACCTATGGATGGCTTAAGTTAAAATACTACCATAAATAAAATATTTTCCAGGCATAAAAGGGAAATATTTTTGAAAAGGTAGTATTGTTCATTGGGCTGGGTTTTTTTTTAAGGAATAGTGAGAAAATATATTCTTTAATATCAAATAAGATGACTAATTAATAAATTAATCTAACCTTTCTACGTAACATGCCAAATTTGGTTTGGTGTTCTTAGAGGAAGTATTATAATTAGGGGTGCGCAAGTATTCGAAAATTCTAGTTTGAGTTGAGTTTTAGTAATTGTTTGAATTTGGACTCAAAGATATTTACAAAACTCGAAAAATTTGAGCGCTAGGAATTTTCAATATCTTTTTTCGAAAATTCCTACTTTAATTAATTGTAGATCTATTTAATTTTAATATATAATATCATAGCAAGTAGATGCCGCCAATAACTTTTTCTAGTTAAAATAATTGCACATTTTTATATTAAGTTTATTTAAAAACTCAACATTTTTGTGATTAAATATTTTTATCAAAAAAAAAGAATTGAGTTTAAAAAAATATATGCTTTTATTTATTTATGGTATATGCATGAATTTGTTACAAAAATTTAACTTGATATATTTATTGAACAAATAGTTATCAAACTCGAAAAAAGCTCTGTTTTCATTCAAACCAGACTCGAAGTTAAAAATGCCTACTCGCACACTCCTAATTATAAGAGATCTAACAACCGGATTTTAAACGTATTAATTTGATAGAGTTTTTCAAAACCAAATAATTACCTATTTTATAAACGGCCATTATAATGATTATAAGTTAAATAAACAATTTGAATCCAATATGTTTGTTTTTATTTGATCTATAAACATTCAGGACGTCGGGGCAACTCATGGACTTTGAAAAAAATTAGTACACCCCATTTAATAAATTAAATCACATAAGTACCTCTATGGTAAATATATATTAATAAAATTATAACACCAACGTTAATAACATTAGATAATCAAGTTAAATGAAATCATCCAATAAAATGTTTTACTCTACTAATCGTGTAAATTAACAAATAATATCGGATTCAAATAAATATTTAGTTACATCCTAAAGGTAAAATAATTTTAAAACTAGTTTATTAGAAACTAAATAAATATTGAAAAATATAATTTTTCACTTTCAATACAAATTTCTTGTTTAGTAATTTTGTAATCAATATGTTGAAAAAGTGATTTATTTATAATGAAATAAAAAACTTTATATTTCACTATAGTTAGCAGTAATAACTGTGAACCAAGCTTTTGTTTATAGTGAAATTTATGTTTATCTTCTTTGAATGAGAATGATTCTGACAAGTAATCAAATTGATCATAAAATATAAAAACTGTTTTTAATCTAATTAATTTCAAGAACATTAGGCAGTTATTTTCCTACAACCTTAATTAATAAAACATGTCAAATAGTTATGTGGAAGGAATTAGTTTTAACACTTATATAGCTTATCTTATTTCACAATATTCTGGTTTTTTGGTTGTAAGTAGGTCAAGGAGCCACATTGTCTAAGGTGCTATTCACGCAATGGATTAGACTGCCAAAGATGGGGAGATCAGGGTTCGATCATTCGGGTGTACTGAAGGGGTTTTTCCTAAAATATCTCCCCCCTCCCTCCCTCTCGCTCGCTCTCAATTTCTCCACGCAAACGCAAATGCACTTCATCTAAATGTAACCTTAATCAGCCCTAACATATTATCGTAACTTAGTACATATGCGTATAAACCCGAACTGGACGTGGTGTGAAAAAACAAACTATATAATTATTAGATCGATTGCGTCGAATCATAAATTACACCAATCTGTAGATTTCCATACGCTTTACTCAATGAGAACAAAATTTGGTTCAGTTAAAGAGTTTTATCATTTAAAAATATTATTATAAAAAGATTTAGGTGTGTTTTTGTACTGTGGATTATGAATATATTATTGAGTCTTCTTCAGGCTGGATTACCTACCTAAGCTACGCGTTATTCTGTGGTAAGCTCTTAAATTCGCTATGTCTGGTTTGGCGTTTATGTATGTAGGTATTATTATTATTATTATTATTATTAGGTGTTCTGTCACACGACAGGGCCCTTTATTTTGTCAGATAAGTTAGACTACCAATGAATCCTATCCTCTGCCTCCTCCTTCAGCTCCCAGAATATTATTCTTTCCTTCAATTTATCCAATTTTGAATCTTCCTTCTTCCTAAAACTCTCTTTCCCTAAGCCTTTTCTTCTATTACGTCATACAGAAAACTGTTATTTCTAAGATTGTGTCCGATCCAATATAACTAATGCCAATCTTATCTAGTAAATATTACATTTTTGCAAATCCCTATATCCACAATAAAACAAAATGCTATCAATTTGTTTTTAGATACTTTTGATATGTATACATATATTGTATTATTTAACAGAATATTAACAATTCTACTAATCGGTGGACAGAAAATATATGGCACTAGCTACATCTAATCGTGTTTACTGTTAACAGAGAGGTCAGAGCTCGAATGTCAGCTGGAAATGATTTTAAATAGTTCCTATCTTTTCATATTAGTAAATTCGGATACTTTTCCTCAAAAATTCTACCTTCATAATCCACACCTCGTTTTTGTGGGTATACAGATAGCATTGATGAGTACTAAGACCAACAGAAAATAAACCATTTTAAATAATAAATTTGAGCAGTCTGTTTACAAACTAAAAGCAGTAGAGATGTATATAATTTTGTGACATATGACATACTCTAGTAGAGCATTTTAAAAGCGATGACTGATCTTTTTTCTACCAAAGACGTGGAGAAAGAAAAGTACAAAAAACATTTACCCAACGCATGTAAAGTAATTCTATGGAAATAGAACGTAGAGTGGAAAACTATAACGAATATTTATCTCTGTCACGTTTTTCATGCACTTAAAATGCATTTAGTGTTTAACTATTTTGATATAATCTACCTAGCATATGGAAACGGAATTTATATGGCAGATCTTACGGAATTAAAAACACTTTATGTAAAAATCTACCTCTTGTATAGTAATTTTGGATTATTCAGAGGTCCTTAGGAACGGACAATGATTGGTTAATTTATAACCATTCCTAATGGTTTACCTTCTCGAAAGTATTATAAAAATGTGTATTTGTAATATTTTTTACTGTGTCTCAAATAATAATTAAAGAGTCAAATTGTATCTTAAATATATTATATTGTGTACATTCGAGGTGGAGTCAAACTTTCATTGCAATCGGTTGGCATTGATAGGAAAGTAAGAGCTAAAATCTTGGTAAAGGGAAATTTATGTCGATATTGAAAGGTGATGCATTCTTTGGAATTCTCGTCTTCTGTCGCTTCTATTGCGAGTTAATTTCATTTAATTAATCATACTAATAAATACAGTGTAGTTAACTAATTAATATTTCAAGAGCTTAACAACATATTAAATCAATTGAGTTACTTACATCTGTGACTCATTTTTTAGCTCCAATAATACTTATTTTTGCATATTAGGAAACATTCAGGCCTAGGTATAAACATTCCTTAAAAATCAAATTAAAAAATCTTGGTGACTTTATTTATCAAGGAATTTAAATTTTACATTCCGAAATGTGTTCGTATCTGAAGATTTATTTGGGGATAAGGCACATACTTCAGGAGAGGCTGCAAGTTAGAAAAAAATGTATTATAAAATAAAATACATTGCAATTTTATGTACACTCATGCTAGAATAAAGTAAAATATTAACGTGTTGATAGGTTATAGATATTAAATTAAAGGATGAATGAATGTGTAATATGTATAGTACTAAATTGCGTTTTAAGTTTTTTAAATAAGTTTCAAATTGGTTATTAATATTATGATTATTAGCACCACGTCTTACTACCCGTTCGGGTTATACGCACTTACGCTAATATGTAATGGTAGGGTGATTGTGAGATGAAATGGAGGACCTACAGTTTAACGTGTAATCCGAACCACGGTGGTGGCCTGGCATTCCCCACATTCACAATATGTCTTGTGGTTATTAATAAAAGTGAATGTGAAATGATGATTATTGGGTGAAACCTTGGGATAAGTGCAGTCCAAAAAGACCTTTTAGAAAATACAAACTTTCTTTGCGGACAAAATTGATAACATTTTACCATTTTACCAGTGGAATTTTATAGACATTTTTAATATAATATGACCTGATATTTGAGTACGTAAAAATAGATCTAGTAAATTCTCTTACTGTCAGAAAATGTTATTTTTGAGAAATATTGGACTTATATTGCATATACTCTTAGCTAACAATGAAACTTGTTTTATGATAATTTCAAAACATTATTTTCACTAATGAATAACTTTTTTAAAACTAGTTATACCTAAATATAGTTGTTTCAATTGTAATATGTATCGATATGTGAATAGTAGAAATATACTTTTTATATAAATTGTTGAAAATAACTTCTATTCATGTTTTTTTCATAAGAGAGGTCATCACATATCTTAACGTCTCAGAAAGACTTTAATATCTTGAGCATTTCTGAGAATTGCGGAAAACTTATTCTCCCTCTTTTCTTACTTTTTATTTTTTTGGAAAGATGAAGACGCTGGGAGTGGAGATGGGTGGGTTAAAAAAAATGGCGTAGCCATGGAAGGCTGTCGCTTAAAGTGTCGCCTGTGACGTCATCAGATATTATCATATTATAGTACAGTCACGATCGCAAAATTATACTCATTTTAAGTTGTATTATCCATTTTATATAAAGTTCTCAAAATATAACTATACTCCCTTGATAAAATATATCGTACTTTTAATGTTAAGTTATTATATTTATATTTTAAATAAAGTGTGTTGGCCATAACTAAACGTCAAAAAGCCCTACTAAATGAATTAATCCCACTATGTGGAGATTCCAAAGATTTAACTAGCTCGCCAAAGATCAGAAAATAGGTCCTTTAAAACATAGTAGGATTTTAAAAGAAATCACGATTTATAAGATACAAAGACAATTTATGTAGTCAACATTGCAAACAATTAAAAATAATATTACCCATTTCAGCGGTCATATTGATTAACGCGCTACTCTCGTATTAGACTAGACTACCGATGATAGGGAGATAAAAGTTGAAATCTTGGTTTGGTGTACTGAGAATGGTTTTACGAAAATGGTTTCCCACTACCCCTCAACACAAATGCAGCACTTCCTCTAAATATAACCATCCTAATTCCTAAAATTACTAACGTAATTAGTAAATAAGCGTATAAACCCGACGGGCAGTAAGACGCTGTGCTGAAACAAACCTTAGCATTTATATGTGCTTAGATTTGTCAACAAAAATAGTACTGGGTGGACTTCTCAAAGTTAGTTTGTACACTCCATTCACGGCAGGAATTCTCTGAAAGGTCTTTTTCCTACCAATATCTTACTATATATTAAAGTTCTGGTAGGGAAAAAGGCCTTTCAGAAAACAATTCCTACGTTGAACAGACTTTATGTAGAATTCTCGTAAAAACTGCATACTAAGAAAGCAAAAGTTAAGTATCCCTATTTGAAAAGGCTTCATTGTTGTTTTTAAATAGTAAATTATTTAACATGAAGCTAGATTCTATTTATTGAAATATTTAATAGAACTTTCTAATCACATAAATTATATAAGTTGGGGTGAACGTTAAGTCGAGTTAATGTGTTTTTTACCAGTTTTTATACTAAAACATTTGTTTCGGCTAAAATAAATAGAACGTTTCTCCCATAAAAACAAAGAGTTTAATTTTCTTTACATGGTGATATCATCATTTCTTTAATATCAGTCATGAGTATAACGGAGCTAGATGAGAAACCTTTTTTTAAATTAAGAGAAAATGTTGTCATTAAATTCCAGGACAACCTTGACAGACAGATATTTAACAAGACTTGATAATACTATGTTAAGAAAATTAAACTACGTGATTTTACTGGAGAACTATTTGACTTATTTTGACCAAAAACTGCTATGGTATAAATTCTGCAAAAATACTGAACTTAATTTGCTTTCCTTTCAACCCCACTATAAGTAAACGACTTACAAACAAATTTTAAAATATATATATATATAATGCATCATATTAATCACCGTGTGCTATCACCTAAATATCTACTGATTGAACAGCATGATGATGATGATGATGATGATGTATGTGCCAAGGTTAAGGGTTTGTTTCTAAATATATTATTCTAGTGAATAATAGTTTGTAAGTCATGTTTTGATATATTTTTAGGTTCAGAAATCATACATTATAAATATTCAATATTATTATTACTATTATTATTAGCACCGCGTCTTACTACCCGTTCGGGTTATACGCACTTACGCTAATGTGTAATGGTAGGGTGATTGTGAGATGAAATTAAGGACCTACAGTTTAACGTGGAATACGAACCACGGTGGAGGCTTGGCATTCCCCACATTCACAAGATGTCTTGTCAGAGGTGAAGGAAGGGTTTGGTAATCAGATAAATCTTTGCCGGGACCGAGGATTGAACCCCGGCCGCCAGCATAGAAGTCTGACAACTTACCCCTAGACCAACAGGTCACCAATATTCAATATTGATTGTGTATTTATTAGTTTATTTAATGACAGCAGTTTTGGTCATTATAGGCTAAATATTGTGTTTTGACCAATAATATATATCAATCAATATAAATATATTTTCTGACAAATAATATTGGTAAACCAATGTATGTTTAGTTTGCTGATGATAATATATTACCCAAAAACAAATGTTTGCAGATAAATATATATATGTTCAACAAGAGTTCTATGCAAACCAATAAACATATCATACAGAGTGTGACGGAAACTATTAGACGAGCTATGCTGAGGAAAGCGATGGACATAGTGCTGAGGTTTACTTGGTATCCTGTAGAGCTCAACTAGTTGACACTATCTTCAAAAAGTGAAAAAGTGTAGTATTTAATTTGCTTTTATTAAGTTAGTGACTATTTACTTTTCAATTAAAGTGTTAATTTTCAAGTTAAAATCGTATAATTTGTTTCGGCTTCAACCTAATAATCACCAAAAATATATGTAAATCAATATGAATATAATATTTGTCCAAATATTATGTAAATTTATATTTTTAGTACCATGACTTACTACCCGATCGGATTACACTCTTATATATTATTTATTAACAGGGCTCTTTTTCCTTAATAAACTTAGAGATTTGAGTTTTATTAATAGAAATTAGTGTGCTAAAAATGTAACATTGGCTCATTTACAATGGCATTTTAATCATATTTTTAGGAACTATCAGACAAAACTTAAATGTATTTTCTAAATTTAGCCTTCCTCTAACAAATACAGTTTTTTTTATAAGCACACCAAAACATTTTTTTTTTATTAATTTAGAACTAATAGCTAGATTTTCTCATTTCTTTAAAATAGGGAGTTTCGTAATATCCTTTCCCCTATTTATTAAAAATATCACGAAGGATGGTCGTTAAGACTGAAAAGGAGTATAGGTTTAGACAAAATAATGAATTAGTTCCAGAAAACTACGCGCAACATTGTATATTAAGCCATGTGGCCTTATGACATTTGATACTTTATCACCTACTGTGGTAGCTGTCTTAATTTTAATGCTTAAAGGTCACGTTTAAAATACCGTTGATTATTTCTAACAAAAAATCCCCATGTGTAACATATATGAGCAAAGTTTCCCCATCAAATTTGATACAGGAATGCTCTCTTGTTGTACGGAATGAGATTCCGATGTCACATATGAACTCAATTGAAGATATATATAAGACTGAGAGATATAAAAAGCAACAATGTAATCCTATCAAGCATCACTGTATTGTTCTCAGAAGACTTCCGAGAAACTCCACCAAAAGGCACTTGAGCTTACAAGATCAATTTACCTGCCTATAGATATCCACATATACTTTGACTCTGATAAACTTTCTTGGTCGATTAACACGCGCAATAGGTGACCTGGCGGTCTAGGGGTAAGGTGTCAGACTCCTTTACTGGGGGTCCGGGGTTCAATCCTCGGTCCCAGCACAGGCTTATCTGATTGCCAAACCCTTCCTTCCCCTTTCACAAGACGTGTATTAATCACAACATGTGAATGTGTTGAATGCCAGGCCTCCACCGTTGTTCGGATTCCACGTTAAACTGTAGGTCCTCCATTTCATCTCACAATCACCCTACCATTAAACATTAGCCTAAGTGCGTATAACCCGAATGAGCAGTAAAAAGTTGTGATGACTATAATAATAATAATAATAATAATAATAACACCTGCACCCACCTGTTTGGTAATACTATTTTTAACTTATTTGCCGATAGATTAAGCGTTTTTTTACATTGGTAGATTTAGTAGTAGAGTACGCCGGTAGTGCTTACCATTCCGTTATTAGCATAATGTAAACGTTTTGTGATAGTGAAAGTAGAGTATTTAAGATAGTAACGGTCAAAGTAGAGTGGACATCACATGTGGAATAGTAGACTCTTCTCGCGCTTACCCCCACCGCAATCCCTATTCTACTCTACCAGCACTCTACCGGTGTAAACAGGTTTACCAGTAGAGTAGGTGGGCGTGTGTCTACAAGCTTTGTTTAGAAATACGGTGGATGTTGTCGAATTATTGACATTATTGATTAATATTTTATTTTATTACGTACGAAAATGAAGTGGATAGAAGCTGAAAGTATAAAATTAGTGGAGCTATATAAATATTACGAGTGTATATGGAACATTAGTAGTGTTAGCTATAAAAATAAACAAATGAGGGAAGCAGCTTGTAAAAAAATCGAAAAAAAAAAATGTCAAAAGAAAAATGTCATGTCCCTCCTAGATCATCTCGTCTTCTAATCCAGTCTCTAGTCCATTTTTTTTCTATCAGTTTCTTCCTCTAAAAGCTTTGAAACTTCATTTAACAAATCATTTGTAATTATTTTTAAGCATCTATTCACAATATCATGATTATGACTCCATGCAATGTTCATTGTAACCCACTTTAAACTGAACTCTCCTTTACCAAATTACTTGCATCGTGTGGACAGTTACTCTACCAAAATTAGTAGAGTAAATTGATTAGGAAAAAATGTATGCTAGTTTAATCTACTACTAACTCTAATAATGTAACCTATGCTTTACCTACCCTCCGCCATGAAGTTCTCACAGAGTATTAAGGTAAGGTGTCTTTGGATAACTTCCAATTATGCATCATTGTCAAATAATTAATAAATCGGTCCATTTTGTTTATATCACTATATGTCTTCCGCCAATTAAGCCTCTTTCGTGGTTACAGGAGCAAGATATTATAGTTCTAAAAAAATTAATCTGTTAATAAAATCAACGTCTGTATTTCAAACCAGTTTAATAAAGATACTGTATATAATATATCAATGGCCAGATACATAATTTTTAAATAAATTATTTTCACTAATGAGAAAATAAATAATTTTAAAATAAATACAATCTTCAAATGAGCCTATCTAAATCAATAGTAAACGATACGACTCTACTGTAAAGAGGATTTTGTTCGTATAACAAACCCTTTTTTGGACCAAAATAGAAAAATTAATCAAGTAGAAAAACAAGAGTATCTTCCCATGGTGATATCGAGGTGACTGAATTGTATCTCCTCGGAAGAGACTCTCTTCC
>CABFVX010000459.1:114342-130492 GCA_902151425.1 Timema shepardi
AAAATCCTGAATTATATCTCTTTTAAAAATCAGAATTATATCTCCGAAATCCTGAATTGTACCTCCTCAGAAGAGACTCTCTTCCGATACTTTTGCCACAAACAGATCAAATGAAAATCCTGAATTATATATCTTTTAAAAATTGGAATTATATCTCCGATATCCTGAATTGTACCTCCTCGGAAGAGACTCTCTTCCAATACTTTTGCAACAAACAGCTCAAATGAAAATCCTAAATTATATCTCTTTTAAAAATCGGAATTATATCTCCGAAATCCTTAATTGTACCGCCTCGGAAGAGACACTCTTCCGACACCTTACACATAAATAGCCCCGACTGAAAATCCTGAATTGTATCTCTAAGTACACGAACTTAAATTTTAATTCTTATGCGCACTAAGAATAAGTAAATCAGTTAGTTTGTTATAAGACTTCTAGATGGCATAACAAGCAACAAACTTTGGTTGATGCTTAGCACAGCTCATAAATAACAGACGGCAGCATAGGGTAAAATCAATCTAATAACAGTAAATGATACAATTTATAGATTATTATTATTTTATTATTATTATTATTATTATTATTATTATTATTATTATTATTATTAGCACCGCCTCTTACTAACCGTTCGGATTATATGCATTTACGCTAATGTGTCATGGTAGGGTGATTGTGAGATGAAATGAAGGACCTACAGTTTAACGTGGATTCCGAACCACGGTGGAGGCCTGGCATTGCTTACATTCACAAATTTTCAAGTTATAGAGGATTTTTATTTTCGTTTATGTTTGAAAAAATTAAAATCACATTGTAATAAGTAGTTTAGCATTTTAACGGAAAACACATGATTTGGGTATTTATAATTATTATGTTTGTATATTTCTTTACGCATTCTATGGAACCAGTAATATTTACATATGTTTTAATGAATGTATAAATAATATTCCAAAAGTAAAATTTTGGTTACTTTTAAATAAAATATTTAAAAAGAATAATTGGTTTTTAGGTCTTAAACTACGTATTTTTCAACCTTTAACACTAAAATTTGGAGAAAAAAAACTAACCAATTATGGGAGAAATTAATTCATTAGAAAATCTATTATTTATTTTACTATTGAACTTGCGAGAAGTAAAAATAATGCAATGATTTGAGTTGTCAGCATTTATTGTATTGTATTTACGGGTAGTAAGACGCGGTGCTAATAATAATAATAATAATAATAATAATAGATATTCAGTGACTGAGTAGAGGTATTCTTAAATTAGTTTGGTTTAATTAATTTTGAGCTATTTTTCCCCATGCTTCACCTTAACTTTTAAGACTTTGATAAGTATCTTATATATCTTTGATTTATGATATGTTTGAATACTATACAAGGTTCCAGACAAATATTGACTATCGCTATTGCTCCTAGTCTGTTTGCGAGGTCTAAAATATATATTATATTAATTTTTGAGATAAGATTTTATAGCAATAGCAAACTAGTAAGTTGTATTGAAATTCTAATCATTCATAAATGCAATGTTAATAAAGAGTAAATTATACAAAGCAATAAAATATATTATTTGGAAGTGATTTGCAACACTAGGCTTGCATTTACAGTACATAGCTCTACAAAAATTCACTATTCATAATCAATGTACTGGAACATGCTCAATTAACAACAAACTTTTATTTCTTCTACCCAATTAATTTACTACACTGCACATATTATTTTATTCCTATTATATAATCTTGGTCCTAGGATTACATTCATAATTAGCATCTATTAAGATATATTAAGTTTTAGTACATTTATGTTAAAACTAATAATTTTAAAGGATTAGTTACTAAATATGACTAGGACTAACTGTAAAGAAGGACTAAGTAATGGAATTTGATCAAATCTCTGGAATTTTCACATATTCGCTAAACGAATAGGCCTACGCTACTTTTATTTACAATAGTTAATTGTCTAAATATTTTTCTTCCAGTTAATACTCTTCACGAATCTTTTTTTTTTAAGTACAAATGTGCATACTGAGTATACTACTCTCATTTCTAAAAGTCAACATGGGATTTTCATTTAATCTTTACTCCCCTCCATCGAGTGTTCTTAGCCAAAAACAAATTAAAAATGGATTTAATAAAATACAAAAAACTTGTGAATGTGTGGAATGCCAGGCCTCCACCGTGGTTCGGATCACACGTTAAACTGTAGGTCCTCCATTTCATCTCACAATCACCCAACCATTACACATTAGTGTAAGTGTAGTGTAGGGTAGTAAGATGCGGTGCTAATAATAATAAATAATAATAATAAAATGAAATTAGGCGCCTTTGAACTATGACTATTATTGGGGTTTATTTGTTTTAATTTTAAATTCTAAAGTCGATAAAAAGCTTCTCTCTATAATTATACTTTCTAGCGCGGGTACTTTCCACCTTTCTAGACTCACGGTACGCTTGTGGAGAGGATTAGAATCCCATGGCACTCTTGTTAAAAAAATTCTAAGTGTTTTGTTTTTCATAATTTTTTATTCAAAGTAGAATGTATCATAGTAGCATATTAAACCTTTTTTTAACTATTTAAAATAAAAATAAGATTTTTACTTACTCCCTTAGGTCAACTGAATAAAACACACAGAAATATATATTCAGAAAATTTGAAAAATGACACCTGGACACGGGAATCGAACCCGGGACTTCTTGCTTGTTATGCCAATTTTCTACCACTGAGCTACCCATGATTCGTCAATGCTCAGGGTCATTCTTCACTCATATTTTAAGGCAAGTTTACTTACAGGCAGGTTTACTTACACTTCCAAACGTGACCCGGAAGATCGGCATCTACCTTGGTAGCGCAGTGAGTATAAATTATTCACAAACTTCACATCTTACAACCAATTCAAATTGGTTGCGTATTTATACAGTGTATCTACAAATCATTTGCCTACTTATAAAATTCCAGAACTTTTACAGAATTTTCAAACTTGACTTTTTCTGTCACTACTTTTTTCTGGTCTTTCTTGGTAAATGATGATTTTAACGTTCATTTCATTGATTACCACTTTGAAAAACAAACGTTAAAATCTTTAAAGGTTTTTTTTTAAGTCAAGAATTTAAATTTCATGTTTTTTTGCTCATTTTAATTAAATTCCCTGCTTTTCTGACGTAAATCGTGTTTATTTCTCTTTTCTCTGCATGTTACCACCCGTCGAACTAAGGGGACAAGGTTGTAAAAAGTATAATCTATAGAAAGTATATACAGAATTTGTTAGAAAAGAGAGTGGGAAACATTTTTGAATAAGCCGCCTACCTATATACAACCGCTGGGGTCCAAACCATATCCCCTAATCATCGGAAAACATGATACTCGCACTTATTGGTCCTCGTGATCACCGATGTGCGTGAACTTGATCAATTTGTTTCGCTCTCTCTAACCAAACCTTGTTCTCTTTGCGTTTTCCGACATATTAACTCCCTGATATTAATAAATTTACTTATGCTTAGCGTACTAATGAATAAAATATTTTATTTTAAAATATTTTAAAAGCATTTATTCAGTTAATTAATTAAAAACCAGTTTTGATTATACGGTGGGAAGCGTAAACTATTTGCGCTGTGCATCTAATTAATTAAAATTAAATTTTCCTTCTAATTTCCCCGTTTGAAGCTCAAACATGTTTATTAATTTCTATATAATTTTTATCAAATTACTAGGAGTTTTTATTTAAATTTGGATGAATACGGAATTTCCAGCATAATGTTACCTACAATTCGACATAAGAAATATTTTATTATCATTCATGGTAGTTTAAATAGAAGTTTTGAAATATTAACCTTTGGTTTAGTGGGTGTAATGCAGGTTGCATACTGCCCCGTCTTATGTAAAGCTTATGTAAAGCAAGGTATTGACTTGTCAAAACTGTTGACAGTATGAGAATGAAATTAGGTATGTAAAATAACCTTCCTCGTAGAGGAAAAATCAAATACCTAAAGGTTCACCACATGTTTGAAATACACTTAAAATCTTAAAGATCAAAAGAAAATAAATACCTAATTAAAAATGGATATATGAAAATGTAATTTTAAATGTAATAATAAATATTAAATATTTTATAAAGTAATAAGGCGATCGTATTGTAGTCTTTACAAGATAATCTATGGCAATTCGTTATGCCAAATGCAAAATAACCGCTCCTTAAAATTACTAGTTTTGAGAAACTTACTAATCTAATTCCTTTAATTATAACGTCAATTTGATCAAATTAAAAATATATCAGATAATATAATATATAAGTTTAAATATTTTTGAAACAATAACACAGCCGTAATCGGTTATATGGAGCCAACAGTTCACTTTCTGATAAAAGTTTCGAGACTTCCAACACCCTTAACTCTCTTTATATTTTACAATATGATTTGGCATATTATTTATAACATTGTTAAAAACAGATGTAAATATTATATGTTCCATAAAATGCGTAAATAAATATACAAACATAGTAATTATAACTATACAAACCATGCGTTTTCCGTTAAAATGTTAAAATACATATTACAATGTGATTTTAATGTTTTCAAACATAAATTAAAATAGAAATACTCTCTAAATTGTTATATTTAGTAATTTGATTAATTTTACCCTATGCTGCCCTCTGTTATTTATGAGCTGTACTAATCATTAACCAAAGTTTGTCGCTTGTAATGCCATTTAAGTGTTATCACAAACTAAACGCTTTACTTAATCTTAGTGCGCATAAGAATTAAAACATAAGGTCGTGTACTTAGAGATACAATTCTGGATTTTCAGTCGGGGCTGTTTATGTGTAAGGTGTCGGAAGAGTGTCTCTTCCGAGGAGGTACAATTCAGGATTTCGGAGATATAATTCCGATTTTTAAAAGAGATATAATTCAGGATTTTCATTTGAGCTGTTTGTGGCAAAAGTATCGGAAGAGAGTCTCTTCCGAGGAGGTACAATTCAGGATTTTGGAGATATAATTCCAATTTTTAAAAGAGATATAATTCAGGATTTTCATTTGACCTGTTTGTAGCAAAAGTATCGGAAGAGAGTGTCTTCCGAGGAGGTACAATTCAGGATTTCGGAGATATAATTCCAATTTTTAAAAGATATATAATTCAGGATTTTCATTTTAGCTGTTTGTGGCAAAAGTATCGGAAGAGAGTCTCTTCCGAGGAGATACAATTCAGCTCCACCATGATATCAACAGTTGTTGAATATCTGTGTTAAGCATAGTGACATTAGATGAGAAACTTTTTAAATGAAGAGAAAAAGTTGTTATTAAATTCCAAGACACCTTTGACAGATATTAAGGAATTGTTGATATCATCATGTGAAGAAATTTAAACTATGTTTCTTTCTAGTGAAGCAATATTTTATTTATTTTGAACATAAAGAGTGTTTGCTGTAAAAACTGCAAATATACTGCAAATATACTGCAAATATACCTATAAATCACCTCTAATTCTACGCAACCTTAAAATACAGCTTCTAATAATTTTAATATGTGGATATACAAATATTACAGTAAATCTTATATAATTTAATACTAGCTTCATTGGTAGCACAACAGCTTAGAAAGCTAAGGATCTGGGATTTGAAAGCTGGCATGTCAAAAATGATCAACAATTTTGAAATCATCTCTTACAATGATTAATTAAAGATTAGTGGATTGCTTACTATGTTTATTATGGAGTTGAGCTAGTTTTAAATCGTGTTTTGGTACAATAAATTAATTCATTTATTACACTAAAACCATTTTTAGGCCTATATATAATAAAGAAAATTCATAAACTTTTTAACGTATTACCCTAACGGATAGTAAAATGCGATGCTAATAAAATGTATCTGTACTGTACTTTTTCTAATATATGACCATTACAATGATTATGTTCAATTGTTACCACTTACGGGGGAGATCAGGGTTTTAATTACAGCTGGGTCAACTTTGGGTATTTTTTTCTTCAAACGTTTTTCACTCTCCTTCCATGCAAATGCTGGTAGATTATCTCTAAAAGATTTTCTTCCCTATCCCTATCCCATTACAGTAATTATCACATATGTGTATAACCTGAACTGGCAGTAAGACATATAATAAAAAAAATAAGTCCCACTTAGAATCAAAATGGTTCTTCATATTCACGTGAACTTAAATCAAGTTTACTTACCAAGTTTTCAGATTGGTTCGTATTTTCTTGATTCTTAACAACCATGTATCAACGGCTCTACAGAAATAAGTATGAAAATGCTCAAAAGCTCTATTTTATACATTTGAACAAATCGCCTTATAAAAAGAAAATATTTTGAAGTGTCTGACTTTTTATTTTTACCTTTGTAAAATGTGAATGTGTTTAGATAACTTTGCCAAAAGTAAGGCCATTAATCATCATTATCACGATACAAACAATTTTTAGATGGTTCTTTTTCTTTATTTTTTTTCTCCAAATAAGGTTTTTTTTATATAAAAAAAGGTTTATTTTATGTTTGAGTTTCTAAGGGGAAAGTTTTCGGCTACAATTTCTGTCGATATGTGATACAGGACGTATCGGAGGAAATCAAACACAGGGCAAACAACAAACTTCCATCCTGAGTTATTGTAGGCTATAAAATGACAATGTTTGGATTCGTGTTGTAACTAAAGAAATAAGATCAAGTAACTAAAGTATACATTCCATGTTGAACAATAAATAAGTCTTAAATAATTGTTTTCTATAAATTCGTCCTTATTTATTAGTAGTTTTTTCCCAAACAACCTTGATAAAAACCAAACTATTTATAATAATATTGCTATGCTTATTAAAATAAATTTATGAAAATTGATTAAGCATGAATATTTTCGAAGCTCCTTATAACTTAAATCATTCTAGTGCTGACATTTTAGTATTTCCCATGCTTTCATTTTTTATTTTATGTGTTTAATTTTATCCATACACTACTGTATCAATGAAGATCAACACAATCTGCAAATTCAACAAATTTAAATAAACTATTTTATCAGCTTAGCATGTCAATGTTAAATTAATAAATGGAATAACTAAGGTAGTATAATGTAAATCTAATACAAATAACTTAAGTAACTTAAATTAATGGAAGACTTAGGTTATTTTTGTTTGCCATTTTTGAAAAATTACGTTAACGATCTATTAATATATAAAATAATTTTCTACAAAGTCCAATAAAATGTCCTCATGTTTGATAATGCTAAGATCATTTAATACAATCAAAGTTTGATACATTTTAAAAAGCAAAGATGTATAGATTTCTGTATTATTCTTTTATTGTGGTTGGTGTTAGGATTTTTTTTCACTCAGGTTAAGTTTGTAATTATATAAAATTGGCTCCTTTGGTAGGAATTTGAACGTGTTTATTTGAATGTAAATTACTTACTTTATGGCATTAGGAACTGAAAAGTACATTAATGCACTTACAAGTGTGTGTTACCTTTCCCTATCTTGAGCTATTTCCATCCAGTCTACCTCATTACTCCCTATTCCTATCATGAGCTAGTTTCCTCCAGTCTATCCCATTATACCCTATCATGAGCTAGATCTATCCAATACACCTCATTACAACATATCTCTTTCAGGTCATTCTAATGCTATTCTCCTATCTGTATCTATTACTTACCAATAGTATCTTCCCATAAATTTGGCCAGTAATTACAATGGACAAGGTTCTAGAATCTCCCATTCATGCTACATGTCCTTCCGACCATAATATACAAGACTTTTATCCAACAACGTATTTTTATAAATACAAGGTACATAACTCATCATTATGTAACCTCTTCCACTCCTCAGTAGCCTAGTATCATTTTGAACATAATATCTTCCTATGCACATTGTTTTTGAATAACCTATATTTGTTTTCGTTGTGTAATTAATTAAGATTATTCGCATCAATTTAGATTAATAACATACATTTTTTAGCGTCTAAATAAGGAATTTACAATAGGCAGCCCCTGGGCCACACGAGGCCCACAGGCTGCATTAGGCCCATGATACCTTTTTTTCATGCACTCAAATTTTCTTGGAAATGTAATCTAATGTAGTAAAATTGATGTTTTTGGACTAGAGACGAAAAGTTGTGATTTGCGTGGGAAAAATACATGAAAGCAACCACTGATGATGCTGATTAATCTCTTCCTTGTAGATGAAATATAAAATATTGTATATTTTATTGGGAAAATTCGTTTTATATGCAATTAAACATTTTTAAGCTACCACTGCTAATTTTTCATTCACAATTTCATACCCGTTCTGGTTTTTGCATATAATGACCCCAAATTAGCCGAGTATGATGCTGTTTACCACTAGATTAATGTTTTCATTTGTTGTCCTCTTAAAGTAAGAAACCGTTTACCAAAAGAATTATTAATAGAATATACAGTTTTATAACATATCAACCATTAGTCGCCGGGGTGTAGATGGTAAATAAAAATTTGGTTATTTGTCAATCCCTTCGCCTTTATCGGCAAGCCCTTTAAAAATTGCGTTCACAGTAGAGGCATACTACTGAGACTACTTATTATTATTTTAATGCAAAACACTATATATTTATATATTAATGGAACTAGTTTTATTCATTTAGTTTGACTTAACTGCAATAAATATATGATTATTTATTGCAGTAAAACTAAGTGATCATAAATTCAGTGTTAAAATTTAATAATTCATTTAATTTTATTTTGTATTTAAATTAATTTTAACACGTTTTAGAAGGCATTAATACATCTGTTTATTTAATTTAATATCTTAAAGACTCTTATAGAAACTTAATGACTATACAAACACCACACTAAAAATATAAATTGGTCATTTTCAATACGATGAAGTTTCCTAAATTAGAAAGTGGAAACAAACCAATATTATAAATATAAATCTACGGCAAGTTTAATCAAAAATAAAATATTTTTAATCTCTATAAAATAACTCTACAATTTAGATAACTTTTAAAAATATTTTTTCCATACACAAAGTTTGAATTTATTGTTTCTAGCCTCTATCTAAATACTTATGTTTCGTAATTATAGTTAAAATATTATCTCCATAGATGCCTAAAATCGGTTATTTTATAAACTTAGGGAACCAATCGTTTTGTACTGTTAGCCTTTAGAAGGTTAAACAAAAGGTGGGACCTTAAACTAGGATCCTTTTAAACAAAAAAAAAAGCTTTATTGATTTTGCGTTACACAGAAGAAAATTGTTAGCTCTAACGTAATTTAACGTAGTCTCTAAATTTGAACAAATGGACTATTTGGAAGCAAATGTCATCCCAGAGTTAATTCAAACACAACATATCGAATTATTTCACCCCTGCTAGTAGGACCACTAAAAGTCTGGTTTGATCAATCGAATAATTAAACATTATGTAGGTGAGCTACATGCTAACTAATCAAAGCCCTGGCTCAAATTACATGCTATTCACAGATTGGTTGGTTGAATAAAAGAGTTGATTATACTAATGAATTATAATTTAGCTGGTGATTAGTTTTCTTCTGTGGGAAGGTACTCTGTGATATGAATGTAAACAAGATGTTCGGGAATTTGTAAAAAAAAAAAAGTTTTGTATTCAAATTTGTTTTAATATAGCTGTATTTTAATACATAATATTACTGTGTTATCCCTCAACAAAGTTAACTATATACGTTTTAGTGTTAACTCTATTAATACTAAATGTATAAGCCCTAAGAAAAATATTTGTATATTTAAGAAAATATTGACCAAAATAATCTTATACAAAATATAAAAATAATATACAAAATATATTAGCCTAGTTCTATAGGTTTTGTAAATATATTTTAGGTTATGTGTATTAAACGAAAAACTATCAGAGCTAAAATTTAATTTAACAAATTTTAAAAAAAGTATCGGCATATTCCGGAAAAGTATCAGCATATTCCGGAAAAGTATCGGCATACTCCGAAAAATTATCGGCATATTCCGGTAAAGTATCAGCATATTCCGAAAAAGTATCGGCATATTCCAGAAAAGTATCGGCATGTTCCGAAAAAGTAAAGGTATATTCAAAAAAGTATCGGTATATTCCGGAAAAGTATCGCCATATTCCAGAAAAGTATCGACAGCCACGGAAAAATATCAGTATATTATGAAAAAATATAGGTATATTAAAGGTAAATTTTACAACACAAAAATAATTATATAAACTAACATATGTTAATCTTGGTCTAGTTAAATTATTTCATTATAAGTGGAGATGTTAATTAAAAATGCGTTAAAAAAACATATATTCAAACACTTTAGTGATCGCTAAATACCTTCCAATGAATTATTTTAAATTGTAGGCAGTAAAAACTTATGGTTATTTAAATTCAGTTAGATTTTAATTGGCGTTATGTATATGGTGAAAGTAAAATTCTTCCAGATAGTAATTCTTTTTATTCCATAAATTTACAAAATCGTTAATTTCAATTAGATTTTAACACCATCGAGGGATTATTTAGGTAGGAAAGAAGATATAAACCTAAGAAACATTATGTTTCAGCGATGGATGTAAAACATATAAAACCGTTTCTAAAAATTCTTCAATAAACTCAAAAATATTTAGCATGTAAAATACATTGACAGATGGAAATATAGTACCTATAAGAAATGAATGAGAGATTTAAGCAACGGATTTGAAAAATGGCTATATATATCTTAAATATATATATTGTTTAGTATTATATTACTCATACTAAGAATGTAATTTGAGTTAAATATACTCTTATTGAAACTAGGCATTAAATCGTTCAAATAAATATCTACGATGTAGTAAATATAAGATTGTATTGATTCCAACTCCATCATACTTAGCCTACATATTAATCAAAGTTTCTGACTACATATCCAGAGGTCCCAGGTTCCATCACCAGTGCTTACAGAATTTCTATGTGGTGCAGTATTTCTGGGATCGGCTCAAACTCAGCCTCGTTAGGACAAATGAGGATCTACTTGAACAAATAAATAGCAGATCCAGTCTAGAAAACTAAGATTAGCAGCTATAAAGTTGGTTGTACTGACGACATGACACCGTCAATCTGCAAATGTTGGCACTATTATCACTGACGGTGGCTTCTTCTTTGTCGGTATGGGTCATTTGTTGAGCTAACGCCATGGAGTGTTTTTTTGATGTATACAATATTTAATTATGGAAATAATGTATATTTGGTGCAATACTATTAAATGTACAAAATTAATATTTGTAAATATTAGAATACAAATTTTTATTGTGGTAATTATAATCCCATGAGAATAGTGTAATAATATATACCAAAATATGAAAGGTTCATCTGTGATACTATGTGGAGAACTGATATGTGAGAAGGGTTACACCAAGAGTTTATAGCGGCATTACTGGTTTCACTATAATCCCCTGACACTTCTGTGATACTATGTGTAGCACTGTAATGCGAGACGGGTTACAACCAAAGTGTATACGGTGATTAAAGGGGCTGCCTCGAAAAGCCAGAAATTGCTACACAGACAGTTTTATTAAAAGAAAAATTGTGGAAAAATGCTCAATTTTGACAATTTTTTAACCATATTAATGGGGCTTTGAAGCTAGGCTTGAGTGAAAAAAAAATTAGATCGCCTATAAAAAATACAGTAATTTTTTGATAGATTCACAACATAAAATTGTAATACATTTGAGAACTAGCATAGAGCTTTCCTTTTTACCTTGATATAATAAATCTAGTAATATCCTTACCCCACTTTCTTTTATACATGAGAGTGTGTGTTTGTAGGTGTAGAAATAAAGGGAGTGTAAGCTTAGACATAATAGAAAAGTAATTCCAGAAAACGCCACCAAGAATTGTATTTTAAGCCGTGTA
Source organism: Timema shepardi (assembly GCA_902151425.1). Taxonomy (NCBI): domain Eukaryota; kingdom Metazoa; phylum Arthropoda; class Insecta; order Phasmatodea; family Timematidae; genus Timema; species Timema shepardi. The sequence continues at coordinate 126,182 of CABFVX010000459.1, forward strand.
GCTTGACATCGATTGATACTTACTTGCTAACTGAGGTGGTGGGGGTTCTTTACAATAGTTATATGTAACTGTTGGGATACTTTGTGGAGCATTGCTTTATGAGATGGGTCATTTATTCCCTCCCAAATTGATGTCCCATACACAAGGGAAATATTTCTATAGTTAATTCTATAGAGATACTTATACTAAAATAATAATGAAAACTATAATGAAATAATCAGTGAATTTAGCCACTACGTAATATCCTAATGATAACTTGATTTCCTTCTTATTTTGAGAATAATTAATGCAAGAAACAAAAATAAGATCTATTTTATAGAGTGTTTTGTGCATGTAAAAATCCTACGGATTAAAAATAACCGCTAAATGTTTAACGTGTTAAATACCTAACACTTACAATCAATGAAGCCCTATAATAGGTTTAAAATTATTTATTACTACCAGATCTAATAAGTTCTAATAATGTGGGGCAGATATAGACTCACAGCGACATCACAAGCGAGAAACGTTAAATTCTCTTTAAAAAACGCCCCAGTGGACGAGGCAGCTCGGCTTGGAAGACCAACACGCAAACACATAATACCTGGGCCAGACGAGGAGTGAATGAGAGAGGCGTCATTCAGAGTGTTCCTAACAACCATCGTCGTCGAACGCTAGGGTTCGGGTGGTGTGATTCTTCAAGATTACCACACCTCTTCATACTTGGAGCTAACCTTGCCAAATTTTATCAGTCCCACTAGTATAAAAAGGCCTGTCCCCGGTTCACGTATTCCTATTCTATTGTAACCACTCGTCGGAGGAACTGCTGGAAGATATTTACGAGGATCTGCTAAGACTACTCACTGAAGATCACGATGGTTGAGGTGTCTGGCTCACCTCTTCGCCGCAGAACAATCTACGGTGGATAATATAAGTATTGAGGGAATTTGTAATCTTTATTGAGCTCTGAACGCTATTATTCTAAGTCCATAGGACGTAGTTTGTGTATGTCAGTATGTCAGTATTGCTGACTTGTTTCTCTATATCCTTAAGGCATTGTTTATTTTGTTGATCCTTGAGCTCTTTTGTTCTATGTCCATGTGAATTAGATTTTGTATGTTTGTACTACTGACTTGTTTATTTATGACCTTAAGGCATAATTTAATATGGTGAGCTTTGAGTTCTTTTGTTCTGTCCGTATGACTTAGTTCTTATGTATCAATACTACTGACTTATTTCCCTATGCCCATAAGGTATAGTTTATAGCTTTATGCACTATATTTTTATGTATATTAGGCTTAGTCACAAATATTAGGGTCAAGGCTAGACTCCTTAGACTATATGACCATTCTGAGGCTAGTTTAAAGAATATAATAAAATAATGTAGGATACCATGTTATTTATTGCTTTGTTTCATGATTTAATTATGTCTGTAACTTACACTTGTTTCTGATGTGTCTGTGTACTGGTATGCGGTGCGCAGCCTGTGGAAGTGCTACTTGTCCATAATATTGGCCCACGGGGTTTATTTTGTTGTGTATCGCCCCCTTGTTACACCTTTATCGTTAGTCGAAAAATGATCGCTATTTGTTCTAGTAATATTGTCACTTTTTCAGGGTAAATGAATAAATATAAATTATTGATTGTTCAGGCAGTACTAGGAATTGACCGGCCATAATATCTGTAGCGTCTAGATTCCTGGTAGTTCACCGTTTACTAGTTGTAAAATAATATTTTTTCTTCTAGGCGCTTATAACATTGGAATGTCTAAACTCTCTAAGAAGTTAACTCAAGCAAACTAGCCAGCTAATGTTAATTACCGCCCTTGTAGCTCCTTAAATTGAGATTAAATTTATGTGGCTTAGTTATTTATATTTGAAATTATGTATTGTAGTTGGAAGCCTCACAGTTAGCAGGCTGGAGTATAATTATCTATTGTAAATTTTTTATTAGATTTGATTACCGCCACTAATTTATGTTACTTTAGAGTCTCTGCGTTATATCCTATTTGATGACTTAGTAATTGTCCTGCCTTAACGAGTTACAAGCTTTCTTATTATACCTATGACCTATATGTGTGGGTTATAGGGTGTACCTAGTTGCTTCACACCTGATGTTCCTTTGTCGAGCTATATATAGTACTGTAACCGTTTATATTCTCATGTTTAAGCAATGGATGGTTTGAATAATTTCTTCCTATAATTCTATGTACTTTACTTCCTATTGACTTGTTTGAATATTAATAAACTGATGTGTTGGACTTTTAAATTATTCTTATACTTTGTTCCTTCCAAACAACATTTATAAGTTCACAAATGTTGTAAATGTTAAACTTATTTTAAAGTTCACTTTAATATTCTTAAATTATGATAAAACATAATCACTTCACCAAAGTGCTAAAAAAAAAAATATCACCACGTCTTACAACCTGTTAAGGGCTATACGCATATGCACTAATTACGCTAATGAGTTATGGATGAGGAAGGTTGAATTTATATCAAGTGTAGTCCCGTTAGCGTGAACGTAGTGGGAAAAACCATTTAGGATAAACTACACTCAGAACACCCGACTTGGATTTAAACCCCGATCTCCCTGTCATCAGCAGTCTAGTCTTTACTACGCCAGTGGCTAGGAATGAGAAGGTAGGGTTTTAGAGGAAATATACATGCATGTTCATAAAGCGATCGTGGAAAAATATTTATAAAACACCCAACCGGTATTTGAATCCCTATCCACCCGTCACCAGCATACCAGTCCAAACGCGAGTGTGCCCATTATATCATGATGTATGATATAATAAGTTGATAAACTCATGCTTTTAATGTTTATTGAAACTCACTTCAGAGGCTGAATGGTCCAAGACGTCAATTTTATGTTAGACTGTCCTATTAGATAAGGAGATAAGGGTTAGAAACCCGGTTGGTCGTAATTAGGGTGGTTTTCCCTAAATTCTTTCCCACTCTCCTTTCACACTAATGCGGGTAAATTACCTCTAGAATACTTCCATATTCATCCCTACCCTATCAGAGTATGTACCGTGAATCCTTGAACAGGTGGTAAGATGCTTGGTAAAAAAAACATAATTAAGCTATTATATATTAAAATTGCAAAATGACACCTGAACATGGGAATTGAACCCGGAATGACCCAGAGCACGGGACGATTACTGGATAGCTCAGTGATAAGTTAGAACATTGGTGTACTAAGTCAAAGGTCCTGGGTTCAGATTACGTGTCCAGCTGTCATTTTTCAATTTTCTTAATATGATATCTAGATAGAGTAATCCTCACTAAAAGCATAAATAATAGCTTTGGTTATTTAATCTTATTATATAATATATGAGCTTACGTATATTATTTTTATTCATCTAGCCCTAGCTATTGTTCCAGGTTTGGAGTAAATTAGTAAAATAATCGTAAATCTTCCATTAAAGCCCGAGGCACGTAGAAATTGACATCTTTTTTAACCAAACAAAATGTTAATAAAAGATTTACATGAAGAATGATTACATTTGAAGAGAATGTATCTTTATTTGGGTGTTAGATTATTTTGTTAATGTGGGTATAATCGGGACTCAGTTTATAAACACATATCCAAGTCCAACGATAAATGTGTCATAAGAGAAAACTTAAAATATTGCAGTAACGATAATAATATGACATTTTTCTCAAATGCATCAACGTATCGGAACTTTAGAAAAAAAAATGTGTCAGATACAGGTATTATACACGATATTATCACTCTAATGTGATATCCTCTGTGTTGTTAAGGTTTTTAATCACACAATTTACCCACTTCAATGGTCTAAGGCATCATTCTCACAATATTACTAAACTGCCCAAGACAGGTATATCAGAGTTCAAATCCTGGTCGGATGTGCTCAGGGTGATTTTTCCTAAGTGTGTTTCCTCTCTACCTCCAATCAATTAAGGGTATCCTTACTTTAAATTTAAGCTAATTCAACCTTCCTCATCCCTAAGCCATTAGTGTGATGAGTTAATATTCATATTACTTTAGTGAAAAGTGGTAACAAAACAAAATTGCTGTCCAACTTTTTGATCCAAAGGGTCAAATCTGACTATCAGTTTGCACTAAGGGCTGAAGGTTTATTTAGTAATCTTATAAACTTAATATGGTCCTACAAAAAATACATATACATAAATGGTCTGGTAGAATCTTTCAAGATTTACTGATAGATAGATATATATATATATATATATATCAGTATATGTATATATATATCAGTATATGTATATATATATATATCAGTATCAGTATATATATATATCAGTATCAGTATATATATATATATATATATATATATATATATAT
>CABFVX010000459.1:130549-219410 GCA_902151425.1 Timema shepardi
TATATATATATATATATATATATATATATATATATTCCTTTTTAAAATAAAGATGTTTATTTAAATCATTAGTGGTTTCACACCTTCATATAAAATGTTCCCTTTAATTTCCATTCAGGACACTTTAAGAGACACATTTTCAGTGAACGTGGGCTTTATTGTTCCTGATGGCCACCAGTTGGATCGCAGTGGTGTAGGCATTCAAGAATCGTCTTGGACATCTCAATAACCACAGAAAAAAATTATTCTCTTGGTCGTTGAATAAGAATTATCCAGTCCGTGCTTCCCAAATTGGAATTTATATTATAGGCTATAGCCTAGCTGTTTAAGCATACTGCCTATAATAAGTTATTGGTTATTAAATTTTGTCTTCCTTTAGTTAGTATATAATATTTTTTCTTGATAATTATTTATTTTTATTTTTACGAAATATTGTATTCGGAACCTTATGCATTCTCCTTAGTTTTAATATTTAAACGAAGATACGGGAATTTCTTAAAGAGACAGCCAAATACCTCTTTATCCAGTAGCAGCACTGTAAAGTGTGAACTGTGTTTTTCTTGTTATTACAGCCATATTTTGTGTGTTCGCTTTTACATATTTTCTATCCACTTTTCCTATAACTTCTTCCAAATTTAGATTACAAAATACCTCAAAAAGAGGTTTTCTTTAAAGAGATATGGCTGTAATAGTGGGTATAAAATAGTAGTTGTTTAGTGAATTTGTATTTTTATGTACTTATCAGTTCTGTATTTTAAAAGTATTTGGACCGTTTGTGACCACATTCATCAAAGAAAAGGCAATGAAAATTAAAGAATTATTATTTTATTATTATTGATATTATTTACCAAAAAATATCTAGATCATACTAACTAATGTGATAATTTATCAAGAATTTACAATATCTAACTGTAATCCTATATATTTTCTTACCATCGTATGTCTATTCTCCGTCCTCCCCCTCATCCCCCTAAGTTTTTTTAGTACCACGTCTTAGTCATTCGGTTTATACGCTTATGTACTTATAAGTAAGTGGATTTAGTGATCATGAAAGATATATATATATATGAAGTGTACCCACGTTTACGTGGAAGGAGAGTGAAAATTTTTTTGGAAAAATCACCCTTGATACACTCGACAGAGATTCAAACCTTGGACGAGACCACGTGGCCACCGAAGTGGGTCCCCAGTGGTTTGTGTGCCTCATCATAACGATTCAGCATTCCAATAATTTGGTGAGAGGAAGTTGATTTTTACTTTTCTAGTTTAATGCTACTTCATTATGTGGATGAAACTGTACTAAACGATATTTCCAAGCTATCTCAATTCCTTGAAAATTAGAATTTATATTTTTTTAAAGACAACCCTTGGATTTAGAAACTAGTAACGAAAACGATGGAAAATTAAGTCAAATTATATTGCTTGTCAAAGTTTTTGAGACTGTTGACTATGTAACTCTTATTTCAGTAAATTTTAAATAACAGGAAAGGCCAAAGCTATCTTTAATAACCTATAAAATCTGTAGATTATAATTATTTAAACTACTGTATTTAATTCAAATATACATGGTTTATTAAATACATTTCATTTACCTTGAAAAGTAAGTGATCTTACTTTGATGCGTTAGACTATGGTCCTAGCCTATAAGCTATGCTATAGCCATAACTCACCAAGGTAAGCCTGTTACATTTCAGTGTAAATGAAGTTGACATAGTAGGAAAAAAGGGATCTCAAATAAAAGAAGCAAAAATTACTTGTTTCATAAATGCAAACGTGTATTTGATACTAAATAAATAATATTTAAACCGGTTTTATAAAATTTCAAAAGATAGTTCGTGGAACAATAAAAAAAACTTTGTTCAGCCTTTAAGTTGACAAGGGTAGCCTTAGAATATAAAATAGAACTAACAGTCTCTGATTTATTAGATGTGTAGGATTAGAATAAGTAATTCTGATTCCAAACGAGTGGTGTGATTCGTGACATGGTTTTTAAGGAGACTGCGATGGAATGAAAGCTTTTTATTTTAATCGTTAATTCTCAGTAGAATAAAATAAATACAACAAATATTATCATTAATTTCGTTATGAATTAATAAAATTTATTAATTATTAGTTACGTTATTATACTTTTCCAAAACTAAATGTTTATATTTTAATGTATAATTTTAGCTTGAAACATTTGCATATTTATATTTAATATTATAACATTATTTATAAGTTTATGCTTGTAATACCTATTTAATTTCAATAAAAGTCAATTTTAACTTAATTTGAAACAAACTTTAAGATATTTCATCGTTTTCAAAAATAAATAAAAATAAATCTCAAAAATGGTAATTTTCTCAAGTAGGGAAACAAATGCAGAACCTTAAGATCAGGATACAAATGCAGTACCAATGGAGTTAAAATTTTGGATATATATTCGGTAAATTAAAAATAAAACATAGGGAATCTCAATGTTTAAGACGTCTCTATCACAATAGACTGGATTGTCTTTGGTAGGGTGACCGGGTTCAAATGCTGTCTGATTGTATTCAAGGTTTTTTCCCCTAAATTGCTCCTTACTATATCGTCACGCAATTTTATATATATTCTAGATTTAACCCTCACTATACCTTCCATAATTTTGTGAATATTCGGAAATACTGGATGGGTATTAAAATCAATAGAACATTAAAAAATTAGTCAATTAAAATATTCCAAGAAATTAGGAAACAAATTTACTGATGAAAGTTGTCTTGTAAAATTTAAAAACGTTTCAAATGATTGTTACTACACATTCATATACTTTCTCTTAATGATTTATTAAATTTAGTGTCCAAAATTTTCAGAAATAAAATTTTATTAAACTATGCCTCAAAATGTTAACCTAATAAAAGCCAACATTATTTTGATAACTATATAAAACATCCTTTGGACATAAATTTGTAACAAAATTAATACAGATTCTTTTTATTTGCAATATTTCAAAACTCATTAAAATATGCCTAATTTGAGAAATAAGCTAGAATTTAAGAACATGTATTGTTATATAACATTTAGATATCAATTTTGAAAACAATAATATATCAAATCATTTGGGCTATAATCCCAGGGACAAAGAGGATTGTAGGACCAAAATTTTTGGGTTATGAACTATATAAAATATAAAGATTCATCATAATATTGAGGTCAAAAATATTCACGATCGCAATATCATAAAAAACCTACATTTAAAAAAAATGTAGATTTTGATAACAAACTTTAGAGAAGAAAGTTATTTTGTAAAGTTTGGAAACTTTCCAAAAAAGTTGATTGTCACATTTTCTTCCTTTTTTTCTATATGTATGATGGATGTCTACTTCATCTTCTTCACTAATAAATAAGACTCTGACCCTTGACCAAACACCTTTCACTCCAGTTAAGTAGACCTGAGTGAAGAGTCAAGTTTTTTTTTTTCTGTCGCAATTTTGTTGTCGCTGAAGGGTCTCGCGATCCCCAGGGTGCAAATGATGGACGACCGAAGGCGCCCGACGGACGACGACGCCATTATTCCAAATCTAATTTGACCCTGGTTCGCCCTTCTTGGCTTGTTCTCGCCAAAGTGAAACACAACAACAGGGTGATTTATAAGGTTATGGCTCCATCCATTAGTCTGGAAGGGGTGTGTTCATCTTTTCTTCTTTTTTTTCTTTTTCCAAGCTCGTTGGAATTTTCTTCTGTCTATGATTGCAACGATATTGCAAATCATCAAAAGAACGTTTCTCTAGAGTTGGATTTAATTTGAAAATAGCTTGAGATCTGAAGGTTCTCAATTGTGTTGTAATTAACTATAGCATTTTTATTTTACATTGCTTCTTACTACCAGCTCAGGTTTTACGCCTGTGTACTAATTATGCTGATGGGTTAAGGATGAGTAAGGTTGAATTATAAGAAATGTGCCAGAATTTTCGTGATGGGAGAGTGAAAAAAAATTATCGGAAATACCACCACAAGATTTGAACTTTGATCTCCTCGTCATCGGAAGTCTTGTCTACTGACGACTTTTAGACCACGTGGAGATTGAAGCAGGTTCTAGGATTCAAATTGCTCATATATAGAAGGTATTGTGATCATGATGTGCCCCCTCACGCAAAAAGGTGAGTATTACCAATAATTAAATCCCTGGTGATACATTTGAAACATTTTATTAGATTATTCTGAAACTTGGTATTTAGATATTATACATTAATACCAAAGGGCGATTTTTTTGTTTTTTATTCTAGACTTAAATTAAGGGTATTTTACTTATAATTTATTTTGGAAATATCACAAATTTTAAAATACTATGCAAGAAAGTACGTGCGATTGTGTCGTTCTATTTAATTTAATATCTGTGCTGGGTAACATTTTACTGTCTCTGGATTAACAAATATTTATTATAAAACTAGCATGTGTTGACCCACATCGGTGGTCGCATAGTCTAACGAGTGTCTCTCGTGTTGGACTGCATCACTGGCTTTGGGGAGATCAGGGCTAAAAAATAATGGGGGAAATCAGGGTTCAAAAAATGGTTTTACAATCCCATCTGTTTCTAAGTCTGTATATACCTTAAATTATACCTTGTAGACTGACGAATTTTTTTATTCTGTTCTGAAAATTAAGGGTACTGACTGGATGACAGATCTTTGTCAATTCAATTTTTTTTTCTAAAATGGCTATAGTGATTTTGTTTAAAACGAATATCCGAGGAATATTTTACATAACAATATATTCCACTTGTTTTCAAGAGAGAAATGGATTGACTTAGAGGTCGTTTGCTGATAGACGAATTTTTTTTTAATATGGCTAAATCAATTTTGTTCAAAATTTATATTAGAAGAGGGTTTCATATTATTATTCAACTAATGCTGTTGTTTTTTGATAAAGGGTTGCTTAAGAATAGTTAACTGATGTTACTTTTTTTTAAATCATAGCTATTATAATAATGTAAAAAGTATAGATGTAATTGTGATATAATAATTTTTTAATATTATTAATTTTTTTAGAAATAAAATTTGAAGAAATTTGGCTTATATGTGTGGTATCATCACGTTTTTCTACCCAACCACATATTTACATAAATATGGTATGAGTGGGGAAGGTACTATTTATTTTAAAGAAAACATACAAGCATATGTGTAAAGTAAGATTATGAACACTATTTTTTTTAAATGCCACAGTACACCCGACCAGTATCCGATCACTGATACTCTCCTCAATTCTCAACCGACCCAACGCCTTTGTCCTCGGGCTCACTGGTGCTGGTTAGAAATATAAGAAATAAACAACAAATCTTAATATCAAGCATTGAATCTGCTGCTTTTGTTTTTAACACAGCGTCTTAATACCCGTTCGGGTTATACGCATACGTACTAATTAAGCTAGTGTGTTAGGGATTAGGGAGGTTGAATTTAGTGGAAATCTACTCACATTTTCGTGAAGGGAGAGTGGGAAATCATTTATGAAAAACTACCCTCTATACACTCGAAAGGGATATGAGCCCTGGTGTAGTCTATTGTAATAGTAACGCCCTTGACCAGCGATTCCCATACTTTTTAGATCAAAGGAGCCCTTGCGCCAGAAAAAAAAATACATCCTGGAGCCCTCATAATTTTGTTCACGCCAATATTTTGAACATTCAATAACGACAATTAAATTTTGTAGGTATACATGTATAAAACAAAACGGAAAATATTACATATTGTAGCTGCGATTTTAGAAATATATGTCCTTTATTTAGATTTAAAAAAATTGAAATCACAATTTACTGATGCTATTTTATAACGTGAAAAACAAAGAAAGAATGTTATAAGTATTCCTCACAGAGCTTGAGATAACTTCTTGGAGAGAACACTTCAGTAGCGCTGACCTGACGGTCTAGGGGTAAGGTGTCAGACTTCTATTCGGGGGGGACCGGGGTTCGATCTTCGGTCCCGGAAAAGATGTAGCTAGTTGCTAAACCTTTCTTTCACCTCTGACAAGACGTGTATTAATCACAGCTTGTGAATGTGGGAAATGCCAAGCCTCTACCGTGGTTCGGATCCCACGTTAAACTGTAGGTCCTCCATTTCATCTCACAATCCCCTACCATTACACATTAGAGTAAGTGCGTATAACCCGAACGGTTAGTAAGACGTGGTTATAATAATAATAATAACACTTCAGTAGCCACGTGGTCTAAAAGAAACGCACTACTTTCACCAGTAGACTACACTGGCGATGAGAGGGAGAATGAGGTTCAAATCTCAGTCAGTTGTTTCAAAATGGTTTTCCACTTTTTCTATCTCCACGCAAATGCCGGTACATTTCCTTGAAATATAGCCTTACTAATCCCTAAAACAATTAACGTGGCTAGTACATAAGCTTGGTGGTGCTTGGGTTTGCTAGTGTACATTATTTAGTTTCGCATAAATTACGAGTTTTGAGTAAATATCTCCATTTTTAAACAATAGAGCGAGAAAGTCCGTGCGGAGCTCCATACAATTTTTATTTTTATTTCTCAACACTTATCTGTATCCACCTCCCAATCTTTACTCGCCTTTTTTATGCTTTTCTTAATCCAAGTCACGGAGGTCATACGTTAACAATCGCCACGTTTAACTCGACACATTGTCTACATAAATACCCGTGTGAACTCCACGCCTTCCGTTATCCTGAGAGACAAAACAACCCCACTTAAATCCCACGGGATAGTCAGCCATTTATCTCTGTCGAGGAAGACAAACTGTAATCCCCGGACCCAGGATGGGTCGCGATCATATTTCACACAAAAGTTGTAATCATGACTAAATGATTCATTAGACGGGAAGTCTGACGACTTGAATATTGGCCTTTCTAAACAGCCCAAATTAATGGAGCATTGAGGTGTGTAATTAATCAAATTAATTTTACTTTTGGTTCAAATTTGACAATAAACTTGCAAAATTCTGGTAATCAAATTAGTGTTTGTAGTTAATGTAACAAATATGTACTGTTTATAGATCATCCCTTTTTCGCAACCTTTTTTTTTCATTAAGGGTGCTTGGAATTTATTATCTTAAGCTGGAAGTGTGGGGTATGCGATAAAATGTATGTGTTTTTTGCAGTTTTTATAGCGAAATGTATTATAGGTCAAAATATATAAAATATTGCTCCTGTAGAAACATATAACTTAGTTTTCTCCTCATACCAACTTCAGTGGCCAAACGGTCTAAGGCGTCACTATAGGGTTTATTGGATTGGATATAACGGGTTAAAACTCCGGTCAGATCTACTGGAATGTTTTTTCCTAAATGGTTTCCCAGTCTCCTTCCCCGAAAATGCGGGTAGATAACATCTAAAGTCCTTCCTCATTCCTACTCTATATGTGAATAGCCTTGAGACCCACTGCGATGACCGCGTGGTCTAACGCGCTAATCACGCGTTAGTCTAGACTGCCGAAGACGGGGATATCGGTGTTAAATCCCAGTCAGGTCATTGGGGGTGGTCTTAACTAAACAGTTTTACAATATCCCTCCACTCAAAGGTGGGTGCATTTCTTCCACATTGAACCTTCCTAATCCCCAATACTTTAGTGTAATTAGTACCTAGGCGTATAATCTTAGTGGTTATTAAAAAGAGGATGTTAATAATTAAATAGCGTTAAGAGGTAGTAAGACTCGGTATAAGAAAAAAATACTTACAAACTATCCTAATTTTATAGTAGGAAATATTAAGTTATTTTTTATTTTTTTATTTATGTTCATGTGTCACATGGTTTACCATAAAGTTTTATATATTGGCTAGTGATGAGGAAGATAGGCTAAGAGCAGTCTTTTTGTCTAATTGATTTTATAGAAAATTTTCATATCAATAACAGTCTTCATCTTATATCTGTCAAAGGAATTTTACACGTAATTATTTTTCTCAAAGTTAATTAATTATTCCCAAAAACTTCCCATGTGTTCCGATTTCTAATTAACGTTGTGTAGTCTAATTAAAAATACATGCCATAGGATTTTCAAATTCGGTTTAATGAGTCACTAATTTGAAAGGTGGTATTCTTACCTTTAACTGGCAACACTATTGTCATATCTATAAGCTACTTCATAGACTATCAATTATATAATATACATTTTACTTAACAAATAAAAAGAAATCTTCTTCAAAAATACAAAGTATTTAGACATAAAACCAAATTGTATAAAATATTTAAACTTCAATTCAGATGCGGGAATTTTTCATACATTCGATTTGACTTCGCTTCTAATTGATAACGTTGATATATTGTATCAATATCCAGGACGTTTCGTGAGGTAGGGCTCTGGGGCGTGGCCATCCCTGCAAAATAAATCAAAATGAGAAATAAAACATTTCTTTAAATCTATAAAAAATATATTATTGTTTCATTACATAATTAAATACATAAATAAATTTTTTAAGATTGTTTCATTGTTTCTCTGTTTTATTGATGAAATTAATAAAACCCTAATCGCATCAACACGTGACAAAAAGCTCACCAATGTTGACATGTGCTTTGTGGCCGGCTGTCCCAACGCCCCAAGCTGTACATGCGTCACAGGGGGGTTGCCATCACAACCAGAATTCTTTTCTCAGAACTCATCTCGTTGAGTTCAACTAGTGATAATTTGTATAGTAAAAAGTGCGACGATACCAGGTTTTTCTAGAGTTTTCGATAACTTGATTGAAAATGAAATTTCTCAATACTAAAAACCTTAATTTTAGTTCTTTATCATTAGGAGAAAAGTGTGGAATTAAAAACAATGAAAACCATCTCCAGAGTTGAGCTTAAGTCATGTACAAACAAAGTTAAAAGAAATAGGAGAATTTACACGCCGTTATGATAATAAGCTATTTAATAAAAATCCGTGGAATTGTGGGTGCGAAAAAAGTAACTCTTTATTTTGTTTTGTATGTTTGTTATTTGTTTAAGAAACAACATGAGTGAAGATTGATTAAATGCTTCGGTCATGTTGTCTATAGAACAGTCAATGATTCGTGAAATACCTGATCTTAACGATGTAATAGTAGAAAAACTAATTTCAGACAAAAACCGGAGACTAGATTTTCTTTCAAACGATAAACTTACTGAAACACTAATTCTTAAAGTATATTGTATCTGTATACTGGTGTGTGTGTGTGTGTGTGTGTGTGTGTGTGTGTGTGTGTGTGTTTTTCACGATGGACAGTCTCGGACCTCAAACCAAGTGTGTTGTTAAACTTAACTCTATAGCTTTTATTTACTTTTATTAACTTTATGCTTCACATACTTTTGTATGTTTAGTTTGTAAGTTAAATACAGAATGATATAAGGTTGGTATAAGCTGTTGTCTACCTGGTTTGACAATTTTTAAAAGAGCCCCCTCCGTTAGGGTTTACTCACGAGTCACCACTGTCCCTATCTAAAAGCACTATTTGTTTAAATTTGGCAAACCCGAAGTTTATTGACGCAAGCTATCCTTTGACCAGCCACTGGGGGAGCTAGGTAAATATAAGGGTATGAGTCAGAACTGATAAGACCAGTTTGTTATCAGCCAAGGATAGTTGTCAGGGTGGTAAGTTACAGCTAGGAAAATTTACCAAATATCCATTCGCTAAACCGTGTGATCTGCAAGACCATGAACATATAAATTCAACCGTTTATACTCGTATGTTTCTTTTGGCGGAAAGTGGTGTCTGTGTTCATTTAAAATTAATGTTTTCCCCATAAGATCTTCTAAAATGCTATGTTAGCTTCGTAGGGTGACCCAGCTGAAATAGGGGTGGTAGATGCCGTTATACAAACAGTCTTTGGATGTGTTCATGGGCTGTTTAAAAGATAAAACATTTTATTTTGAAACTAATATTTTGCATGAATCTTTCTCTGAGTTAAAAAATCTTTTTTTTTACTTTGGAGGCCAGTTACAACAAGATACAATTAAGAATAAAATAATTTTTAAATTTATTATTTCATGTACTATAAAACATCTTGTTGCCACAACCCCAACACAAAAACATAGTAATTTTTATTAATATATTTTATTATTTCAATAAATTATGAAAACACTAACTATACAGTAATTCTAATAAAAGTAGTATTAGATTCGTTTATTAACATATTATATATATATAATTTAGCACCACGTCTTACTGCCCCTTCGGGTTATACGCCTTAAGTACTAATTACGCTAATGGATTAGGAATTGGGAAGGTTGAATTAGAGGAAGTGAACCCGCTTTAACGTGGAGAGAGAGTGGAAAAACATTTAGGAGAAACCACCCCCAGTACACTCGACCGAGATTCGAACCTAGATATCCCCATCCTCAGCAGTCGAGCTCAACACGACTAGCGCGTTAGTCAACTACGCCACCGAGGCGGGTGTTTATCAACACTTTTTATTCATAATATAGTGTAACTAAGAAATAATTATTTCCGAAAAGATTGGCATTAGTCACTTTCAGCCAATGTTGACAGTAAATAACCTCTGCACGCTGGTTCCTATCACTTTTATAACCGTGGTTGAACTACACTAGTGAGCAGAATGTTTATCAATGGAAATAAACCATACCTGCAGAAAATTACGAATGACATTTAATAAAATAAAAATATTTTATTTCAATTCTTATCACCGCGTCTCGCTACCATTTCGGATTATACGCCTAAGTACTAATTATGTAAATGTCTTTAGGGATGAGGAAGGTTGAATTTATAGGAAATTTACATGCAAACGCGTGGAGAGAGGTTGGAAAACCACTTTCAGCCATTTTACCAATTTATAAGTGTTACTTTATAAATATTGACACTTTCAGATCACATGACCTGACTAATGAGCATGTTAAAATATATATTGTTTAACTTTTATGGCATAGAAAGCCCTTCCTGTGAGAATTTGACATTAAATCAGGTTAAGCTTTGTCAAATATTCTTAAGTGATTTTGTTGTTGTGTCTATTCCGTTTCTTCTATCAGATTTTTAGGTAAATAAGTTAGTATTGACCAAATGCAGCCATTCTCTGTTTCAGCTCGACCGTTAGGCATTTTGTCAATCCACCACTCCCAAGA
The DNA here is from genome assembly GCA_902151425.1 of Timema shepardi. Taxonomy (NCBI): domain Eukaryota; kingdom Metazoa; phylum Arthropoda; class Insecta; order Phasmatodea; family Timematidae; genus Timema; species Timema shepardi. Next base: position 141,568 of record CABFVX010000459.1, read on the forward strand.
AACGTATATTCACTTATCTATTTAGACTTTTGAGATAGCTCTAGTGATCTTTATACTATAATTAGTACTCAGAATACCATTATACTCGATGGATATGAACCATGACACAGCCTTTGCAAAGGACCAAACCGTGAAGCTCCAGTTGATTGTTTGCTTGATTCTGAGAGTAAATATCCAAAGGTTTATCTCAATGTTCTTGTGCGAAAAATGTATCTGGGGCATAAAACTGTTATGGTTTGAAAATAATGTAGTATTATATTATTATACTCGGGTTAATACACATTTACATTAAGGGTTATACATTTCAGTTTCACATGTAATATTGTAAGAATATGAATAAAATCTCAATTAAAATATGTAGCCATCACCCATGTTATTTTCATTTTTCTAAGGCTACATTATATTAAAAATTGGTTAAAAGCATGTATAATGATTTCAAAATAGGATAAATAAACCATATTATAATGAAAGTTCAATAAATATAATTAAATAGGGTAGCTAATAACTTGATTACATTAGTTTGAATGACAAACTTTGTGTAGTAGTATAATTAAAAGTTATATACTTGCAGGGAGTATTAATATATTAGCCTATATAAACGTATTCAAAGAAAAAAGTCACGAGTCTAGAACTTAGTTAAGCTGTTTAATATAATCATACAAATAAGCGAACGCTGTCAAAATGAGACCTTGACTTGTATGTGTGTAAGATATAAAGAAAAACCCTAAAGTTTCCTTCTCTCTTACATAACGGTGTGCGGATGACAGCTCGAAAATGTAGCCTAAAGTGTCCAGAAAGCCCGCCTACATGGACGCGTCCCACAACGCACCGCAACACACCGTAAAATTCCGGATGAATGTTATCCGTGTTTTTAAATGCTAGTGGCTACACGAATCCGCTCCGGTGCGGATGAATCGTTGAGAGATTATTCATACGCTTTGTTTTACGGGGTGGTACGAACCGTGTATCCACCCCATACCAGAGTAGGCCTGACAATTTGGTCGTCTCCGGAAATGTTCGGTAACTTCCGAACGTTGTTCCCTAAGCAACGCACGTGGGAACGTACATTATTTACCCAAGGGCACAGACAAAGCACAGAGAAGGAAAGAAAAAAAAAGCAGGGTTATATAAAAAAAGATATGTCCAATCTAGTTGACTTTATATAGAGGTCAATGGCAAACTCCAGCTTAGAGTTAGCGGTGTTGCCACATTTTGTCAAGTTTGTGCTGATAACGAGAAGGACATGAGGTCCGTGGTTGTTTATTTCACAGAACGTTCACCTGTAGAAATGTTGCGGTTGATGCAAGCTCGGATACCGCACTTTAGAGGAGAAGGAGAGAAAGAGCCTGAGGTTTCTTTGACAGACCATTCACATTACAATATTGGGACATTTTGCTCGAGTTGAGACCAAATATTCTCTCAGTTTTAACTTTTAAAGTATAGAGATTAAGTTACACATAACTTTTTTTTTGTTAGAATGTCTCACGACCCATTCAGGCTATATGTGTATGTACCAATTACGCTAATATACTAGGGATGAAAGAGATTGATTTTGAGGAATAGTAGATGCATTTACGTGATGGGAGAATGTAAAACCATTTAGGAAAAGAAAAACCACCCTCACTACACCCGAACCGGATTCGAACTCTCATCTCCTGATCAATGACAGTCTACTACATTGCAAGAGTGACGCCCTAGACCAGGGTTCACCAACTCATGGCCCACGGGCCGCATCAAACCTGAGAGACATATCCGACTGGCCCGTAGTCATTATTTATACATTCAAAAATAATTGTTTCTAGTTTATTTCCTGTTGTTTCGAAACAATAGTCGATTGAACACTTTATTGTTTCTTAGAATGAAGAGCGGGTAACAGCTTGCGAGCACTCTTAGTATTGCGATTTGGTAGCAGTGATTCATGTTAGTATATTTTTGCCTCTCCAGTCTTACAGTGTATCAGTGGCACAAGTGGGTTCAAACTAAATTTAAAAATATTGTAGACTTTTAATATGTGCAGTACATTACAAAGTAGCAAAGAAACACTTAATTACTTTTTCATCCATCCGAGGTAGTTTGTGCTGCGAATAAAAGAATTCGCCGAAAAAGGCTTATTTTTCTTCTTCGGTTAGATGAACAATCAAATTTGAATATTGCATTATTCTCTATAAATAAGGTTGTAGAATAGTATTGCAATTTTTAAACATAAGGTGACCTGGCGGTTTAATCCTCAGTCCCGGCACAGATTTATCTGATTACCAAACCCCTCCTTCACCTCTGACAAGATATCTTGTGAATGTGGGGAATGCCAGGCCTCCACCGTGGTTCAGATTCCACGTTAAACTGTAGATCCTTCAATTCATCTCACAATCACCCTACCATTATACATTAGCGTAAGTGCGTGTAACCCAAACGGGTAGTAAGACGAGGTGCTAGTAATAATAATAATAATAATAATAATAATTTTAAACGTAGGTTGGTACCTATGAGAAAATGTATATTTAGTACAGTGGCCCCATGGCTTCTTTAGTGTTGACTGACAGCTCACCGCTGACAGTTGACAGCTTTAAAAAGCTACCAGACCAAATTACGTAGCCCTACACCCAACCATATGATCTGTAAAAACATGTGTTTAGCAGCTGTTACTCAGGACAGTCAAATTTTAGGTATATACCTAAATGTTAACTGTCAGAAGTCAGCTATGAACTGTCAGTCAGCACCAAAGAAGCCATGAGGCTACTGTAATAACGCTAGTAGTAGTTTACGTGAAGTGAATTTTAATCAAAACAAATATCAGATAGTTTTTGTTTATTTTAATTTTTCTGTACTGTACACAAAACATCAGGGCCTGGATCCACTAACGAGAGCAATTCAACTCCGGCGCAAGTCTAGAAATGGCACAACTTTGCACCCAAGATACTCCCAAAGATGCGCCTTATTATTTGCTCCATTTCCGTATTCAATAAACAAGGCGCAAACTGGTGGCAGGAATAGGGTGACGTCACCATAAACGTCATCAATTTCGCTCTTTTCGACCGAACCTTGTGAATAATTTACTTTCAAAGTCTAGGCTACTTAATTTAAATCGGTAATGAAAACGACAGCATATACAAAGATTTTTATACATTTTGCTCATAGACTAGCAATAAAACTAGAAGCGGCCTCTTTCTGGATGTTTTACTAAAACAATATTAGTATATTATTTTGTATTTATTTATATTATTAGTTTTAAGTTTAAGTTCCATTAATAAAACATTAATATTTATAGAAACTTTAAGACTTATTTTAAAGTTATACTAACAGCCATATTTAGTGACGAGATGTCTTTGGACTTGGAGGAATACAAACCTCTTTGGATCTAGACGAAGATTACACAATTCGTAGTTTTGTTTTATAATAAAGCAAGAAATGTCGTGTTGTTTGAATGTAAAAATCCAACAATAAAAGGTACGTAAATGTTTTGTTACCACTGTCTAAATTGAAACAAATTTTGTGCTTGACATACGTTTTGTTATTTGGAGTAGAGTTAGGTAACTAATTGTATTTTAAGCCAATACAATAATATGCCGCAATTTAGATTTATTGAAGTGATAGTAATGATTTAATAGCTGCGCCTACTCTTGAGTGGTGGCAAATAAAAGGCGCAACTTTGCTCTCAAATTGCGCCTGCTCCTTTTAGTGAATAGGAATTTGGACACATATTTCAAATTTGCGCCGGTGCAACTATTTGCTCCCGTTAGTGATCCAGGCCCAGTACACCAACTTCATTCATTGCCTTAACATCTCTTTCGTGTGTCTTTTATTAACAAATAATATGGTAAATCGGGGCTTTACTGTAATTCGTTAGTTAACACAATAAATTTAGTGCCTACTGATATTTCAATTAGGTACAAAACTGATTGAATTTTTTTTTAAATACGGAATAAAACCTTAAATAATGCCCTTGGCCTTTATAAATATGATTTGCATAGCTTCATATGTATCAGTGATGAAAAAGTTTTACAAAATAGCAATATAATTTTTTTTCATGTAGCAGAGTGCTTTCATACTAGTTTTTTCTTAACACTTTAATCATCCAATAAAAAATAAATCCTAGCCTAAGTTTAGTGATTTGTACACGTCTTATAACTTTTATTTCCATTCATCCTGTTCTAGGATTAATTAAAACACAACACCAAAACCTACTATTGTCTAATGAGTCTATTGTGCATCTACGGTAGCAGAGTAGTAAAAGTTACCTTGTTTGTATCCATTCGCCCAGCCGTATGATCTAAGACCATAGTTGCTATTTTTGACAGCCAAACCTTTCCCAAGAAACAATTTGTTTATAATTTATTTTTAGCCGTGTCTACATTATTAAACACGAACTAATAAAAATAACTGTTTGTATGTATTTGGTGTTGTTGTTTTTTTGGAGGGTGAGTGAGTTTAAAGAGAGTATGTTTAAAAAGATAGTTTTTAAAATGCTGCGTTCTCTTGATAAGTTAAGATGGCGAACCAACGTACACAGGCGTTGTTGATGACGTCATACAAACCGTCTTCGGTTGTGATCATGCATTGTTTAAAAAATAAAAATGTTTAGTTTTGAAACTAATATTTTGTAATCCCTAAATAAAATATATGTATTTTTATATGTAGCCATTTATAACACGATACAAGTGTAAAGAGAATACTTTTTAATTTATTATTTCATGTACTATATCATCTCTTGTTGCCACAAATGCTAAACAAGAAAAAAAGTTGTTTTTCCTTTCAATACGTTAAAAAAACTATACAGTAATCCTTTGAGAAGTGTTATTAGAATCGTTTGATTACACTTATTATTTATGATATTAATAGTATAACTAAGCAATAGCCTAATATTTATTTCCGAATAGTTTGACATTAGGGACTTTTAGCCAATGTTTGCAATACAGAGTCTTCTGCTAGATGTCACTTACCATTTCTCCTACCGTATATGGCCTTTCGATGTTATTGCTTCATTAATTCGGTAGTTAAAAAAAACACGATACTTCAACAAAGTCTTTGTGTAGAATGGTAATAAAAAAGAAGGCGTAGACGAAGACTCCACCCTTGTGATAACATCAACAAGATGGCTCCTTTTAAACAACCCGTGGTAATTCTAGTGTCAGTTGGTGTAGATAGAGAGCAGCACGTTAGCTTAGCGCTGTCACTCACGCGATACTCGGGTTGATCCCGGTGCTACTACTGACGTAAATGTTATTGTTGCTCGTCTTAACAATGAGATTGAATACATTTGATCTTTCTTCTGCTAATTAGAGAGAATGGCTTGCTGCGGAAGGCCCTGGAATGTATCGTAAACATTGTAATTGTTTGAAAAATGTAGACTTTTTTCAAAATAATTCCTCTGTAAATTAGAGTTAAAAACATAAACAAAAAATAGAAGTTACGTTGTTGCTGTGAGATTACAACCTCCCCCTTTTATTATTCAAACTTTAAAATTTATTTTGTTGTTTTAATATCTTTTTTAACACCCTTCGGGTATAGAAAGTATTCTGATCGTAAGAAAAATTTTGAACTCGAGATTTTGATAAATGTCTATGTTTCGAAAAAGTAATTTTGAAATGTCATTTGTATGTTACTGGAACTAGGGAATAAAGGATTTTTTAGCGATAGCACCCGCCTCGGTGGCGTAGTTGGCTAACGCGCTTGTTGTGTTGAAGCTCGACTGCTGAGAACGGGGAGATCGAGGTTAGAATCTCGGTCGAGTTAACTGGGGGTGGTTTTTCCTAAATGGTTTTCCACTCTCCCTCCACGCAAATGTGGTTTCACTTCCTCTAATTCAACCTTCCCAAGTCCTAATCCATTAGAGTAATTAGTACTTACAGCGTATAACTCGTATGGGTAGTAAGACGCGGTGCTAAATATTATTATTACTATTATTTAGCGATAGCACTAAAACTTGGAATTTAGGGTTCCTTATCATAAGGTTTCTAAGAGGTGTACTTGGAATTATCTACATAACATAAAAATTAAGGGTGGTTAATTAACGGGTTATAAAATAGATTTTTTAAAAGATGCTCTAATGATTTTGATTAAATTTCATCTCCAAACATTGTTTACCACTACAAACAAAATGGCAGCTCTCATTTTCTCATGAAAATGACTTTGAGGATAGTCCTACCTTAAGCCCTACATAGCCTAAGTGGAAATTTCCAATTTTGATTATATCTCTGCAATTCTTTGATATATGGTACGAAATAACGTATAGTTGAAAAGTTGTAGTGCTATTTAAAATAAAAGCCTTCATTTGAAATAATATATTTTTTATAAATCAATAAGTTTTGGAAAATATTATAATAATTTTAACTAAGGTTTGGGAAATTGGTTGTTATGTACGCGCTTTGGTGAATCAGTATGTTACTTACTTTTGCTCTCTATTTTTCTTTAGCAGTTTAAATTAGTTACGTTATGTATTCTCTTTGATGGAATGTTTCTATAACAATGTACATTATTTATTTTCAGATAATTTACGAGTTTTGAGGAAATACCTCAATTTTTAGGAGAATTTTGATAAAGTCGGTGTGGTGAACCATATCATAAATATACATTTTTTTAAAATGAGTTGCATTTTTCCATACCAAACTGAATTGATTAACTGTATAAAATATTTCAAATTCATATTTTCTATTGTTATAAATAATAAAGATATATTTACATTTTCACATTTAACAAATGTGACTACCCTCTAAAGCACAAAGTGTGCCACTTTTTCTAAAATTTCTATATTTCACTTCTTTATAAGCACTTACTTTATTTATTATTTTAAGTATTAACGTGCACTTACTGAAATGATTGATTAGGAACTGTATCAGCACATGAGAATTTCTATGAGCGAGGATGAAAGGGCTTACCGATTTTGATGGGAAAGGTATTTTCACGTACCTTCCAGGATTATTTTACATTCTTCAATCGACATGAGACCGACGACGGTTTTAACTACCCTCCGAAGGAAGTTGTGCTTTGGACTTTAATCGCCTCATAAGCTTTTCATGGCAGTACGACATTGGTATAAATATTTAAAGAGAGTAATGCGTTATGTGTTGAACAATAGAACTGGGACCCGTTCCAATGGCCAATGGTTTAAGGCATTTCTCTCACAGTAAACTAGACAGCCAATGACGGGGAGATCAAGGGATCAAGGTTTTATTATCTATCGGGTGTACTGAGGTTTTTCAACCTTGTTTTCCACTCTTCCTCCATTTAAATACGAAAACACTTCCTCTTAATACAATCATCATAATCCCTAAAACCGTTAATGTGATTAGTCCATAAGCGTCTAACCCTAATGGGTAGTAAGACACGGTGCTAAAAAATAATAAAACTACTAGTGGTTTGTGTGACCGTTTCGTGCTGCAAGTACTTGTCCCCAGAAATAGAGGTTGAGGATTAAAATATAAAAGCCTATATATTTTTGCGCACTAGAATCTCAACTCCCTGGTACAGAATCAGATCAAAGTCGAACTTTCCTGGTTCAAAAATTACAGAACTACAACTTAAAAACCGTATATTGTAAGTCTTGGTAAATGAAGGGAATAAAAGCGACAGTTCCTTCTGGACTGTATTGTATTTAAAAAACATGTAAGGCGAGCTCTAGCACAGTATGTCTTTGTTGCCTCCAAAAATTGAGGGAAAGGTAGGTTCAATGGGGAAGTAGTCTAGCCTCAACAACCTAGAAAAAGTTCACAAACAATTACCTGTTTTAATATGGAAAAGTTGCAACATAGTAACTTTTAATCTTTCTGTTAGGGCAAAAGCAACTGACTGATATTTATGTGTTTATCTATCTCACAAATATAATATGTTTATATTAATGACTAGGTTGGTTTTATTTAACTCTTAATGAAATTAATCACCTTTCTTTGTATAAAAGGACACTAACTTGTTTATGGTGAGAAAGGGGGTTAAGTATTCCTACTTTTTTCTTTCTTTCAATCAGTCTAGTGTGTTTTTAAAACAAAATTATGGTTGTTTGGTTTATCAATTTTATAATGCTGATGTAACATTAGCATTGCGAGCTAATGTTGCATTATTACTACCCACCCCAAATAAGCAATACAAATATACATCTTGCAATATCAAACATTTGCTACACCTTACTATGTCTAATATGTGTGTTCTACTCACTCATGGTATCTTCTGGCATAGCACGAATTCCATGACCGACTAGTTCGCACCGAATTCTAAGATGAAGTGAAGACTGACAAAGCTATGAATGGTGCATCGGCGAGTAACTTCAATTAGGTGATCTAGACCTACGCCGGCCGACCGATGAACCTCACGTGAGCTGAACTGCAAACTCACCAGATTTCCGATCTACGTGTCTATATGACGTGTCTAGATTATGATGGTTGTTGACAAGAGAATCATGCTGCTAGCACATGTTCTCAAGTTGGTGTTATACTTTTAATATGAAGTTTTCCACTCCTTATTTCCATCAAATAGACCTATGTTAAGCTGGTGCTCAGATAACATAGCTGACTATTAAATCCGACACAACCACGAGACGTCCTGGTCTGTACTTGGATATAATCGCTCAAGGATTTCAAAATATAAACTCTTTATATTTTATTAAATATTTAAATATAATCGACATTTAATGGGTTTGGGTGTTTGAACATTTAGTTAGTTATGTAATTAAAATCGTTCAGTGTAGGCATCAGTAATTTCTACCCATGAGATTTATTTTGAAAACTGAAATTGTTTTATACACCACTTAATGTTTTCTTTTGCCACTTGGGCACTAGTCTCTTTGTAAAATTTAGACTTATTAGTTGGTAGCTACTTTTTGATCCTTTTTCTTGCTTGGAATATTTAGTCTAATTATAAATTTAATTGAACTTGGTTTTACCAATAATAAAATAAACTTTAAAATTTGATAATATTTAATTTATAGATAAAATTTTGTAGACGTATTTTGTTTGAATAAATTATAAATGTAATTTATTTTTGTTGGTTTATGAGTTATATAATTTAACAATTACGATGCATTTAGGGAGAAATTACTATTATTCTAATTTAATATTGCGTTGTTTTCTATTATATTGTTAAATATTAACAAGTTGAAATTGGTGACCTGGCAGTCTAGGGGTAAGAGGTCGAACTTCTGTATGAGGGGTTCCGGGGTTCAATCCTCGGTCCCAGCACAGATTTATCTGATTACCAAACACTTCCTTCACCTCTGACAAGACGTGTGTTAATCACAACTTGTGAATGTGGAGAAAGACAGGCCTCCACCGTGGTTCGGATTCCACGTTAAACTGTAGGTCGTCCATTTCATATCTCACAATCACCCTACCATTACACTTTAGTCTAAGTGCGTTTAAGCCGAACGGGTAGTAAGACGCAATAATAATAATAATAATATAAATAATTCGGAATCTTCTATATTACTTCTAAGTTGGTGGAAATAATAGTCCCACAGAGGTTTGAGTTATGTCGGAAAGTCAAACCTTTGTGTAATTTATTTTGATCATAATTGATATTCAAATTAAACATAATCTTAAAATTTAATGATATAGTCGGAATTCACAAGGGTGATTCAAGTGATATGTTAACCGTTAATAAAAGTTCTTTAAGCTGTAATTATAGTAAGGTTTCAAAGTGTTAATGGTTTAACCTATTGGTTTTGTCAGAAATTAAGATCTTTGATATTCCAATAATGGAATTACCTTATACCTTTATATTTCAAGCTCTTTATTAATAAAGTAAGGTTTCAAATCCTTAATGATTTAATCTGTTTATTTAGTATGAAGTCACAAGAGTGATCCAGCCGCTTTGTTAACCAAGTAGAGGAGCTTTTTATGCTCTTTATTATTATATTAACGATTTTTGATTATTAATGGGTCTCTTCCAGACCAATTCATATAAATAAATAATTAATTATATAACTCTTCTGTTTCAAACATAGCCTTCTTCAAGGACTACTATTACTTTGAGATTGTGAAATATACCCTTGAATGTGGGCAAGTGCAGTTGCTGCCATATTTACAGTAGCCCCATGGCTTCTTTGGTGCTGACTGACAGCTGACGGTTTTGAAAAGTTACCAGACCAAATTATGTATCCCTACGCCGAACCATATGATCTGCAAAAAACGTGTGTTTAGCAGCTGTCACTTCTGACAGTAAAAATGTAGGTATATACCTAAATGTTGACTGTCAGAAGTCAGCTGTGAACTGTCAAGTCAGCACCAAAGAAGCCACGGGGCTACTGTGTATTTTTTAAACACTCTCCATTTTGCTTTGTGAGGCCATATATTATTTATTTACCTTTGTTGTTTTACCTTGAATAAGTAATCTCATTTTTCTTAAACTTGCATATGTTCCTATTTTTGTTATATTAAATTCCTTATAGATTCCACCCACTCGTTTCCCGGCTATTGTGGCCTCTAACGGTTAAAGATAAAGCTGGTGAACAGTACACTGGCTTAGTCATTGAGGAGTGATAAAAAATACATCCATATTCCATCAATAATAAAATAATTTGTTTGCACGCGGTTTGAATCCTCAAAACACACTTCTCAATACAATCCTCAAAGACACTTTCAAACAAATCCTGTATTTCATACTCCTTTCCATTCAATATCTTGGCTATTTAAAGGTATTTATATTGCATCATCATTAATAAAAATTAATAATTGTGGTACTAGAGGTACATACTTGATGCTTGCGATATACTGTAGTGACTTGCCTACTTTTCTGGAGAAGATACTATCTTGTCTCTTCTGTGTCATCTACTCTGTGAAGAAGGATCTTTTATAAATGAGAACGTTGCAGATCACATAGGTTGACATATAAATAAAGCTGTGGAGTCGGTAGGCCAATCCTTCAACTTCGACTCCTTAATTTTTCTGTCTGACTCCAACTCCTTCATAAACAGATAAAGTATTTTAACTAATAATAACAAATTTACCGCGGTAAAATGTTTTGATACAGATTACCTTATGGGAAGCTTCTTTAACATTGTCAATGTGAATTTAAATAAATTTGTCAATCCAAATTATAAGTATTGGTTGTAAGTAATTAAAAAAAGTATAAACTCAAAATGATATAATTAACATATATTGCTGTAATAATATAAGTTTTTATTTTTACCGGCTCTTACTCCCGAATTCTTGACTCCATAGCTCTGCATATAAATATATGAAAATTATTTTAGTGACTTTTACAAGTGTAAAAGAAATTCCTTCCTAATCCTACTTGCTCTACTACACTCCAATTTTAAAAGGAAAGGCCTTTTATATATATAAAAAAAAATTGCAACAAAAGGTGCTAAGATTTTACTAGTTTATTTGTGCTATTGTATAGGTATCAAGAACATCTATTAAAAGTGACAACAATTTCATCTAAGGAATAATAATTGTAGTTAGAACATCAATTATTATTAACTGAGCAAGACTAAAAATAATATCCATATGAACAGATTCACATTGAATATTTAATAGTAGCTATTTCACTGCATGAAAGAAAGCAGTGCTATACAATTAAATACATATGAAAAGCGAAGCTTGGGGGTTGAATGGTTCTATCTACAGAAATGAGCCATATCTCAATTATAATAGAATAAATTGAAAAACACCATCTGGTCACGAGAATATAACCTGAGACTTTTGGCTTAGCACGCTATGCTCTACCCCTGAGCTATCCAGGGAACGTCCTGTGCTCAGGGTCGTTCTTCACTCATATTTTACAGCAGTCTCTATGATGGATGTGTTAATATCGCTACTATGAGATATCAATTATCATTAATATCACAGCCACTGGCAACTCGGTTTCACTGCAGTTATTTTGTGATTGATTCCATCATATTTCTAGTACAAGTTTATCTAATTAATTAATTATGGTAACACCTTCTGTATATAGGGTGTTAAAAACAATTTGAGATACTTAACATGCAGGCCTCACATGTTACCGCCTGAGCTAAATTGTCACAGGAAGCAATATTAAAAAAGAAGGCTGTATTGTTTGAGATGTATTCTTTCCATTTCCATCAACAAAACAAATATAATTTTGATAATGTGAATAACGAGAATTGATTATATATTTCAGAACCACTATAGTATTATGGTAAGCACACCACATTGTCTTAACGGGCACATAGTTTTTTAAATGTGAATAAATATGGAAACACTTCAAATATTTTCCTTTTCGTGAAAATTTAATGTATCCAAAACATCTGGTAATTTTTTTTTTCTAACTCCTCGTAAGTGAAAAACAAAGCAACAGCCTCCTCTACATCTACATTGTCAGATAAGGTGATATCTTTCCAAATTTTCTTTGCATTAAAAGCTGTAGCTTACTGCACTTTCACCTTGTGTGGAACCCTCTTACATTCTTAATAATGAGGCAACTGAATTTAGGAAAAAATACACCACCTTTCTACCTGTAAAGTGGATGTTACCAGATTTTATTAATAAAATAAGTTCACTTCATCAAGATGAGTCCCAATCCTCTCAGAACAGAACCAAAAGTTTAAATCAATACAAATTTTTTTTCCCCTATGAATGTTAGTCACTTGTAAAACTATATCAAAGTTAAAATAGAATCTTTAGAGTAAAAAATACAACACAATGGCTGATGGGAGTGATTTATTATTATTTAACAAGCATCAAGTAACAATTATACCACTGTTTCACTCCTAAAATGTTTATTTAATTATCTCAATTATCTACTCATGTATAGATTATTCATCTTCTAAAACACTCTTCAATATTCAGTCAAATAAATCTTCCTATTAACAATTTTTTGTCTCTTTCAAATATCATACAGTAAAAGGATGGCTTGAACCGCATATTTTAACTATGGTACACACAAACACCATTTTGATATAACGATATGTAATCACAATTTATATATACAGAGTAACTTTAAAGAGTTACAGACAAATACAAAATATATTACTGCATTTAGAAACGTTAATTTATTATATCTTCACATTGACAGCTTTGCATGAAAAGGAAATTAAATAATAAAGATATGTATTTTGAAAAAAAAAAAATTGTATTAAATCGATCAAATATTTTCTTGCAATTAAAAATACTACAAAAACATATTTGATCTTCTTTGGAATCATCGAGAGAATATGAAATTGCCTCAATGGCTTTGCAATACAAAAGTTTAAACCAAATTTATGTGTATCTGGTAAAAATTAAATCCAATTTTATGGTACTAAGCAAGAAATTACTCTACAGCAAATTCATCACTATTATCATTGTATAACTAATTTAAAATATTAACATTGGATGAAAATAATTAAATTTTAAAGTATAACTTATTTTAAGTTTTTTTTCCGCAGCTTATCACTTAATAATGGAAAGAGAGTCCACAGTTCTCAAAAAAATTAATATATTTAGGTAATTTAGCAAAACCTGTAACAATAATAGCTGAAACTACACTTCTAGTGAACTTTTTTTTTCAAGGGCTGATTGACCGGCTTACTACAACTACTTATAATGGTTAGAATTCAAATACATAGATTATGTATTCACATAACATGTAATTTTATACTTTTCTAGAAGGCAGCTGGTGTGTTTCATTAAAACTTTATATGGCTAATTAATCTGGTTTACCTCTATTTGAGAAGTACAAGTCACTAATAACACTGATACTAAAATGAACTAACACAAATAAGGAACTACCTTTTAAATTAATCGAATTGCATTTGTACACGGAGAAGACAAACTATATCCCAAACTATATACAAACCAGATTCACTCAAATTTGGTTGTTAAGAAATGTATCGATGCTTTCAGGCAGGACCAAAGCCCAATATGTATGTTAACAATGTTGTCTATTTGGTGAAGGGGTATATTTCAAGTCACAGTCTTTAATATCACATCCTTTCACCCAACTATGGCTCTGCAGTGGGTGATTAAACCACGGTAACTCCCCTCTTTAACCACTCCATACACACAATGCTTATGCTTTCCCCACGCTTACCTCTGCAAAGCATGGATTTTAAATATACTCTACTTGTTTACTCTGCAGATATATTTAAATTAAATGCTTCCAGAGTGATTTTAACAAGATTTTTTTTTTAGAAATAAATCAAGTGGCCTGAGCTGTGAACGATTTTTAAAAAATACCTAAAGAGAACAAAATATTTAAAAGTCAAATTAACATTTGAAATAGTTATCAAAGTATTTTTAATTCCATAAGAATATATTATTTTGGTTTCCTTCTAGTTGCTGGGAAACTTTCCAAGTGAAAGTAAAATGCGGCCATCTCTAGACTTAGATATATTCCATTCATGTGTTTTTTGGAATTATATGGAAATGGTATTACTATAATTTTCAAACTTAAATGGTGATTTGCTTAGAATTATATGCAAACTAATTCAAATACAGACTGTTCACGATAGGTTTTTACCTGGATGACAGTTCGAAAATCATATGTTTAGGTTTTGGGTTGCCAACACTTGTAAAAGATCACTGTTTTGTTATAAATGTAAAGATCTTTAATTACCTGTTATATATTACATTTAAAATAACGAAAATTTTAGTTTTCTCATACTATTTAATTTTTTTAAATAATTTATTTTTATCAAACTTGAAACAATATTTTAAACATAATTAAAAGTACTTAATCTTCACTTTGGAACGTTATTGATTTTGTGTAATATAGTGCACACATAAATCAATACCTTTTAATACAGGCATCGTATTTACTTGGAAAAGAGAAAATGGTTGTCATTTTTTTTACCCACAATAAATGATTTTATGATTATTTTATTTTGAGATATTTAACTGAATAAAATATTTTCATCAACTGCGTGTCTGCATCATTGTAAACAACTTGTTTACTGTGAAACGATAAATAAACTTTGTGTCCGACCTCAAATAAATATATAAATAATATTGGCCTAAATTACTGTGGTTAACAATCACATTAATATATTACCATCTGTTTTTATTACAGGGATCCAAAGTGATAGATGACAGCTGTTGGTGTAGTGACATATTAGGGATTACTTTTAGTAACATTTCGAGCTGTCATCCAGGTAAATTTAGGTCGTGAATGAATTGTAGGGTGGCTGCTGTAGAAGAGCAACAAGTTGGCATTTGAAGTGCAAATGTTTCCACTAAAGATAAAGTATTTATCTCCCTCTATTCTTTCCAGCTGTTGTCAGAGTGTGAACAGAATTTTTTATTTTCTTTATTAGTTATGACTTTTATTATTGTCATTAATAATAAGTACACTTTAAAATAATACACCTTAATGGAATTAGATTAGTTAGTACTATTTTTAGGTGTTAATTAGCCTAGCCATTAACATTTCAGTTATTTTTGTGAGAAAGTTATGTTTAATTTTGTGGCTGTTTTTAAAAACTCAACCATTGTGTGGATTGAGTGTTGAGTGGATATTAACATCTTTAACCTTCCACTGCCATGCAGCTAGACAACATTGTAAGCTATTAAATATATTTGACAAAAAAAAATTGTTTGCTGTTTCTACTTACAATGAAAATACATATGAAGAGATAGCATAAATTTGTTGAAATCAAAATTGAAAAATCTGCAATTATTTGTCTGTTTTTAAGAAATGCCTATACCAATATGCCAATATACCACTCAAATGTAGTTCTAAATCCCTAAATAAACAATAAAGTAATAAAAAGCTCTTAAAGGAAAACGCCTTTTCATATTTCACATTTGAGTTACATTATCCTATGTAGATATGGACGAAGGTATAGGAAACAAACAAAATATGGCTTTTACAACAACAAAAAAAGGAACACAGCTCACACTTAACATTGCTGTCTACATTTGGAGAAAATCAATCTTTAACTTTCATTATATTATTACTAGAGATTGGCCAAACCCTATTTTTCTTGAATCTTAATCTCCGTTCCAAATACATGACCTCAAATCTTTAAAAATATAAATTTTTGCTAGTAAAAATATATAAAGGTTAATAAAAAATACATTAAATTATGAGGCCAATCACAAATGATATTTTGTTGGTCATGACTCATGACTATAGTATTATAAACAACAAAGAGAACACTTTTTTTTAAGTAAATTAATTATATTAATACAATTTTGTACTTTATTGTGATTTTATTATTCTCCCAATTTCATCAGTCCAACTACTTAAAATTGTTATTTATGGTCAAGATATTTTTAATGGTGTTCAAGATACTTTTTGAACAGATCTCAAATATTTAGAATATCATAGAATTTGAAAGAATCAGGGAATAAAAAGTCCCATATCCAATAATTACATTAAATTATATATTCCCATTCATTGTTTATTTCCTATATTGGCCCTTTATGTTAATTGTCATATTCTTCACAAATTTCCCTTTTCTACTTTTTGGGTAATGATCCTCTTTGTTGAGTGGTAACAATGTAAAGTATTAAATGTGATTTTCTTTTCAATGTAAGGACCATATTGTGTAGATAAATATGTTCCTTTTATTTTTTACTATCTCTCTTGCCTTTATTTCTTTCCATGTGTGGGTATATAAAATAAACTAATAAATAGTATTTTAAATATCCATCCCATTTTTACATCCATTTGAAAAGCTAATATTCCACATTTAATACAAGTGTTTCACAAGAACATGAACATTATTATAATTAATAATATAACATAATTACTAAACATAATTACTAATTACCGAGCTTAAAGTACATTTAATACCTATTATGAATGTATTGCTCTATCTACACAAAGATAAAACACTTTTTCTTAACCTACAATCAACAATACATAATTTTTTAAAGGAATGTGTATGTGAACATTTTAATTAAAATTAATGTATTCTAATCAAAGGTATTTTGGGGGAATAAACTATTTGAATCTATGTGTGGGTATTTAAACCAGGGTCACACACACGAGGGGGTCCAGGGGGTCCGGACCCCCCTATCACCCACCTCATGGTGACATGAAGTAGCTTATAAAGGAAATATTAAATAAAAGCAATGATTTATCAATATTAAATCACCTCAAAACAGTGGTTGAAAATAACCCAATGTCTCAATACAGTATGTGTATTTAGAGCCTCATTAAGTAATTTGTTCAAAGTATGAGTCTTATACGAGTAATGGATTGGATTGACTATTGAGCTATAACTTCTTCTTTACTTTGGACCCCCCCTAAGAAGATTTTCTGTGTGTGCCCCTGATTTAAACATATGATCATTTTTATTAAAGGGAGCACATGAAACTTCCAAATCTTTGACTTTGCTTTGGATTGTTATAATTTGTCAACTTAGAATTCGCTTCAAAGAAACACACAGCCTTTGACAGTCATGAAGCTTTGCTAAAAAATATTGTCAGTTAAAATACATATGTATTTTCAATTTATAACACTTTGTACAAAAATTATGTTCACATATAAACAAAATGTAGTAATTGAATTACATCCCATAAAAATTTGATTTATCAGTTTTAAGATAAAACCTGTTAAATCTTATTATGAAGAAATATGTTATGTTTAGGGTCTTTAAATGTAAGTTATATAAAGGCAAACAATAATATATATTTTCAAAACATTCATTTGTCTTTGAGAAAGATCGAACTTCAAATTAAAACGATGTTTATTGAAACACCTAAACTTAATTAAAAACCTGGATTACCTATCACTCCTAGCAGCACACCTATAATGTTAATTATGTGAAATAAAATATTTTGAAAATGGCGACTTAAATAAAAAAAATAGAAATCAAGCTATTTGGATTTGGTCATCAATTTTATTACTGATATTCTTCTTCATTTAGTGATGAGAAAACCAAAAATCCATTTGTCACTTTTCAAATACTATATTATCATTTGTGCATAAGAAAAATACATGTAAATACCCTTCTTAAAGCATCTAGTTACATCCAATATGTCAAAGTCAAGTTCTTAATTTAATATTTCAGACTAGGAATCTGAAAGTGCTCGAATTTTAAGAGCAAGCTAGAATATTTTATTAGAGGCTCAGTTTCAAACTCTTCAGATTTTATGGTCGGCCAGCCAATTCTAGCTTGCTCTATATGTCTCTTTTTGTGCTGTATTGCATTTTAGATAGTGGACGACTTCTAGGGGCTCAGGTTCGAGATCCATATTCACCAACTTAAAAAAGAAAAATTAAAATATGAAACAAAAGAAAAAAAAATTACAATCAATACAATTCCTAACCATACTAAAGAGCCGTGTATGCCAAATCCAACAGATGGGATTTCCTTCAAAGGAACTTACTGACACTTTTCAAAATTATATAATTGGTTCGGTCCAGTCTTATACTTTGTTTTGAAGTGTTTGTAAATTTCATATTGTATTCATTTTGTACCGAAACTAAATTTGGCACACAAAGAGTGTCGGGCAGTAAATTAAATTTGATTTACATACTTTATAATGTGCATCTCATTTCAATGTTCTGTTAAGTCACGTATTATTTTTCATGCATTGATTTTCTTTTGTAAAAGTGACAACAAAGGGTTTTTTTTAGTTCAAACTAAAGTCAATAATGGTTGTAAGAACAGGGGAAGGGGAGCATACCCCTTTAGAAAGAACTTGTCTCTCCCCTTACTGGAATAAACCCCTCCCTCCAATGGAAAAAAAACTTGCCCTCCTTTAGATTTATCTCGTTCCCCTCTGATATTCTAGAACATGTAGTTGAAAGATGGCTTTATATTAAACTTCAACTAATCTATAATGAAATCTAATTTTCAAATATGTGTTGGTAGAAGACCACTTTATATAGATTATCAAGATATCCAATCATCAAAATGCCAGAGGAAGGTTATTCAAAATGTCTTCTGAGTGTGTTCAATTTTTCAAATTTTTCCTTAAGAGGTCCACTATGAGAATTAAATGTCTCTTGAAAATATTCAAAGATCGTTCAGATGAGCACACTCCAAATAACTTCAAGAGTCACCCAAATTTCAAAAATTTGTCAGGGGAAGACTATTTTAAATAGCTTCAATAGTAGGCATCTAATTTTAGCCAAATACCACTCAAAATAGCTTGTAGAATTCAAAATTCAAAATATTCCCTTGAAGTTTAGTATTACATGGAATACCGGACTTGGTTTGAGCACCTGGCGGGCCTGTCTGCTTGTCTGGATGTTGTGCGAGTAGTGTGCATTTGGAATATGTTATTTTTATTGTATAAAATATATATTTTTTAACTTAATTCCAAAGATCTTACTCTCTTTTATTTTAAATAAATGAGTCTCAATTTCATTTTATAACTCCTTTTAATTTGAATTAGGATTTGATTTGATTTAAATGGTTAAGTTTGATGGTATTAAGTTTAAGCTCATTTCGACTCAACTCAATACAGGTTGAAACTCTTAAGTCCGTCATTCTGTGGTCCAGCAAGTTTTTACTCTTCCGCCAATAGTTTGAAGGGTGGCCACCAGGATGGTGCTATTAGCAGTATAAAGGTGCCAAAGCTATTTACATCACCATTCAAATAATTTGCTTATACATTCTTGTTTTGGTCCCAATTCTGGCTGTAGTTTAACTTTTATGTCTTCAAAGAAACCAAGAGTTGCCAAAGGTGCTTGTTTTAACCTTTACTCTACCTAAGTGTGTAGAATGTTATGGCAAACCTTGAGGATAGTCATGATAAATATAGGATTCTAAGAAGTTTTTCTGTGGTCCTGTACTTGTCAGGTTTCAAGGGTCCTGAACTAAATTGTTCTAACTTGTACTCAATAACTTTATAAGCAAGCTGCTTTAGCTCAACTATAAATGAAAAAAAACCTTGAGCACACAAACCCCTAAATCAACTGCCTAAGCTACATTAAAATATATTAAAGGGTGTCTAAAGTGTAATAAGTATTTAAACATATGTTTAGCTAAACTGAATCTAACCAGACATAATATACATAGGCTACTGTTTAGCCAGTGTCATTAAGTTTTGTTCATGTAATCAACGTAAGGCTGACCAAGCTTGAGAGATTATGTGTTCACTTTCTTGCTTAACCCCAAGAATATGATTATAAATATTGAATTAAATTTAGCAAAATTACTGGGATTTTTAACGCATAATAAGTGTACTAAAATATAAAAATAAAAGATCTGAATTACAATACATTTTTTGTCTCTTTTAGGGAAACATCTTTAAACTTTTTGGGGTAGGTATGTATTTTTTTGAAAATTAGCGCTAAATAAATTGAGATTATAAATTAATCATGAAATGTGATATAGACACAAATAATAAATGCATTTAATATTATTTTGTGCTCTCTAATACCTAAATTTATTTTACTTAGAAATATTTGAATAATAGTAACAGTTTATTTAAGTAACATGAAGCCTTAACTTTACATGTCAAGATTACTGGAGATTATAGGCCTATACCAAAAGAGGAAAGTTACATCAAGAACAGGAAGGCTTGAATCACAAGACAAGATACACAAACGGGATCAGGATATGGCTTGGTTAAAAATAATGAATTTGAATAGAAAGTAACTATAAACCTATAACTTTATTAGAAAACAAGAGCTATTAAATTATCTAGCCCAGTAAGGCCCAATATTTTGATAGTAAAAATTAATAAATTTTTTTTATGAAAATTTAAATAAAAGTTATGTTTACATTGAACGTAATCACTTGGTGGAAAAAATAATTATTTGCATCATACAGATAAAAGGACAACTCATTAACATTTTTTAATTGAAGATTATATAAAGACTATACTAGCATTCTTTGTGAGAGTTTTAGCACCAACAAAATTGGCTATTCTGCTAAAATTTTGTCTTAAGAATGTTATTCTTCATATTGTCTATCTGAAAGTGAATAATTTAGACACATTAATGAATATGATATGTGTCACAACTCTTTTAGACTTAGGCTGTTATATCATGATGGGCTGCCACCTTTCCCTAAATAAAATTAAGGACTTTTTAAATTATGGTGGTAATATATGTCTGGCCCAATTATTTTAAAAACATTCAATACCTCCAGAAGATATTTGAAAATTTATTTTTATATTCTGTGAAATGGAGGGGAGCATGTTGTACGTAACATGTTTGTTAAAAATGTGTTAGGAACATTTTATGATTAAGGCATTGATAAAATTAATTTTACTTGCCAAAAAAATTAGCATTTATTATACATACAGTTTAAATGCTCATAACCTTACATGTTTATCCCAAAGTATCAGTGCCGCCAACATCCGACTTAGAATAAAAATGTTAGACTGACAAATATAAAATAAACTTTATATAAAATTGTGGTGAATGCCCAGAATATTTTAGGTCTTCTACCCCTTTGTTTGTGGATAGGTGACAACACCAAGCAATATGAGGAAATCCTGCAAAACACGCAGCCACACCAATAATTTAATAGGAGTGGAAAGGGCCATTGATTAATATTGTCACTGTCACAAAGCCTTAACAACGGCTAAAATTGGAATAACAAGCGCACTTACCGTGGTAATGCAGGAGTAGAAATATATGAGATGATACCACACCTGCCCATCATATTCAAACATTAACTGTCACCAACTACAAGTGACTTCCTCAGGACTCAATATGGTACTCAACTTGGTTCACAAACTTAATTTAAACATATAAAAGTTGAGCTAACATTATGCTTGAGAACCTTGGGAAATAATCATCCAAAATTTATTGCAAGAAAAATAGTACCATGACAAACGAAAACCAAATAATAAACCTGTCAATAATAATAATATATGCTCGGAACAATGAGTGATGCATACACAAATAATACATTTACCATTAATCTGGAGCACAGGTCAAATCAAGGTCACTGTAAAGGGCTATATCTTACCATTTAACACTTGACCACATTTAAAGGAATTAAAGTCACGTATAGGGTGTATTGGCAAAAGCACACTTACTTACTGAGTCCATATACTTTATTATTACATAATGAAACAACTTAAAGATTGATATTATAATTTTCTCAAAATAACTTGGAAATATAAGAGTTGTTTTAATACAAGTTATGTTTTCTGAATAGCATTTTAATTTTCAAAAAGGGGAACCCATTTTTTAAGTCACAGTGTTTAGAATTGTGACTGTGATTTGAATTAATTATAGACACATTTATCCAATAATTAGTCAACACTGATAATTGTTTACATTTTTTACTACAAGTTGAACTAATACAAATCGCTACAATTATTTAAAACAGTTCAATTCAAAACATGTAAAAATAAAATAGTAAACAGTTGTAAATGCTTTACAGCTATATTGTATTGTCACTTACATTTTACATAATAAATGCACATATAACTTGTATGAAGAGGGAACATTAGGACAGTTACTAATATAAGCACTTAAATAAGTTTTTAAAATCACCCAATAATTGAGATCAATGCTGTGATCAAATATTTGTTTATAAATATGCATTTCTAAGAAAATTAAGAAAACATCTTAAAATAAGTTAATATATCCTATCAATAATAGTAAAATTCATTAAAGTAATACTGTATTTAATATGTTTTTTATTCTGAACCAACATATGTATAAAACTAAATATATTATATAAATACAAGCTGTATATAAATATACATACATGTGTGACTTTTATATAAATTTGTATATATAAAATAATAATTTGTAAAGTAGTTTTATCCTCAGAATAAAAATGCCTTCACTTTGGAAGATTTTATTATTTAAATTACTACCTAATTACAACAATGATACCAAACCCTTCCTTCACCTCTGAGAAGACGTGTATTAATCACAACTTGTAAATGTGAGGAATGCCAGGCCTCCACCGTGGTTCGGATTCCACATTAAACTGTAGGTCCTCCATTTCATCTCACAATCACCCTACCATTACACATTAGTGTAAGTGTGTATAACCCGAACGGGTAGTAAGACGCGGTGCTAATAATAATAATAATAATAATAATAATAATACAATGAGTGCAGAAATATTGAATACTATGAGTGAAAGACATTATCAACTCATCGTCTGTAGTAAAAGACTATAAGATTTTATGTTAACAAAGACGGAATAAACACAAGAGGAAGAGTTCATAGAGTTTGAAAGCTGCTGTTTGCTAAAAATTAAACATAATTCTCTTGTGTGGCATGGTAAGCGTTTCCCACTATTGTAGATGGTGTATTGCTGTCCAAATTATAAGGTGATGACTATCAACATGTTTTATTTTTGAAAGGAAAAATAATTATTTTAGGTAATTGTCACAGTAAGTGTTTTTCAATTAGTGTTTTGTCACTGTGACACAACTCAATGCAGGCTAACCTACATGACGTGTTTGATTTAACAAGTTTTTTCAAACCAGTTAATCCCAGTCAATACATCTGTTGATCTGTCTCTAGTTGCATAGTATACACATAGCAAATAGTGTCGTTTGGTTGCAAATGGTAATTGGCAATGTCCAGCAGATTCTGTTATGAAGAGCAGAAAAAGCCGAAACTATTTAAACTCCTACTGAGTGGACAGCGTTGATCAAGATAAAATCTTAATTAATGATTAAAAGCTTGCCACGTGTGAAAGTTTCAGTTCTGCTTACATTTCAA
Organism: Timema shepardi; assembly: GCA_902151425.1. Taxonomy (NCBI): domain Eukaryota; kingdom Metazoa; phylum Arthropoda; class Insecta; order Phasmatodea; family Timematidae; genus Timema; species Timema shepardi. Next base: position 165,040 of record CABFVX010000459.1, read on the forward strand.
TGAATCTGTGAATCCTCATTAAGTGTTGAAATCAAGGGTGTCCAGTCCATAGAGGGAAGGTGAAGAAGATAAAAAGTACTTTTACAATAAAAAAATAAAGTTTTTTATTTAGAAATAGTTTTGAAAAAATATGCTAAAAACACTTTGTCCTCCCAAAGCCTAGAATCTGGCCTTCTCTCACCCCATATAATGTTATTTATAAAGAATTAAAAAATGAGTTGATATATTCAACTAGTTATATAGGAGTGTTAAAGTAAGACTTAGTCCTAAAACAATAAAAGATACAAAAAGGTACAACAATAATTGTTGTACCTTTTTATATAATAATTTTTTATAATAATAATAATTAATCAATATTTCTTTGAGGCTAGTCTCAAAGAAATATTACTTCCCACTGCAAAACTATCATTAGGAAAGCTGTTCAACAAAAAGAAAACAAACAAAATCGAAATGACAGTACCAATAAAAGGTGGAGAACTATCATCAAGAAAGGACATGACACTCATCCCAGAAAACCCAGTAATATCTTGAGTAACTATTTTCAGATTTTATACAGACAATGATTGCTTGGCTTCCCACCTCTAGAGGCATAAACTACTGTATAGGCTATGCATCTCCTCACAGTGTTCTTTGTGAATAAAATGATTCTAGAATGGATAAACATCATCTAGTCCAATGTAGAGCTATAATATGCTGGTCACTAGCAACCAGACAACCAATAAAAATTGATAATGTCTATAGACCAGTTTTAATTCCTGCCTCACTCGGTCATTAACTCAACAGAAAATATTAAATTTGTTACATTTGGTGACAAGCACACTTCTATGATCAAAAATATTTCAGCCCAAAGAAGTTATTTATTAGAATCCAAGTATCAATTTTACTTTTATACCTTTTTTAATTTTTAAATACAATATTCAATAATTTAAATAATCTAATAATATAATTGCATTTAGAATATTAAAACAAAGCAAACAAATTACAAAGGTTTACATGAAGATGTGGTGGTTATTATAAACATACAGCTATGTCTAAAATCATATAAATTATGGTTCGAACATAAAAATATCCCAAAATAAATGTTCATAAAGTGTGTGTATAATTTTCATGTGCCATCCGAGCTGTGTGCTTCAATATAAATTATGATGTGTATGTTTACATTAATGATTAGAGACTTATTTGAAAATACACCTACAAAATCCTATACAATATTTAAAAAAAAAAATTAAATTTAAATGTCATCCCATCTTAAAAATATTGACCAAAATAAATTACTTTTAAAATGTCTATACAACATTTAGACTATATTCATTAAATATCTTTAAAAATAAAATAAGTTTATTGCCACAATTAATTAACAAACTATTTATATGAATGATCTTTTTCCAGAGTAAAATTTTAATCTTTAAGTAATGTATCTTAAAAATTACTCTGTTGTGTTTTAGTCATGAACTTCTTGGCCTACATTTTCTTTTAAGTGTGTGGGCCTTCCTCCAATACCCTTTTTTCAATGTAAATTAAATCCAGCGGTTTTGTGCTAATTTTTTTTCTTGGATTTAAATTGAATGTTTAATTTTTTATTTTAATTGGTTTTGAATACAATAGAACAGAGATCCTCAAACACACGCTTTACTTGTGGCCCATCCTAACATTTTTTGCAGCCTGCCGGTTGATTAAAGCTATAAAATTATTTCAAGAGAAAAAATGATAAATGCAGATTTAAATTTTACATAATAAAAAAATACATATTTTAACTTTCTTTGCTTCATACCTGAATAAATATATTACATTTTTATACAAATTTATCTTAAACTGTCAAATGACTATGGTACTTTAATAGACAAGGGATAGAGTATAATTTTGGGTGTGTTTGAACAGTCAGTGTTCGCATTCACTCATCACCGCTGAGACACTCGGAACGCCAAAGGAAAAATAATAGGTAGGCCATTTACTGTATTGAGTGTTCAATCCTAATATTTTTGGTACAGTATTGTGTCCCATAAGCCAACGAAATACTGAAACTTTAGCCCTTGAAACTTAAAAGGTTGAAAACCCCTGCAGCAGGACATCAACCAACCAAACTAATTGGGTCCAAAGGTTGTTCGGATGGACAAATTGTTCAGTTAATAAAACCTATTATATAAACTGGACACACTCGGCAATGATCTAGCTAATGAAAAGGTTTACAGGCAACTGCAACAAAAACCAATTTAACCAATTTTTCAGGGATCGAATTTTGATTTATGCTGAACTTTCAAATAACAAATTCCTCAAAAGTCTCAAATTTTAGTTAAAATTTTAAAGGCAATAAATACTCATATTAATTTCTAATATTCACTCTCCAACATTAGTGGGCACAGGTTAAGCTAATATTTTAGTTTTCTGGTGAGATTAAAGCTGGGTATATTTTACTGTGTTTTATCCAAAATAGTTTACCATTCTACTTCATGACAACTGTGGGTACATTTCATTAAAATATTAACTGCCCCATTCCTATATAATAAGACTGATTTAAAATGATTATGGGCAGTAAGAACCAATTTTTTTTAAATCCAACTATTCTGTATTGTGTATGATTTTATACTTTGATGATCTTAAAAATCAAAAGGTATAATTAAAAATCATTAATTTGAAAATATAAATGGTTAGTTCTCAATTATGTTTATTAAAAAATTAATAAATGCAAAAATCAAAACTATCATTGAATTTAGATTCCAGCAAACGTTAATTGATCTATAATATATTTTTTTACAAATAAACTTTTTGCTAATGAATCTAATGTTTATAATTTTTTCTAACAAACAAAACATTGCTTAAGTCCATTAAATTTAATTAGCATAGGACATGAGTGCAATAAAATATTGTTCGCTTTCTATTTTACACATGCCAATGTTATATCGTAGTTTTTTGTCTGTAACCTTAAATAGTTCCATAGAATGCCCGTCTACATATGTAATGTTCCTGAGTTTGATTCCCGAATGGGTGAAAAGGTTTCATCGTTAAATTTTATCTTTTACTTTTTCACTATAGGCTAAATGAGTTGTGTTTTAGATACTCTGTTTAGTCTAGAACTAATTAGGATAAGTTATAGATAGTCAGCCACACACATTGACACAAAAGTGTTGAATTAAAATATGTTTTTATTAATGTGCCATTAATAATCCCTGTATTTTATATAATCTGGCTTCCTAAATTGAGCATAACTTATTGTTAAGACAAACACAACTTAATTGTTTTTGAAATAGCTAATAATTGGTTAGCTATATTTATTGTTCTTCTCTGTGACACACAATGTGAAATAAAATGTGTTCTTAGCACATAATAAAAATGTAGTATAAAACACGAACGTTTTGTGAACAACATAACCAAAATGAGTTTTGTTTGGTCCAATGTGACAATATGTTCTCTCTTCAGACAAGGGCAGCGGTTTTAGTGTGGACTCACACTTGAGCTGGCTTTTTAGTGCCCACTGCCATAATAATCTTCTGCAAGACGCGGGTTGTCGCTACTGTGAACATAAAATCAATTTAACTCAGTAACAACATAAATGAGACTATACAACAAAACAATAAGTTAGAGAATTGCGCATATTTCATCCTCTCCCAAAATGTGATTTTTAATCACTCAATAGTTAGGTCAGATATAAATTAGCGAATAAAAATGTATCACTTTTACTAACCAAATTTGAAATTTAAAATATATACAGCTAAAAATTAATTTACATACTAACTGCTGGATAAAAATATAATATTTTGGGGTATGCATGACATCAACTAACTTTTAAGCTTTAACTTTGCTTTGAAAAAAAATAGGCTTCAATTTTGATAACTACCAAACTTTGCCGATAAAAATATTGAACACTAAAATATACACTTATATTCAATCATCATACATTTTTTTATGTTATGTAAATTACAAATTAATGTTGACACTACAACAATCAGCAATAATGGAATCACATGTTGTTATGTGCATGTGAGTCATCAGCCTAGACCAGTGGTTCTCAAACTGGGATAGGCATACCCCCAGGGGTATGTGGGCACCTTTCTGCAGGTACATGAGCAGCTCTCAAGAGAAAGTGGGCAAAATGACAAGGGACTTATGGGAAACCCTAATTGTTGGCAGTTACCATTATCTAGATATTTTCACCTCTCCTTTCCCCCTATTTTCTCTAGGTTGGAAAGCAATTTCTGAGAATTTTCAAACCTCTACTTCTGGATGTGAGACCCTTTTTCTGCATTGGAAGACTTCAGTCTAACATAATTCTTTTCAACTAAAGAAAAAGAAGAAATTATTGAACTGTCCTGTGATGAAACCCTCAATTCCAGTCTCAAGAAAACATCTTGGGCAGATTTTGGTTGCAAAGACTGAACGGGTTTCCTCATATCGCTGTGCAATCAAGTTTATGATACCTTTACCAAAAACTTATCTCTGAGAGAGCTGTTTTTCATCCAGGGTGTACCTAAAAAATAAGTACCGCAATAGGCTAAATTTAGAGCTGGACCTCCATTTGAAAATTTCACTGGGCAACCAGATATCAAAAAGTTGTGCAAGCCATGCAGCCACACCCCTCTCACTGAAAAACATTGAGATCCATAATATATCAGCTCCAGAATTGTGATTAAAATTTTGATTTAAAAATATTGTGTTTAAGTTAACTTTTTTCTTTATTTTTGAATAAATTTGTGAAGAAAATGTATACAACTTTTCTACAGATTTTTTACAGTAAAATTGTGTTTTTTAACTGATCAAAACAATTCTCAATAAAAGATAATGTTAAGGTTATAACAGTAGGATTTTCTAAATAATTCTGTAAAAACATTTCAAATATTTTGATTAGAGATTTTTCTCCCAATAGATTAAATAGATCAATAATTTACCATGTGGACATATTTTTTTAAGATTGTCATTTTGAAATTTCTTATCTTGGGAGTACACTTAACTTTTAGTCACGGCCAAGGAGTACATTGTAAAAATAGTTTGAGAACCTCTGTCCTAGACCATTATATATTAAATTCCTGTTCAGTTGTGCAACAAAATTTTTTTAAATGATATTCAATATTTTAAGCTATTTACAAGTGTACTACATTTTCTTTCATAAAATAGTCAAGCTTCAATCTGGTCTTGGTAACTTTTTATAAAATTTTATTTTTCTTCAAATCAGGAAAATCAACTTTGAAAACTTCTGTAATACTTCTTTAAGTACAAATTAATATTTACAAATATTTGAAAAAACTTTTAAATCAGTTTGTCTTTACATTAAAATCTTGAATATGGGTATTTTATTTATTCAAGGCATTTGTCCTATAATTTATCTTCCTGATTCATTGCTTTGATTTGGCTTTAAATATTTTCTTTCACCCTTAAGTAAATTGGGATTTTGGAATGTATTATCTAACTTTCATTGTAAGACTGCATATACAATACACTCAACTATACATGACCTCGAGTGTGGACCAATGAGTTAATAAATTTAAGATATTGTAGAGAGAGAGAAAAAACTCCTTTGAAAAAATATGGTTTAAATCCTGATGAAGGCCGAAGATATAGGATTCACGGAAAAAGAAAGCAGTAGCGGAAAAGCAGGTAATGTTTCTAAATAAAGGAAAACTTGTTAAGACTGCATGTAAATTGTTCTCTCAAATAAATAAAATGTTTAATTGTTCACAGTGATTTAAAAAATACAATTTGCCAAATCAGCTAACAAAATAGTTGGTTACAGGTTCTTACTGGGATGATATTTGGGAGATTTGACCCTTTAGCTTTATTCAAAAGACATGTTGGAATAAGCCTCAAGTAATGATCATAATAGCTAAATATATATTCAATACCAGTGATATATATATATATATATATATATATAAATCCTCAAATCTCACTTATGCTTAAGGATTTAAGAGAGTCGAAGATTCAAAGATTTGAAAGGATCAATGTCTACTTTAAATAGTTAAAAAATTAATTTTGTTGGGATGCACGCACAAGCATCCGGGTAGAGCCTTGAACGGTTAGTCGAATAAAAACAAATTTATAACATTTAACAAGATTTTAATGGTGTGGAAATGTAACCTCTCTTTGTGACTAGAAAGTGGTTCAGAACTGACTTTTAAGAGTGGTTTCAGACACTTTAATGGCTCCATTGGTGTTAAGCAGCTGAAATATCAATTGAAATAAAGATGTATCCATACATCCTTCATTATTCATGTATTTAAGATACATCCATACAACCTTAATTATTCATGTATTGATAAAAAAAATAATACTCACTCACCAAACATTACCATTGATTAGTATATGTTGTGATGATTGCTTGAATTTGAGATATCTCAACAAAAAAAATGTAGACGCCCAACTTTACCATTCAACAATAATTAGTTTAAATAAATACAACTTAATTTGCTGGCAGAGAATTAGAGCAGCAGAGGCATGTGAAAAGATAAAAAAAATAAAACCTCACAGTCTACCTTCCCATAATATTTATCATAGTAAATAGTTTCTAGGAATTATTAGAACAGGCTAGAATAATCAGGGTTTTTATTATATCTTGGTTTAACCCATCATGACATCTTAAAAGTAAATTAAATCTCAGTGTTTTTTCTATCCATAAAAATAATTCATACATTCAAAATGTGTCATAATAATAATTTTTGAAAAAATCATAATATACAAAGCTTAAAAAATATACCAAATAAGTAGCGTATACTAAAAAGTTTCTTAAAATTTGTGTTCCTCTATTTAGCACTCCATAAACAATAGATATTCCCATCATCATCAGCGTCATCAACTGTTTCCAGCCAGTGGCGGGGTCAGTTCAGTAAAATGCCTCTAGCTTTTTCTATCCTTCCACCATTCTTCCTCCTTTAATTGTGTCCTTTCAACTCCTACTCGCACAATTTTTGTTATCTGCCACTCCTATATCTTTTTTGGACTTGGTAATGTTCTTACATACTTCATTTCTATCATTCTCTTTAACATACCCTCCTTCTACATTCTCCTTACATACCCATACCATCTCACTTGCTTTCTCTACTATCTTATGTACTCCCGATATTTCCCGGATAACTTTATTCTTTATCCTGTTTCTTCTCATGACTACTAATCTTCTCCACACATATCCTGAATGTAAAAATATATATATAATGACACATTCTTATAATCAATTAAACAATCAACTGCATCCAAAGTTTTCAACTAAAAATATGATTTAGAGATTTTATTGCTATTGCTACCTGTAGTCTTAATAAATGAAATAAACTCTAACATAAAGAGATTAAAAAATATCCCTAAAATGGTAATCAAAAACAATGGGAAGATAGAGTGATTGGCGGTGCAAATACATTAGGACATTCCATGTATTAAATAACACAACTAAAACTATATTCCTTTATGTTATTGAAGGTAAATGATTATTTTATGAAATTAAGTAAATATAATCTGGTTTTGATGTTTACTTGCTACGCATATTTGATACCCATATTTAATTACACTAATAGGCTATAGAAGAGGAAGTTAGAATGAGGAAATTTACCCGGATTCGCATGGAGGAAGAGTGAAAAACTATTTAGAATAAACCAACCTCAGCAAACCCAGCTAAGATTCAAACCCATCATTTAAGGATAGAAAGGCCTATAAGAATCCATTAAATCGCATCAAAATATGCAATAGGCTGTTTATCAGACTAAAATCATTAAAATATATGTTCATATACTTAAAACTTAGTGGCACATCGCACACTCCATAAAATCCTTCGTGTACCCCCGGGGAGGTATCTGTACCAGTTTTGGAAACATTGCTTTATGAAACCTCAGTTATGAATAAGGAATTTTGTTAATTAAAATGTGTTACATAATAGATGGATTAGTCCTCATGTAATAAAATTAATGCAGTAAATGAGAATGAAACCTTTGACTGGGGTCGAACAGCCATGATGAGCTTTTGAAGACAATGTGTGGCCGCACCTGAAATTACAACAATCAACGACTCACAGGTTAAACAAAACAAAACAGGGAAATAAATAATATCACAGGGGTAAATACCATGCAAAATAATATAGACTAGTTAACTTGAAGAAAATATAATATTGTATATAAAAAAACTATAACTTTATAATTAAATGGCAACACAATGAGCTATCTAAATCTAATAGTTCAAAAAAATTAATTATATAATTTTAGTTTAATTTATGGATAGTAATTAAAAATCAAAAATAAATACAGTTTTTATTTATGGACATTTTTACACATAGATAAATCAAATTTGTTAAATATTTAAAAAAATTAAAATTGTACTTTTTAATTTTAAATATCTATTATACATGAAATACAAAAACTAATTTAATCTAACCCTAATTTTCATGACTACACACTTAAAAACTTTTATTTTAATATTCATTTACAAATTCAAAATTAAATATTCAAATATAATTAAGATCATAAAATTATAAGTATAAAGTACCCACTTTAATGTTATGCCCTAAATGAGTAACAAGTAGCTATATTCTATACATAGTATTTAGTCTCAAATTTGGATCAGAATACCTACAAAAATTTCTAGAACTTCAAAAACAAGAAATTAAAAAATTGCATATTTCTCAAGATTCTCTTCACTAAAACTACCAACACTAATAACTTTTAAACTAATGTAAATTTTGGCTATTTTTTATTCCCCAAATGCAAATTTTTTAAGTTTAATGAGTGGCTGTTCTTTATTTATAAAGGAAAACTAGCTAAATAATAGAAATATGACCATGCAATAGGTATAAATAAATGAATAATGAAATAATAATGGTGTTGTAATATGGAATGATGTGGTCGAGCTGAGTTGTGTTAGGCTGTGCTCATCCATCCAATCTATATTTGTAGAGAACAAATGGAAGAAAACACTTAAGAGCCAGTCTCCATTCGCAGATAATATCTAACTTAGGTAGGTAAAACCACTTTCAAGGGGTCACATCGCAGAGCAGTTTTTTGTTTAACACTTACGAAAAACCAGTAAGATCAGTAAAACAGTTTTACCACATGTTTTTAAAACAAATAATTGGAATAGTAAATACATTCAACTCTCGATAACTCAGATTTCAGGTAATTCAGAAATTTTTTTGTGAAAGTAGAATTTTATAGTGTAATGCAGGGGGCTGGTGGAGAGCTTGAAACGTAGCGCTACTATATTCCATTCACCGTAGGAATTGACTTCTGAAAGGCCTTTTTCCCTACCATAAACCTACTATATAGTAGGATATTGGTAGGAAAAAAGACCTTTCAGAGAGTAATTCCTACCGTGAATGGAATATACCCCTTCCATCTCATCCCCACACACACAGTATATAGTATACAGAAAATTTGCAAGTACTTTAGGCCTATTGTAACCTCAACCTTTCCCATTCCAGTACCTGTGTTTACCTCATCACATGAAAGTATAATATTACTTTAGATAAAGAATTAGTTTACATTCATTAGGCACAACTTTCATTTCCCCTCTATAAGATGGACTTTTCGCAAATGAGACAGACCCCCGACCCCTTTAGTATGAGTTATCGAGAGTTGACTGTATTTTAAAATGAAAAAACTATCAAAGTGATCTCAATTTTGCTATGTTCAAATGAAGGGTGCACAGATTGCGCCTTGATAAATTCTTTGGTTCAGCTATAATTTAATTTAGTGTTTAATTTATTATGAGATGGGCTCTTTAGTGGTCCTTATGTAAGCCCGTGTGGAAAAATCATATCTGGCCAGAACTGGTCCAGATCTGGGCCAAATATGGCCTTTTTTTACATTGAGTACTTTGCCAACCCACTTAAAAATTAAAAATTAAATCTCCAATTTGATAAATGTGGCTTTATTTGAATGTTATATTTTATTTGTGTTTTTGACAATTCATTAACATACAAAGATTGGAAATATCATAAAACATCTAATAAATATTCAATCGATAACTTCTCTTGCAATGCATAAATTAGAACAGAAAGATAGTATGAGACTGTCTTTAAGAAAGACAAATATTGAACAAAGAACCAGTTAAAGGTCTAGTCGATGTTAGGGAGCCTCTTCATACTCGAAGGGGAATAAAATGACACTGTTTCACCTAAGCCCACACTTTTAGGAAGCCCGCAAGCAGAAAGTTTTTTATTTTATTTTGCTGATTTTTCCATCTAGACTATTTTAAAAGTGCTCAGCATTGTAAAAATATGGTTAATGTAGCTGAAGGATGTTTTTCAATCTTCCTTTGATGGTCACAGTTTATAATCTTAATAAAAATTAAGAAAGTACATAAATTAAGATGATTTAAATTTATTGTGAAAGTGTACTCTTTAAATTCTATTGACCTAGGCCTCCTGAATCCTCTTGAGTGGTCTTGTATAAAATCATAAACATTTATCAAAAGGGTAAATATTTCATCATTTTATATGTATCATAGAACTAAAATTGTAGAACTTGAAGCAATGTCTTTACAAATTTATATTATACTATTAGAAAATATAAAAGGCCAGTTTCATAGTAAGAATGAGTGCAATACTATACAAAATACAAGACCACATATATCTAAACTCAAATAAAATGGACTAGGTTCTTCTCTGAAACTGTCCCATTCCATTCTGGTTTAGGTGGGTGATTTCCTGTATTTAGTATAGCGCAGTACTTGAGGCGTACTAAGTCTGATAATGAAACTGGCCAATAGTGTCTTAGTTGTTATAATGACCAATGACCTAAACGTTATAAACCTATCGACCATTACTAGAATATGACAAAATTTCTCTGTGTGTTGTTTGATGTTTCTAAGTGAATCTTTGTGCTTGGTAGGTTTTCTATTATTATGTGTAGTTTCTATTCCTACCCTAATCACAAATTTTACATTAATTAGCATCCATAGTTATATTTATTCCCTTTTACTTTTATTTAAGGTTCTAGGCATTTTGTCGCTTATAAAATAAGCTATTATAATCATTTGGTTCATAAAATGCGGGTTAGACATTTCTAATATAAGCTAACAATTATTAGTGTCCATCTAACATTATGTTCAATAAATATAAACACACTTTCTATATAATTAATGTACCCACACACTGCGGGACATTGTATGATAGTAGCATTATATATCTTACCAAAAAACCTTTGAACAACTTTCGGCTTATTCTTCCAAGATATGAATATTAAGTAGACAGGTACCGAAGTCAAGATCATAATGCAGCCATATCCTGCAACACACATTGTAATATATCACACTTGTTGATAGATGAACATTGAGATAATGACAAAATATTGGTTTCAAGCTATAACATAGTTTTTATAGAGTTATATACACAACTTAAATTAAAATACTATTTTCATAGGAAGAGTTCTTTAAAAAATATAGGCGTATATTTTTATAGCCATTGTAATTATGAAGACCTTATCTTCGAATAACATATTTAAGCTACAAGTATAAGGAATTATACTTACTTCCATGTTTTAAAGTACCGGTACATCAAAATAAATTTTAAAAAAGGGAAAAATTCTAGTGGTATGATTAATTTACCAAGATAAAGCTATATTTGGACATAGCAAAAAAAAAACATTTGTAAATAACACCAATTCTCTAAACAACTTTTATTAAATTACATTTTAAATAATTTAACTTAAAACAAAATTGTACATTAAACAAAATTTGAGATATTCGAAATAATAATAATAAATAATAATACTTAGCATCACTTCTTTCTAATCGTTTAGGTAATACACTTAAGTACTAATTACGCTAATGGCTTAGGGATTGGGAAGGTTTAATCTAGAGGAAGTGAACTCACATTTTCGTGAGGAAGAGTGTAAAACCATTTAGAAAAAACCCTCCAATTCACCTAAGTGAGATTCTAACCTCTATCTTCCCATCCTCAGATGTCTAGCTCAACACTAAACCAGTGCATTAGCTAACTATGCTACCGAGGCAGGTGAGATTTGAAATACAATTTAAGATTCTGATTGATGAAATATAGGATTCAACCCATATATAGTAGTGATAATAGCTATCAAAAGTCAAAGCTGCAGATCACAAGACATGACATATGAATGTGTGAAGGAAAATCTATTAACGTGAAACATTCAATATTATATGCCAATAATATGAGCTACTATTGAAAATATAAATTGTGGTAAGAGGGGAAAATGTAAGAGGAATGTAGGTATGTATCTGCAAGACACTATAAATAGTCAGCCTAAGGTTACTATGTGACCACACCTTGCAGGGTGAAGGACATCCGTTGTTCACAGGAATTGTCTGTATGGCCAGTTTTGGGTAATGCCATCATAACTATGTTCTAATTGGTTGCAGGGCACACTTTTAAAATCAACGGTTTGTAAAATCGAAAGCATCTCTCATGGCATTTGGCCAAGAGCTGTTTTCGAGTACGAGTGTGTGCGTATGCCATTCTCATACATAATTTATAATTTACTTTATTTCACTGGTAGTGTTTCTCATGTGTAAGTGTGAGTTTCACCTGCACATATGTATTTATAATAATAATTAAATAAAAGTATTAGCATTGGCCGCAACTATCAATTAGCAAATTGAACTTTTATTCTACAACATGTATTATCCACCATATGATTAACCAACTTAACGCACTGCAATTATTATATGTAAATTTTTTGTTCACGCATATAAGAAATATTGTGTTAAAAACTTGTCTGAAAATCCATCTGCAAAGGCTCTTTTCTATGAAAATTTTACTTTATATAGTATATAAATAAAATAAAAATGTACTTTTTTATTTGAAAAGAAAGCCAATTTCTACGCTTAGTACAATTTACTGATTTTATACAAGTGTAAAAAACTTTATTCTGCCAGATAATATGACACTTGAAACTTGGTGACTTAAAACTTGGTAGTCAAACGTGAGCATTTAGAGAAAATGGGAGCTGGTATATCAATCAATGCTTGGTACTGGGCCTATTAGAAGGGGTGTAGTAATGATCCGGCACTGGTTTTGAGGTTGGAATGGTTTTCTGGCTGATTAACAGCATACAATATAAATTTCTCTAAAAATTAGTTAATCAAGTTAATGATAGCTACAATAGATATAATATGTCCCTTTAAACAATAATGAAAGTGAGACACAAGCAAGCAAGCATGTGTTTGTTGAAATATTGTTTACATACACCCCCATTCCTCCTCTATCTCCTTCCCACACCACGAATGATGAGCTCCAACACCGTTATATTTGGGACTACACCTCTGTCTGTTAGTACTCTCAGCCAATGTTACAAACAGTCCCGCTAAGGAGTCAAGGAGTAATTTTAAAATTAGAGGCTACCATTTAATCAATTCGGTAAAAAATATTTCACATTATTTGAGGTTCTTATTAATAAGACTATATGTTAGCTACAAGGACCGCCCAACCACTTTGAGATCCCAGGGGGAGTTAGAACTATGTGGAGTGAGGGGCATAAAAGAGTAGGTATTTTTATAGTTTTTGTAAGTCACAGGAGCAACTAGGCATAATCTTTTGCTAAGAGCATGAACCTCTGGAGCTAAACCACTATTAGGCATGCTATAGCTAAGAAAAGAAAAATTGAAAAGGTTAAAAAATTTAATAAATACATAGGGTAATGTATTAAATTTGTCAAACCTTGAATCTGAATTTTTTTTCATAGATATAGGTAGGCATGGGACCTTTAAAGGTATAGGTACCATGCAAAATAAGATATACCTAAGTGTATAACATTCATATATAGATATATATATATATTTTGATCTCAAATCCAGACGTGTGAATGTGTGTGTGTGTGTGTATATATATATATATATATATATAAAAATCTATGAGGATGTGTATACATAAATATATATATATATAAATCTATGTGGATGTGTATGCATAAATATATATATATATATACATAGATTTATTTATTTATTTTTAAACTCAAAAGGTATTAATAATTTGGGTGTATCTATTTTTCTTTAATTTTGTTTTAATCTTGAATCATCAAGTACTTAGATATAAAATATCTACTAAGGGTTAGAGGATTAGAATATTTTAAGAGCTAATGTTGAATTTAGCCCTCTTTATGATTAGAACTCATTGCGACTTGACTTATTCCCACATAGTCGATAAACACTCACCTGTCTCTACTGGACTTGCAATCATTGGGACTATCGTGACAAACAAACTAGCCACAATATATACTATGGGGAAAGCCAAGTTGACTCTGATTGGTCGAGGAAGATTGGGTTGGGCCCACCTTAGCCACGGTAAACACAGAACTGCCACCCCGATACTTAGCTGAAACACACAATATCACATAAATTTAAATTCAAACATTTTCAAATAATCTCCTGTTTGATAATTAAATTATAAATATGTCCATGGATTAAAAACTAAGATCTGGAGAAAAGGAACATAGGCCCTACTCTTTTTTAAATTTATCATGCTGAAAGAATCAGTGTTATACACGTTATCTAGTCTGAATCTTCCTTAAATCCCAATAACAGTTTAAAGTCATAAGCTCTAGGTTATTTAAAATTAGAGAAAACACATTCTGGACCTAAAACAATAAGAGAATAAATCTCTATATCTGTAATTTGCTATGTAATATTGAGTGTGTCATATCACAAATTTGCATGTATTTTCAAATTTAATTTGATTAAAAACTGATCTGGGATAAATTTCATAAATTGGTAATTATTATAATATTTGTTTAAAAATCACCATTGGAAAATATTAACATTTTAAAAATAATGGTATTAAATGCGATTAAAAACATTGAACAGCCTGTAAAACTTGGTGGCTTTGTATGTACCGGTACTGAATAGTGTATTTTTATAATTTTATTTCGAAAAACTAAGTAATTTTCAGAATCATCTACTTGCAAGATTTCAGCTTTTTGATGAAGAAAACTTGAACTACAATCTGTCTTGAGGTGTTATAATTACTTATACCAAAAATAATAATTATTTTATCACCAATGAGGAATAATTAAACTTACCCAAGTTGCAAAACCCACATAGTTAATGAGAGCAAATATATCGGAGACAGTCAGGTACAGCATTGAAAGCAGTGCCTGTACAAAAAGAAAAAGTTAAAAACTAAACATCATATAGATACATATTACATAAAGTAAAGTTTGGTAAAATCCACTCATTTATGAATGCAAATCATCAATTTTGACTTTAACATAATTATACTTTGTTTATTGGTACCATAGTTTTGATAATGAGTTTGTTTTGTCATGATGCCATTATAATTTCAAACCCACCATGCAAAGAACAGCTGGAGTAGGAGTTAATCTGTGTATCTGTATCATTGTCAGGATCTCAGGCATCTGACCCTCACAAGCGCCGGCATAGAATAATCTTGAAATATATATATATATATATATTCAACAAATATGTTTAGAATATACTACTCCAATTAGAAGTGCAGAGCATTGTAAAATTTTAAAAACAGTTAAACTAAGTTTCTTACTGTGCTTATTGAACTCTTGGTTTTTTTATAAACAGAACACTAACCTATATGATCTCATAAGCATGTGTATCATTAATAATATTTTGATGTTCTTAAACAACCTTTTATCATTATTTAAGTTAATTCTGAAACTAAACTCTTTTTAACATTTCTGAATCAATTTTATGGCTTTTTCCAAAATTATTACAACGACAGTAGGGAGGCATACTAGTATAGAGTGTGGAACTATTTTCAAACAAAAGACAGCAATGGCAATGGCATAAAATGTGTTTGTATTTTCCAAAAGGTGCTCCAAAAGTCCATTCATGAGAAAACCAATATATATAATATCTCAGGTACATGTTTGATTTAAGATTGGCTAAACCGCATAGCACAATATAACCATTTCCTCTAGCGATGAATTTAAATTTGCTACAAATATCTTGGAAACACTTTCGAAATGATCACAAAATACCACCAGAAAGTTAAAAGCAATTTATGAATAGACCAAAAATCTGAGTTAAACATGGTGTTTGACATACTCTGAGACAAAGACAGCCTTAAACAATATGTTGCCATAAACGATTTTATAATCGGTGGCAAATTTTTCATCTAAAATTAGTTTGAACCATGAATATGAGTAACAAATATATGCTTATTACCTGGAAGAAGTTAAAAGGATGCCATTTACAGCTCCAAATGTCGATAGAGCCACAAACACTGGAATAGTCCATGCCATCACTCCATAGAGCTGATTAGCAAATGTCTGCCAAACAAAGATTTTTTTTTCCGATAATAATTTGTGTAAATCGTTTGTGTGTCATTGTGTGTTGCCAGGGTAGGCAGAGCATGTTGAAGCTGTACCTGTGATATGTTCTCTCTCTCCCTCAGTCCTTGATGATCAATCATAATTAATTACTGCTCTAAATTTTGTGCATGGAAGGAATATGCTCATTGATAATTGATCAACGAGTGTTCTATTGAGTGATGATAGCAATTAACAGTTACGGTTTAAATAAACTCTGCTTACGCCACTGGTTCATATAGTCAAATACAATAGAGTACAAACCAGCTTCGGAGGCTGCGTAAACTAAAGCGCTACTCTTGGAGTAGACTAGACTGCCAATGACGGGGAGATTGAGGTTGGAATTTTGGTCAGGTGTACTGAAGCTAATCCTTAAAAAAATTATTTTTAACCCTCCCTACAGGCAAATCCGAGTATGCTTCCTCTGAATATAGCCTTCCTGATTCTTAAAATCATTAGCATAATTAGTACATAAGCTTATATCCCAAACAGGTAGCAAGACACGATGCTAAAAAAATAATAATAGAGAAACATATGGGATACTTCTTACATTCAGCATGTCAAAATTGGTGAACAGAAAAATTGGTTCCAATCCCAAGTTAACCCGTATTCAAATGGTTTTACACTGTAAATAGTTTAACTTGATAACTAATATGATTAAAAGAATATAATATTCAGTAATTAGACAATAAGCTATACATTTTAATATATTGGCCTATATAATATATATATTATATTGGCCTATATAATATATATATATATATATATATATATATACCTTTTGTGATACACATATGATTATAATATATTTTTATCAAAATAGAAATAGTCTTACTTGGTTAACATATTTCCCATACTTTTGAATGTTTGACATCTTTAAAAGTAATGAAATTAGAAATATAATTATTTCACCAATCGTTTGAAAATTTAGAGTAGATTGACTATTAGTTCTTAAATTTTCTAGCAAATACTAAGTCAGATTATTGCCCATATCATCTAAGTCGGCTATACAATGATTTAAACAAAATTTGGTACACAAACTATAAGGATGCCAAGTAAAACATTTTCACTAGTAAAAGGAGTCTCAGGAAATGTTATGTCTTTCATGATTCTTGAAAATATTTACAGGCAAGCTCAACATTTTATTTTATCATTAATTAGCACTTCTAGGCATTTTAATATGCATGAAATAATTTTCTTTTAAATGGTGAGTATTGATCAATCAGCAACACTGTAGTAAGCTTCATGTGAACATATTTCTAAGTGTCACATATTATCTATTAATGAAAAGGTTCTCAGAAGTATTCTAGAGAGGTCCACAAAACAAATCTAGATTTCTAAGCTATATTTTATTTGTATTTCCACAACATATAAAAATATTTGCTGTTCACTATATATTTAAACTTTTTTTTTTAATTTTTGTCATACTTAACATCATTTTTCTTTTATTAATATGAAGTGTATTACGTAGAATATTATAAACGTGTGCATTGGGTAGGTTTTTAATTTCATCTCATATGATGGCAGAAATTATTAAGGCCACAACAAATTGTCATTGGCCTCAGGGGTTCAAGACATCAAGAAATGGAAAAGGCTGGGAACCACTGCTTCATTGCATTATATAGAATGCAATTCATACTTTATGCTGGGATCACGATCAACTTAATAACGTAACTTAACGTAACTTAACGTAAAGGACATCCTCGTGTGTTTAAATGGATCACGATGCACTTAACTTAACGTTGACTTGCAGTTAACTTAACGTAAGAGATGTCTTGGGAGGTCTTTTACTTTACTTTACATTACTTGATGGGTATCACGTGATCTAGCCAGCCAATCATTATGCGAGTGACATGAACAGGGCTATTTAGTAATTCATTTGTTGGTATTATGATCAATGTTCACTCTTTAACGTAAGTTCTAGTGATCAGACATTGAAACAAAATAATTAAACTAAAATAGGGAACTAAATTTATCAAAAAAGTTTAGTAATAGATATTTATTATATTCATTGAAAACTGTAAACATTCACAGATCATCACTTTACAAATAGTAAAAAAACCACATATCATATTCGAGAATGCATATGTTTGGTTCGAGTTGTTACGTTAAGTTAGATGAATCGTGATCACACATAAGTTAGTTAACTTTAAGTGTACGTTACATTAAGTTACGTTAAGTTAACGTTAAGTTGATCTTGATCCCGGCATTATTTTAAAGTGAAATAATATCAAGATCAATTATCAATAAATAATGTAGTTTATTTCTTAGAAAATCTATTTTTAAATGAAAAAGAAACTTTTTCAATATCCATTAATTGTATTTTGATAAAACAAAACTAATGACTTTGGGTTAGTATTATCTTAGAAAACAAATAACAGTCATCCAATAGATTTTTGGTTAAAACATAGAGGACAACTTATATTTAAAATCGTTTTTAAATATTTAAAAAAATGTAACAAAGAAGAAATTAAATGTGTTTGAATATAAAATATAGTTTTGGTCACATGTTTTGTTGTAAGATTTGACATTTAAGTAGGCCTAGAATTAAAAAAAATAATTAAAATATATAAATAGAATGGGAGTTTAATATATATATATATATATATANATATATATATATATATATTTATATATTTTAATTATTTTGAAATTATATATATCTCAAGATTTGTCTGATTTATTTTTTCTTGTGACCCTTGTTGTGCTTCATATCCATTTATCATTCATCTTATGTCAAAGGAAGTGCACCAGGTGTATCACCGACTATACAGAATGTAGAACTATTCGCATTATACTGTAAGACACCATAAACAAAAGTGCCGTGCCCCCATGCTAATAAATGGCTGAAATTGTATTAAATATATTATATAAAATGTTAATACTCACGACTGCTACAGCCTCTGAACCCAGGACTTCGATGGGTGACAACGTGGTGTAGAATGCCACGTTGGTCATTACATACACGAAGGTGACCAGACTGCACGAGATCCCTATCGCCCGGGGCAGGTTCTTGATTGGGTCCTTCAGCTCCTCGATGATAAAATTAAGGTAGTTCCTGGGAAAAGGTATACAACTGATTAGTATTTTACAGGGGACTGCACACAGAATTTTAAATATATCATTTATATTAATATAATGTATTCCTTTATTTACCATGAACGATGCAAGCCTACCTAGCCTGGTTTCACTGTGGGGTAGCTTATAAGATTAGGGCCATAATGTAATATATCAAGGTAAGATTACCATAACCGTAATACAAACAGAGTGTACATTAAAACAAGTATGATATAAATTATAGTCGTTTTAGATATGTTAAAATCTAACACCTTAGCTGAGTCGGTAGCATGTCTGTCTATTGAGCTGAGGGTCCCGGGTTTGATTCCCGGCATTAGCAAAAAATTTATCATTGATGAAATGTGGGTTTTCTTTTCACAGTGATGAATTAACGGCCAGGGACTGGATGTTGTGCCTGTCCTAGTCTTAAGTTAGATTATAAAGCACATGAAGCTATGACTGGCCTAGCAACCCGGTAGTAGAAAATATATGGCTTGAATAAAAAATTGACCAATGCAACAGGCTGTAAACGGTAATGGATGTAAAAAATATATATGATATCAGACCTTTCCCAATTGAAAATTAAAAATAGATTACACAGACTTGGGTGGCCGCTGCCATTAGTAATGATAACGCTAACATTTGTGGATAGAGGGTAGCATGAGGTCAGCACAACAAACCGTTAATCTCAGTTTTCTAGACTGGAATCACTAACTATTTATTCAAGTAGCTACTCATTTACTCTCACGAGGCTGAGAGGACCTTGTTCCAAACTAACTGCTTCACATAAAATCTGGAAGTGCCGGGGATTGAACCCGGGATCTCTGGATCTGTAGCAAGGAACACTGACCAAAAAGGCGATCATTTGAAACATAAGAAGAAAAGCTTATTTCCACTCTGTCAAATAAACACACTAAATGATAGAATGCCAGCTTTTTTTTTTTACTAATTGTTACCTTGACAATTCCTTGATAATTTTGGATTTTTTTTATTAGTCAAACTTTCCTTTTCCATAAATAATTTTCTAAGTTGTAGTTGTTGTGTTTGTAGATATTCAGGCTTGAGATTAGATTTAGTAATTTAGTTATGTACATACTTAAGCTTACATTTAGCAGAGAATTGATTTAAGTACACTTACAAATGGCAGCTTAATCCATATTTGTGTTTTGAAATCAAATATTTAGAAAGAGCAATTCTTTTAGTTTGAACTATTTGCTTTAGAATTTCTCATTTTAATAATATGAGTTTTCAAATATACACATTTCACTACTACACATAGGCATAGGCAATCAATTAGTAATACTTTCTTGAAGCTGATACATAAATTTAAAAGTTCTTCTAACTTATTTGTAAATATTAGTTTTACTTTGTAAAATGTGTGCATAAACTAAAATATATCAAAAAATGTATCCAATAAATGTGTTCAGTAAAAACTAGTGTATACTACAATTTTATTAAAGATGATATCTACAGTTTTTTCAAAGGCTCTGATGAAATCTTCAAATAATTTTACTATCAAAACAATGTTATAAAGGGAGATATATATATATATATATATTAATATATTATTTCTAATATATATAATGGCAATACATATATTAATATTACTATTTTTTTAATCAGTTGTAAGTCACAATAGAAAATGGAAAAAGTAATTGCCTAAAAAGTTGTGTAATTCAATTAATGATGTGTTTTTAAAATATATATCATAATAAGTTGTTTTAGATACTCTATGTTAGAGAATCTGTGATATGACAAATTGCAACTAATTATTACTCAACTAATACTATATAAGCTAGATTAATTTTGAAAAAAAATTAATGATATTTCTGAAGAAAACTTTATACAAATATCAGTAACTTAAAATTATTGGATGAAAATCTTCAATTAATACTTTTAATTAGAGTTTTGTTATAAGAACATTGGATACATCTTCTGTCTGCCCTCACTAACAATACAGTTAAGAGGCTCAGAGCAAGAGAATAATATGTGCCAATTTTATTTTACTTTGAAAAGTCACATGGATATCAAACTTTATAAATATCTTAAATAAATTATGAACGATTTTTAGGCTTCCATAAATGAGTTAATAAAGCCGATGAATAGAAAATGTATTTTAAAATTAAATTCTTACTATTTAGTCAATATGATTAAAGGTCTCTTTGAGTTGTAAGAATTCCTCTCAACTATCACATGACCAATTTTTGAACTAAAACACTTTACCCAGAGCTCTAACAATCCTCTTAGTTCGGTAGACTTATTAAATTGTGCTTGTTGAGTTAAGACAGTGGAGCCAAAACCTCAACAAAAGATAACTGGAAGTAAAAAGAAAAGAAAATACAAACCTTATCTTAAAGACTCAAGCCATAAATTAAAATTTAATAATAATATAATTATTCTCAAAGCCTAACAAGCTATAAATAAACATTTAATAATAATATCATTTAAAAAAACAAGAGAAAAAAAGCATCTAATTATTTTCAGTGAAGGTTGTTTCCAAAACTTTATTTATGATATTTTTAATAGTTAGGTACCTGATTTTAAGTTTAAAATTTCAATTAATTACAAGACTTAATCTAAAGTTATTTGGTGGTTGGCTAAGGTTTTGTCTTTCTGTAAAAGAGGTGAAGCGTATAACCCGAACGGGTAGTAAGACACGGTGCTAAATATTATTATATTATTGTAAAAGAGGTGATTATAAAAATCACATTTATGTAGTAGGGATGGTACAACATTAAAAAATATATATATTGTAGGTGTTATGGAATTCGTACTTCTGCATTAAGGAATGAACAGAATTTATCATTCTGAAATAATGTTGGTAATGAAATTTGTATTCCTGCATTATGGGTAGTAACAAAATACATTTTCCTGCAATAAGGTAGGGTACAGAATTTGTCTTTCTACAATAGGTTTTTTTTCTTTCTGTAATAGAGGTGGTCACAAAATTTGTCTTTCATCAATAGTGATGACTGCATAACTTGTGTATCTGCAATACGAGTTGTTACGAAACTCGTCTTTCTGTAATTAGGATTGGCTACAAAATTTGTCTTAAAGAATAGGAATAGTTGAAAAATTTGTATTTTTTCGGTAGGGGTTCATCTTTCTGTGGAAGGGGATGTTTATAAAATTTGTATTTTCTCAATGGGGATGGTTACAAAATTCATATCTCTGTGATAAAGGTGGTTATGAAAAAAATAAATAATCTGCAATGTAGAAGTTACAAAATTCGTCGATGGGTGGGCCAGAAGAAATAAAAGGTACACATAATTTGAGTATTGAAATTTATAGCCAATTGTATTCATTCATATTAATTTCTTTCCTTACTTCTAGATTCTAGCAAACAAATTAAGCTAGTGAATATGCATAGTGATTAAACATAGAGACTAAAAAAAACAACTAAATAACAGTTACTTTTTGAAATACCAAATAGATAAACTCCTATGACGAAATGTCTATAAAACTAAATAAAAGCTAATTTTTTGAACTGACAAATAAAGTTGCTCCTATATCCAACAACAATTAAATAAAAATTACCTTTTTCAACCGCTAAATTGATAAAAGTTATCCTTTTGAACTGCCAAATAAAATTGTTTTTATGTTGAGCCGTCTAGAAATATAATTACCGTTAATCTTTAAATATTTTGACAAGATGTTTCCGATATCATAAAAAAAGTGATTGGGGTATCTAAAAATAGAATATTGTCGTGTATACTTACTTGCACAACAATCATATAAGGTATCAACAATGTCACTGGAATTTTCTACAAACCATGTGATTTGTACAGACAAGAAAGGTGACTTGATCGATTCTTGTCCTGTCTACGACGACTAGTTTAATTCAATCCCTGAATACCAGCAATACAAAGAGACTGCAGGGGGAGTTAACCCTTACCAGCCATTGTAAGCGAACAGTCCCGAATAGAATGACAACGCCAGCTCTGTAACGTCAGTCTTTGTGTTCTCGAAAGTGAAGTGCTCCGTTCGGCCTGTAACAAAAATGACACATAAATATACTAATTGGATCGACGCAGCGAGAACCCATCAGCTCAGTGTTTCCGTAACTGCCATGCACGTATCTCTAAGGAATACGTGACGTAAGACCAAGCTCTACTAGCTATAAGATATTGAGGATACAGGGGAAAAATTGGGAGAGTCCAATTTTACCTCAAATTGAGTTAATGTTGCCATCTGTTAGACACTCATGAGACCTTTCTAATGCACTTTAAATAATTACTTAGAGAGGAATCTGTACCCGCCTCGGTGGCGTAGTTATCTTACGCGCTAGTTTGGTGTTGAGTTAGACTGCCGATGACGGGGAGATAGAGTTTCGGATCTCACTCGGGTGGACAGGGGGTGGTTTTTCCTAAATATTTCCACTCTGTCTCCACGCAAATGCTGATTCACTTCCTCTATATTCAACCTGACGCATTCCTAACCCATTAGCGTATTTAGTACTAAGCGTATAGCTCTAACGGTTAGTAATACGTGGTGTTAAGTACTATTATTATTATTATTATTAGACAGAACTCCATAATATTTAAATCGATTTAAAAAAAATATTTTCTGGGGTACACGTATAAAAGCTGTTATCCTAGAATATTTTTTTTCTTGCACCATGTCTTTCTACCCGTACGGTCTATACACTTATGCACTAATCACGCCAATGGTTTTAGGTATTTGGATGGTTATATTTGTGCTGGGATGGTAGGGATTAGTTCACACACTCGATCATATCAACCTCCAACAAAGATAATATTGAGTCTGTAAGAACAGTGGAACGGGTTAGACGTACCATGGCCAGGCCAATGCGGTCGGTGTTTTGTTTGATAGTTGTTGATGGGCTACATTTAACTCTAATGGAATGGTAATTCCCGGAAAAATATTGAAATAAATCGTTTCAAGTTTTATTCTCTCATCATTTGCTCTCCGCGCATGCGTCGAGACCCACTTCAGGTATCCACGCTGTTTCTCTGTGACGTGATTGGTCGATTCCCCTTCTCTTCCGTTCCTAGTCAAGTGTCAATTTAAAATGATGTATCGCCTAAAATAGGCACAGAACTAAATTCACTACGCTGCAGTACATATTAAAAGCTTTGTTTTTCTTCGTTTTAACGACCAGTTACAAGAGGTATCTACTAAACACGACGTAATGGCGATGGACTCAACCGTGGCCAGGATCAGCGCCAGGTAGCACTCCGACACATGAAGGATAAACAACCAGAGAGCTTTGTGGTCTGACTAATCAACTTAGAGAGATGGTCCGTTAATTTGTGTACTTTTCTTATAATACCACTAGGGATTTCCGAGTACTATCTACAAGTCACTTTATGACAGTTATTTGTTTACTTAAGCCAAGAAGTTGGCGTAGCTCTACAGTGTAGTAATCCGTCGCTTAACGACATAGCTATGTTTATAGCTTTGTTAGATAGTTATTAATAAGTAATTGCTATTAATTTATAATTATACCTGTAACTTAACTGCGGGCCATTTGGTTCTCTCCAAACCAAACTTATCTATTATGGTGATGTACGCCTTGTTGGTCTGGTTACACCTGTTGTGTCTCAAATCGCTTTAACAGCTGGCTAGTGTGGTTAGAAAGATATGTTAGCTGCATTAGGTGTGAGCACAGTTTACTGGCTAGAGGATACCCTACTAATCTGAGTTAGGCACTAGGTAATTGTCACGAAGCGGCTCCTTGTAGTTAATTATTTTGTGTGCTGAGCCTAGCAACTCCAAAGATGTCCTTTGGCAACTTGAAATACTTGGGCTTCCTTTTTACTAGGGGAACGCCAGCACCAAGAAACTTGGGGTTATCTATTTGGTGTTCCCGTCCTAATAAGGCCTTTGCCCAAGTCAATTGCCTCGTGTTCTTCTTACTTAAGAGCACTCCTAAATTTTCTTGATTTCCAGAAGTGTTCAAGATAGGCCTCTCAAGGCACTTGTAAATGTTAGTATTTTAAACCACTTATAAGGGGTCCTTAAGATACTTCGAATGAATGTGGCAGCGTTCTAGTGTCTGCATTTCTATCAAGTTTTGATAAGGGGAATTTATGTGAAGTTATTGTCTTATCAGTGCAGTCCTAGTTGGGACTTATTAATCCATAATGTATGGGATCTTCTTAGGTTGCCTCTACTCATGGCCTTGACGTTCTCGCAGTTGATAGACGAGCTCATATGGGCTAAAAACAATATAAATGTAGCCGCCTGGCATCCGGGCAGGTTTATACTGGAGAAATAGAGCTATATGAGTTTACATTATAATTAATTGGAGGGTGTACTGACTTGTTCTAGCTATCCACTTACGAGTTGGTCTACTATGAGTATTAATCTTAATAAGTTTAAAGTTAACCTATTGTAAGGCAGGAGTTGCCTGTTTAAAACCTTTGAATCTATGAAAGGTGCCTAGTTCCCCTTTTTGTAGGAATTCCCTACTCAATGTTGAAAGTCTGTGTTCGTCACCTCATAAAGCTCCATTAATATAGGTATTAACCCAGTGAATCAGGCAACCTGATGTTTGTAACGCACAAATTATTAGTATTAGTTTAAAAGGGCTATTTATGATTAACCTTATTAATTGTTCATTATAGTTTGCTTTCTCTACCACTTGCTCAATGTTTTTTTTATCTATATAATGTTGTATACTCAGAGAATTCACCACGACACTCATCACAGGGTAACTTAATTTGTTTGTAACTTATAAAATGTTCAATAAAATATTGTATGCCTTGTACTTAATCTTTCGATCATAATACCCCCCTTAGTGAAGGTGTGAGTCATATTTAGAGAACGGTGACCTGGCGGTCTAGGGGTAAGGTGTCAGACTTCTATGCTAACGGCCGGGGTTCAATCCTCGGTCCCGGCAAAGATTTATCTGATTACCAAACACTTCCTTCACCTCTGACAAGACATCTTGTGAATGTGAGGAATGCCAGGCCTCCACCGTGGTTCGGATTCCACGTTAAACTGTAGGTCCTTCATTTCATCTCACAATCACCCTACCATTACACATTAGCGTAAGTGCGTATAACCCGAACGGGTAGTAAGACGCGGTGCTAATAATAATAATAATAATATTTAGAGAAAGTGTAGCCACATTTTCGTGGAGGGAGAGAAGAAAACCATTTTGGAAAAACTACCCTCCGTACACCCGACTGAGACTCGAACCTCGATCTACCCGTCATTGGCAGTCCAGTCTATTGCGAAAGTCGCGCGTTAGGCCATGCAGCCACCGAAGATGTTGTCTTGGAAAATGTGTGTAGTGTGACTTCCCTCTTTTCCCCCTGTATCCTTAATATTTTTTGTTAAATCCAGGGCTAGTGCAAGGGTTTCATGTACCCTTGACAAAACTTAAAATAAGATCCCCAGTTGTATTCTGTATAAGATAGGAAAACCACACGCCCCATGAATGACGCTAAGTATTAATAGTAATAGTAATTAATATCGATGGGATAAAACATAACAAAGAGTGATAGATAAATCAAATATAAGTGTGAAACCTCCTCCTTCCTCTCTTGATCGATGTTGGGGAAATTATTACCTCTTCTTCTTGTCCTGTTCTCTTAATATTTTCAGAAGCTTATATGCACATATCATAGTCATTCGCCGACAAAGCGACCACGAATGTTATAAAATTATAAAAGTGATAATGTTGTTAATATTTTTTTTAAATATATTCTTAGTATTAAATAAATATTTAGCTGTTATTTTTCTATTTAGAAATATAATTAGTTCATTTAATTTTAATAATTATTTTTTAAACTTAAGGTAATATATGCCATTAGGCCTTGAAAGTTAATTGAAGCACTTACAAAAGTACGCCACATCATGAGATAAGTTATATCCAGTCCACCCCATTACAACCTATATAGTTCAGGTCCACTTTAATGTTATTCTCCCATCTGCGTCTCGGTCTTATCGATGTTCTCTTCCCATTGGGTTTGCCAGTCAGGATCCTGAACAAGGTTCTAGATTCTCCCATTCTCACTGTATATCCATCCCATCGTAATATGCGAGAGTTAACTATCCTAACAATGCCTTATGAAGCGAACCGGGTATGTAACTCATCGTCGTGTAACCTACTACGCTCCCCAGTAGTCTAATCCCTTTTTGCACCAAATATATTCCTAAGCACTCTTGTTTTCAAACATACTTTTTTCCCCCCTGTCGTGTAAGGTAAGACTCACACATCCATTTTAAAGAAAAAGTTGTTTTAACCATTAAAAAAAATGAATTTTCAAAAATCAGTCATTGTTAAACTGCCACAGATTTAACTGTAGCACCCACTTCTTTGGGTGTTCGGGGGCATATAAAACGACAAGGTCTATCATATTGTCGAGGTCAAATATTTCAAGATTACAATACTATATTTATATTATAAAGTGAGAAACTTTCTCTAAAGAAACGACTTCTATTCCTCAGTATGATCATGACGAGCACAGGGGATGTGGGGACTTATTGAGCCATGTAAGAAAAGTATGGCCGGCATCTGAAAGGGGAGAAAGTGATGGACGCTGAAGAGGAGTAAGAGGGAAGGGGTGAAATACTTCGCCTCCTACTCCTCTTCCTCAGTAGAAAATATCGAGCGTAGTGAAAGCGTCGCCCTCACGCGCCCTGGCGAGACGTTTGAGTTTCATTCACCTCCGATATTGAAGTTGGAGTTTGGGACAGTCCCTTATGTACTTTTTTGAGAAGGTTTTAATTAGTGCCACCTTATCTTGTAGCTGGAGGTTGGGACACTCACTAATGTACTCCTTTGTGAAGGTTATAATTTGTGCCACCTTATCTTGTAGCTGGAGGTTGGGACACTCACTAATGTACTCCTTTGTGAAGGTTATAATTTGTGCCACCTTATCTTGTAGCTGGAGGTTGGGACACTCACTAATGTACTCCTTTGTGAAGGTTATAATTTGTGCCACCTTATCTTGTAGCTGGAGGTTGGGACACTCACTAATGTACTCCTTTGTGAAGGTTATAATTAGTGCCACCTTATCTTGAAGCTGGAGGTTGGGACACTCACTAATGTACTCTTTTGAGAAGGTTTTAATTAGTGCCACCTTATCTTGTAGCTGGAGGTTGGGACACTCACTAATGTACTCCTTTGTGAAGGTTATAATTAGTGCCACCTTATCTTGTAGCTGGAGGTTGGGACACTCACTAATGTACTCTTTTGAGAAGGTTTTAATTAGTGCCACCTTATCTTGTAGCTGGAGGTTGGGACACTCACTAATGTACTCCTTTGTGAAGGTTATAATTAGTGCCACCTTATCTTGAAGCTGGAGGTTGGGACACTCACTAATGTACTCTTTTGAGAAGGTTTTAATTAGTGCCACCTTATCTTGTAGCTGGAGGTTGGGACACTCACTAATGTACTCCTTTGTGAAGGTTATAATTAGTGCCACCTTATCTTGAAGCTGGAGGTTGGGACACTCACTAATGTACTCTTTTGAGAAGGTTTTAATTAGTGCCACCTTATCTTGTAGCTGGAGGTTGGGACACTCACTAATGTACTCCTTTGTGAAGGTTATAATTAGTGCCACCTTATCTTGAAGCTGGAGGTTGGGACACTCACTAATGTACTCTTTTGAGAAGGTTTTAATTAGTGCCACCTTATCTTGTAGCTGGAGGTTGGGACACTCACTAATGTACTCCTTTGTGAAGGTTATAATTAGTGCCACCTTATCTTGAAGCTGGAGGTTGGGACACTCACTAATGTACTCTTTTGAGAAGGTTTTAATTAGTGCCACCTTATCTTGTAGCTGGAGGTTGGGACACTCACTAATGTACTCCTTTGTGAAGGTTATAATTAGTGCCACCTTATCTTGTAGCTGGAGGTTGGGACACTCACTAATGTACTCTTTTGAGAAGGTTTTAATTAGTGCCACCTTATCTTGTAGCTGGAGGTTGGGACACTCACTAATGTACTCCTTTGTGAAGGTTATAATTAGTGCCACCTTATCTTGTAGCTGGAGGTTGAGACACTCACTAATGTACTCCTTTGTGAAGGTTATAATTAGTGCCACCTTATCTTGAAGCTGGAGGTTGGGACACTCACTAATGTACTCTTTTGAGAAGGTTTTAATTAGTGCCACCTTATCTTGTAGCTGGAGGTTGGGACACTCACTAATGTACTCCTTTGTGAAGGTTATAATTAGTGCCACCTTATCTTGAAGCTGGAGGTTGGGACACTCACTAATGTACTCTTTTGTGAAGGTTATAATTAGTGCCACCTTATCTTGTAGCTGGAGGTTGAGACACTCACTAATGTACTCTTTTGGGAAGGTTATATTTGTGCCACCTTATATTGTAGCTGGAGGATGGGACACTCACTAATGCACTCTTTTGTGAAGGTCTTAACTAGTGTCACCCTCTATCTTGAAGCTGGAGGTCACTTGCTAATATTCTCTTTAAATACACACTATTGTAATGGTGTTATGGCTTAAAGGCGTCGCCTACTTAAATTGGCACCGTACGCTGCTTGATATTGGAACAAGTGTGTCATATTCAATTTTCTAGAGATTATTTCAACAGTTTATAATGTAGACTTAGCCTTATATTTAGGCCTAATTTAGTTTAAAATGACTTTATTTAATAACAAAAAATATTTTCCTTATAAAACTTTTCTCAACCCCAACATTTTTCAAACAGTATATTAATATTTCATATTTTTGCTTTCTTAGTAGGCCTATTTTAAAACTGTTATCGATTTTGTCAAGTTAAAAAGTGGGCGTGTAAGGATAAGCCTATAGGCTTACAGTAAGATGTTTTAAATTTGTTTTTGTTTGATGGAGTTGATGTTAGATAAAGAAAATCTCCTGTCTATACGGTACTCAACTTGAACATACATTGGCTTGCTATGTGCTAATTTAGTTAATTTACATTGTCGAAAAGGTTCTCACGTTCAAGATTAAACCAAATATGTTGTGTGATGATCTTAGAAAATAAAACTAGTTATTTAAAGTTGATGAAAGCGTTCAAAAACTCTCAAAAATAGTGTTTACACTGAATATTTTAGACAACTGTATGTCCATTTGTTTTACACTAACAGGGTATACTTAAATGATAACGGTTGAGTTATAGAATTCGAATTTGTGTAAAGGGAGAGTGGGAAAACCTTTAGAAGAATAAAACCACTCATCACAGCCAACTAGGATACAAATACCAGCCTACCCACCATTGGAAAATTAGACCAAAGAGACTAATGTCTTGGTAAATGCTTCCCTATGAGGTGGCTCAACAAACTACTAATATCACAAATATGTTGAAGCCTAAATAACCCCCAATTACTATAAAACCTACAAACAACTAATCTTAATATTGGAATGTCCTAATCATCAGTATGTTGATGGTGAATAATAATGAATTTTGATAGTGTTGTGTTTCAAAGAAAATATATTTTAAGCATTCAGTTAAAGTGTACTATCCCCCTTATTGGCTTACATTATGATATAGGCCTATTAAAAGTTAAGATTATGTGAAAAACACACAACAGTTTTGAGAATATTATATTGGGCTAATGAGATGGCAAGTTTAAATCAAGTAACACAAAACACCTAATAAATTACAAAACCTATCATACATAACCTCGTAACGCTAACCAAAGAAAAGTAAAATGTCTGAGCAACTTAGCGTCATTCTACTAAGAAAATATTTGCGCACGTAAGGACTTTGCTTTCTTTCGCAAAGTGGTTGGCCATAATAACTTTTGACGTAAAGCCTAGCATCATTCGGCTAATGGTCGCAAATTCATTTTGCGTTGTGGTCATACTAGTCCTGCTAAAACATTAGCTCATAGTAACAAAAATATAAAAATATAGCTTTACTCTTATGAATAAAACTTATTACGCAGTAAGATTTTATTTTGGTTAGTTGATCTCATATCTTCCACTTCCTCCTATATATAAAACGTGCTAGCAGGCAAATCTGATAGAGTGATCGTTAGCATTCTCTTCCTTTCCCCCGTGTGTCTAATCTATTGCGCACACACAATTTTTTTTTAATTTTTTTATAGCTATTTTGACTCATTTTAACATCAGATTCAAGAAATGATGAAGGGGACATTTATTTTGACGATACCTGTACTTTTAACGTTTCGTCTATTATCGATTGTTTGATGTCACGTGACTTACGCAACGTCTTTAAGGGAGACGTCTCGTTGAAGAATCGGATAAGCCTACTATTTTTTTATGCAAAATCTTAAATTAGGTCATCGTGTTGATTTTGAGACTAAAAGCTCAACCCTACTTTTGATTAGTAATGTATCTCTTTTCTTCTTGATCATAATAGATTTCCTAAATATTTTATATAAGACGGATAGGACGTATTAAAAAAGTATTACCGGACATCTGGCATATACATAAACATTCAAGAAACCATTCAGACCTAGAATAACAAACAAAAAAGTCAAATAAAGAATATGCTTCATAATCAAGTAAAAGTTATTTTTAATGTAATCGTAACATTTAGATAAAATGTTTAGTGAACAACTTACTAGTTGGTTTTTTTACGTAATATCTTTGGCCTGTTTTTTTTAAAACATGTAAACACACATATTGCATATTATGTTTTTATGTATATATACCTATTTAGCATCGTGTCTTTGGAAAAAGAACCCAGTACACCTGACCGAGATTCGAGCCTCAAGTTCCCTGTCATAGACAGTCTAGTTTACTGTGAGAGTAGCGCGCTAGGCCATTTCCTATATAGTTCACCCTAGTACTTGGAGGGAGCCTTTTTTGGTTAAGTTATAGGTTTTATTTTTTGTTGAGCCTTTCTAAGAAAAAATGTGTTATGAGTTGGGACTTTCAGGGTGATTCGCTCGCGACTGAACACCTGTATTTTGGTAGGAGTTTATTTTTTAGCTTTATTAGAACGTAAAGTAGGAGTGATTGGAATTCTTCAACCTAAGATAAGTTGTTTAAATGGTTAATAGTCTAGTTTTGTTCAGTCCCGACTGTAATTTTCCCATCCTTAACCAAAGGAAGTTCGTGTGTTATCGGCCCGAAAGCGTGCCACGTCTTATCTTTGTGATGTTTCTTTGTATCACTTGTTGCTGGCCGACGAAGGTCCTTCAGGGCTTGTGTGGGTTTTGACAATAATTTTGAGTGTATATATTTTGTATTGGCGTTTTAATGCGAACATATATTTCACTATAAACAAACAAAAATCTATTTATTAAAAACATCGTTCTTTGACTTTCGATTCATCAATATTATGACATATTTTATTTCAATTTTAAATCACCGCGTCTTTATATATGTTTAGGTTATACGCACATATTATAGTTACTCTGACGGGGAAGGTTGAAGAAGGAAGCATTTTAGGGTAGTATAACCGCATTGCATCCAATGTGAACGCAGCCAATCTCGTTTACATGCAATGTGAACGCAGACATGCTAGCTTGACCCCCTTATGAACGCGTACACGCTAGCTCACATCCAATGTGAACATAGCCACACACTCTTGCATCCATCGTGAACGCAGCCGTGCAAGCTTGCAAACATTGTGAACGCAGCCGTACAAACTTGCATCCATTGTGATCGTAGCCTAGGTTAAACTGTCGTTCATTCAATGCAGTATGGCAATGAACGTTTGTTACAGGGGGTCCCCACGAAGCAGCCATTGTTGGATAGTATGGGTTCCATTGTGCATCTTAAATAATCTCATAAAGTACAGTACATCCAGCCCACGCTTCGTCTTACTTAAGTGATCTGAGTGAAGCTTAGAATGTGAATTTACTTTCTCATATAGCTGAGGTGACCTCAAATAAGTGATGAAAGTGACCTGGTCTAGTAAAATAAAGAAAAAAAGCGACTGAAATGAGCATTAAGTGACTAAAATGACAACAAAGTCATCATTAAAAAAATTCCTCTATAAAATAACTTTTCGTAAAACATTCTAAAATAAATGGTACGGTACTCCGCACGAACTATCTCGCTGTATTGTTTGAAAATAGAGATATTTTCTCAAAACTCGTAATATATGTGAAACGAGATAATATACACTAGCAAACCCAAACATAAATTGCACTATACTTACGTAAAACATCCTTTAATTCCAGGTTTTAAATTTTATAGTTTTATTTTTAAAAAATGTCCTCATTTTTATGTTTGGACCAATAAAAATGATCGATTTTGGGTCCACAAGGGTCAACACTTCATACGAAAATTTTAACATTTTATTAAGTGTTTCACATATTCATGTCATTGCAATGCTATTCAATTCCTAATTTATAAATTTTGAGCAATAACAAATGTAAATAGTGACTATTGAGTCTAAAATAAAGGAAAAATAAACTTTTTGAGAGACTTATATTTAATTACTCGATGGCGTTACAGAAATAATACTTAAAACTTAAGAAGTATCTCTCTCACAAAATTGTATCAAAATATTTGCCTGTATCTCAAAAGAAATTTAGGTTTTATAAAATATATATTTCAAATCTAAGTCTTTTATTTTTAATAGTACTACAATTTTGCAATGATATGTTATTTAAAATCTCAAATATTTGTGGAAATACAGAAATTTCCGCTTCTGTTAAGTACACTCAAATTCATTTTTATAGGAAAATGGAAATAACCATTTTATTTATAATCTTAATAAACGCCTGGATACGAATTTCAATCAAAATAGTTAAATTCTATTTTGAGAAGATCTGTTTTTTCTCTTTTCGTCCTTTAATAATCTACTCTTAATTTGAGGGTTAAACAGACACACAGAGAGATAGCATTACAAAAAATACTTTTTAAACTGTGTTTACAAGTATACTCCATTCACGGAAGGAATTACTCTCTGAAAGGTCCTTTTTCCTACCAATATCCTACTATATGATAGATTTCTGGTAGGGAAAAGGGGCTTTCAGAAAACAATTCCTACCGTGAACAGACTTTATGTATGTATATATAGAACTATGGCCAAAATGAAAACGTTTTATTTTCCATAGTATGCCCCAACTCGTGTTAATATTTAACCTAAGCACAACATCTGATTTTAAATATCTCAGCTGCTTTAAAAGCCCCTAGTAGAGGGATGTATTGTAGAGATTTGAGACGCGTTACATACATTTAGAAATTCCGAATTATTTAATTAGTTGTTTGATATTTTTAAATATAAATTTCAATAAAATGTAGGAGGAAATTATCAGAAGGTTTCTAACGAGTTAAAAAGTATACTTTACTTTTGTTTGGATTCAAAAACGATCTACGCTAGAATGTGTAGTTATTAAATCAAAGATAAAGGTTAGAAACCAAGATCTAATCTTCCTCTATTAAATAAAGTCATGTTGTGATAAGGTATCAACAAAACATTTTAATATAATGGGGGATATTTATATAGGGTTTTAATGTAAGTTCCACACAATTTTTAATACATAATTTTAACTTGAAATTTAAATTTTTTAACTGTCAGAACTTTTGCCTACTGGTGAACACAACATACCCTTTAGTAAATAACTGTGTATTTCTAAACGTCTGCAAAGTTTCTCAGTGTTCTCTCATGCGGCCCTCTTAAGAGAAATAATAAGAATACCTTATCAACTCACTACCAGTCTATATTACTCAAATTCCAAAAGATACGACGATTTTAATAGAGCACGAGGCAAGTAGGGGGAATAGCACGCGCCATCTTTAATAATAATTTCTCTCTTGTGTGAGTGAAGGGTGATGGCATCCTAAGAACGCGGCTACCGTAGTGACGGTAATAGTGCGCGGGTTGCAGTCAACTCCAGGCGCTAACTTGATATCGCTTGATAGAAACGATATGTACAGTACACACACACATTTCTTAGTATGGGGGCGTCCTTAAATTACTTATAGATATTTTTGGGTGAAGAAGGGAGTTGAGTATTTTCTTAAGTTTTCTTACGTGGGGGGGAGGGGTGCAGAATTCATCTTTCACAAGGTTCTTTTTATAAATCTTTATAGAGAAACAAAAAATAAAATAAATATATTAATTTAAAAACTTAGCTTATATTTAATTTACCTATGATGTGTTAAAACTAATTTTACTGCAGTTAAAATTTTCTAAATTTTTATATTAGTCGCTTTGTTTACAATCTTAATATCTTAAAATAATTGGATGAAAATCCCAAAAGCATAAAAAATCTCTTTAAAATATATGAGAGAAAGAGAGGGACAATCTTATGGTCCCTTATGTGAGGGAAAGGGTGGTTGAAAATCATAAAAAAAAGCCTTACGCAATTTAAGGACTCTTCCTAAGTCTAGGTCTGCAAACCAACTTACACACACACACACACACACATATATATATATATATAAGCAATTTTGTCGCTCAATATGCTAGTAACCAAAACTAGGATAAGAAATGAAAGGTTGTGTTTATATGGTACAAATGTATTATTGTATCACTAAAAATTGTGTTTTGCATGTTGTCCTTTATTTTGACACAAATTTCACATTTTTGAATCAAGAGTGTTGCGTGCTCTTTTAAAAAAATCCTTGGCTTCATTTTAGTTATCCGACGACAGTTTTCAACTCGCTGGTGTGTAATAAAGCATACAATGAATATGTATGAACTAAACTATTTCTGTAAATCTGTATAAAAAGTCCAAATACTTTTTTTAAAAGCTAATGGAATTAATGACCGTAAGGGACATGACATTCAGTTCAGTCGCCTTATATATGGAACTTAGATTACTACCCGCTCTGGTGGGACAGAATGTTGCTCAGGCTACATCTATGGAGGTTGTCTACACCTACCCACAATTAGATAATGTGATGATATTGGATGTATGTATATGGGAGCCAATGGGAGTCTTAAACCTAGGTTAAGCCTAATTTATCAACCCCTGTCGATCGTTGGGATATTTCCCTCAAAGAGAAAAAATATCAACCGGACCAGCTGGGGATCGAACCCGGGACCCTTAGATTCACATACAGGTGCACTGAACACTACACCACGAGGCCGGATCAAAATAATAATGTCGATGGTGTGGGGGAGGGGTGTATGTGATTGGTGCTCCTCGACCTATCATTGCCTGCATCTCTGTGTGACTGAGTTGGTTTGCGAACCTGGCTACTAAGACATTCTTACTAATTTTAATGAATTCTACACGTTCCTAAAGTTATGAATTCTTTATCATACTGTATAATATTTACTAATGAATTAGGAAAGGAAAAAATATAAGTGTATATTTCTCGCTTATACTCCATTAGTGTAAATATGATGATAGCCCGGATAGGTTTGTAAGACATAGAAGAAGATTAAGATCACCAAACTTATTTTCAAACATATTAATCATTTCATTCCCTGGATACACAAAGGAGCATATTTTAACAGATAGGGATGTTTAATGACCATGAAATGCAAAGTTATACAAATGTATACGATCAATCATTTCAACGTGGACCTACTTCAATTCCACTAAAAGCTCAGTGATATCTGAATGGAGTTAATGAATCTATGTTGAGGATAGCTCTTACATAAACTCCTTCATGTGAATATTACTATTTAGGCAGCGACTAGAGAGTATACGATTAGCCAGCGACTAGAGAGTATACGATTAGACAGACACATTGACTAAATAAAATACAATAGAGATTAGTAGATTATGTTTATGGCTCAAATCAGTGACAAATTCTTAATCTTTCATTGGGGATTTTTAATGTGAGATTTATTTAGTTTACTGAATGGATGTTCAATTTCAATTCAACATATGAGGGAACAATAAAGAATGAGACTTGGTCTCTGTCTACAATTCAGGCTGTAATTGCACAGTTAACAATAGGGTTTGGCGGTCTGTCTACATATCAGACTATAACTGCACAGCTAAAAAATAGGCTTGGCAGGCTGTCTACATTTCAGGGTGTAATTTCACAGCTAACAATGAGACTTGGTGGGCTATCTACAATTCAGGCTGTAATTGCACAGTTAAAAATAGGGCTTGGCGGGCAGTCTACATTTCAGGGTATAATTGCAAAGCTAAGGAGGTTTGAAGGGATGTCTACATTTCAGGGTGTAATTTCACAGCTAACAATGAGACTTGGTGGGCTGTTTACACTTGAGGGTGTGATTGTACAGCTAGGAATGGGACTTGGCGGTCTGTCTACATTTCAGGGTGTAATTTCACAGCTAACAGAGACTTGGTGGGCTGTTTACACTTGAGGGTGTGATTGTACAGCTAAGAATGAGACTTGGCGGGCTGTCTACATTTCAGGGAGTAATTGCACAGATAAGAATGGGGCGTTATGGTCTGTCTACAATTCAGGCTGTAATTTTCACAGATAACAAATAGGCTTGCTGGGCCGTCTACATTTCAGGGTATAATTGCACAGCTAAGGAGGTTTGAAGGGATGTCTACATTTCAGGGTGTAATTGCACAGCTAACAATGGGGCTTGGCGGGCTATCTACAATTCAGGCTGTAACTGCACAGTTAAAAATAGGGCTTGATGGGCTGTCTACATTTCAGGGTATAATTGCACAGCTAAGGAGGTTTGGTGGGATGTCTACATTTCAGGGTGTAATTTCATAGCTAACAATGGGGCTCGGCGGGCTATCTACAATTCAGGCTGTAATTGCACAGTTAAAAATAGGGCTTGGCGGGCTGTCTACATTTCAGGGTATAATTGCAAAGCTAAGGAGGTTTGAAGGGATGTCTACATTTCAGGGTGTAATTTCATAGCTAACAATGGGGCTCGGCGGGCTATCTACAATTCTGGCTGTAATTGCACAGTTAAAAATAGGGCTTGGCGGGCTGTCTACATTTCAGGGTATAATTGCACAGCTAAGGAGGTTTGAAGGGATGTCTACATTTCAGGTTGTAATTTCATAGCTAAGAATGTGGCTTGGTGGCTGTCTCCGACTCAGGCTGTAATTTGCACAGCTAAGAATAGTGCTTAGTGGTCTGTCTACAATTCAGGTTCTAATTGAAAAGCTTGCAAAGCTAACAATGAGGCTTGGTGGGCTGTCTACATTATAGTCAGACCACAACAAAAAAATTAAATTTTCGAGGTTGCTTTATTTTGAGCGGTACATGCACAACCATAAATAATATAAATTGGGCTGTTTATTATTCAAGTTTATTAACCCGTTATGAACCAGATAGTCGAGCAGGGTTCATATATAAATATATATATACAGATGCATAAATATAGTTATAATACTACTACCAAAAGCTACATTGAGCCAAGTTTATATTGCTTCTAGACGCCAGAGGATTTACAATTTAAATAAAGTCTTCATTTAGTCGAGTACGTAGATTATATATGTTAAACCCATAAATAGGCTTATTTGTTTAATTATTTCAGGAGCTGGGCAAAGATTGTATTAACTATTGCCCATTTCATAAACTGGAAAGTACTGTATTATCTACTACAAGCTTAATGGAAACATATTTTAAGATATTATAATAAAATAACCCAAATTAACTTAAAATAAGGTTACATTCTAAAATTATTAAAAATTAAATCAACTTAAAGACGTGACCTGTTATCCGCTTGTCCATTTCACGGATAAGGAAAAAAACACGTCCAGTTCATGAAATGAGTATTGATTGGAGCTGCCCATTGCCCAGTTCATTAACTGGGCAGCACAAGCGCTGCACAATTAATGAACTGATTTTTTTTTTTTGTTGCCAGTTTGTGAAATTATCAAGAGGCCAGTTGACCGAACGGGCAGAAATTTGCCCGATTCATGAAATGGACAAATTCACGAATGGGATAAGCATATAAACTTATGTTTGTGTGTGTGTGCGCGTGTTTGCGCATCCCTTCCTACTACCTGGAAGGAATAACTGCATATTTACACTAGCAGGGTATCGGGATGAGGACGGAGTAATTTAGACAAAATGTAACCGCACTCACGTGAAAGCAGAAAAGGAAACCATTTACTAAAAACAACTCTCCATATACTTTACTGGGATCCGAACCCTGACCTTCCCATCACAGTCAAGTTAGATTATACGACCTCAACGCCTCAATATATGTGGCCACCAATGCAGGTAGCTGAAAGTAAATAAAGTTCGAAAAAATATTGAATGCAAAAAAAAAAATCCAAGATCTATAGCTGAGTCAATAGCGCGTCGTGCTGCTGATCTAAGTGTAATGGGTTTGATTCCCACCATAGCTTAAGAATTTAGCATTAAGAGGGGTTGATTTTATGGGTTGGGGACTGTAAATTATGTGACGATGTAATCAGTTGGCATAAAAACTGCACCTTAAATGTATATTTAGATGTACTAGAGCGTCTGTTTTTTTATCATTCTTAATTTGGTTAATCTTAGTATTTATCTTCTTTTTTTTAAATTTTGTAATATAGTCTACATTTTTATGTTCTTAGATTTCCTTCCTGTATAAAAATACATTTTATATAGGCCTACTGTGTTTGTATTTTCTTAAACTGCCTTCCTGTATTCAAATTTAATTTATATATTGTGTTTGTATTTTATTAGGTTTCCTCCTGTATACAAATACAATGTACTCATATATTATTTACACTGGGTCTGTATTTTATCAAGTTGTATTCCTGTCTCATTCCCCAACTTCAAACAAAATGACTCACCTTTACAGAGTTGCACGATGCCAGTGATTATGATGATGAACAAGGCCAACAACTTTGCGTAAGTAAACACGTCCTGCACTCTGGTAGCCCACTTCACATCCCAGCAGTTGACGAAGGTCAGCACCACTGAAAAAAATAAAATAATAGGGAGAGATGTTAATTCGGTGTTCAGGTACTTGTGCTCTTTTTTCGTGGCGCCAAGACTGATGCCATCAGCTATCATAAACTACAAACTAATTTTCATAGGAAGTGCCTTTGAAAAAATATAAAAACATTATTTTGTGGTCAACCTTAAAATCATTTTACTATATTAGTAGCGTTATTTTATAGGTATTAATAGTATATATCAAAAGTGATGGCTGTAAATCACATGACCTGACGTATGAATGCATGAGAGCTGATCCTGTAGCTTATCTGTCAGATAAGGTTCTACCTATAAAAATTATACTGTAATAAATTTAAGGCAACCGGTTGGGAAAGATCTGCATAATAGTTCTTCTGATAAAAGGCTTAGTTTGAATGGAGAAAAAAAGTGGACAGTGTTCACATTAAATGATGTGTGAAGAGGAAAGGATTAATTTTAATTTTAAGGTGAGATAAATTGTATTAAGTAGGTGAAAGGGTTGATTTTAATTAAATAAAGATGATAACAGGACAAAGTAGGTGAGGGTATTGATATTATTGAATGAATTTGAGAAAATAATTAAGGAGGATTGGGGGGGGGGGGATATAAAGGGAATATATAGTAATGAATAAATGGAGCAAGAAGTTTGATTTTTAATTGCATGCAGATGAGTGAATAGATAAAGGTGGGGATCGGGTTGATTTTAATCTAGTTAAGACGATAGGATGGATATAGAAGGTGAGAGGATTAATTTCATTTGGGGGAATAGGAGATAAAGGATTTAAATGAATTGAGATAAAATGATAGAATGTATGCAAAGGATGAGTGGCATTGATTTCAAATGTAGGAATTAAAGCGAAATGATTTATTTTAATTTGGTGACAGTGAAAGTGGGTATAAAAAGCGAACCAGGGCAATGACTTTAGTTGAGTATATAAGAAAGAAAGTATTGTTTTTTTTATTTAAAGTCCTATAGAAATTATATGATCAGTCCTAAAATGTTCATAGCCAGTCAAGGACAAAATCAGAACATTTATCATGGTTTCTTTTACAATAGTCTTTAACTTCAGCACAAAGAACTTTAAACTGGCAGGGATCAAGGATGATTGGATTGACACAAAAATCAATGGATCCTAAACGCTTATTACACAATCTTTCTTTTATTATGCCTGAAAGGCCAATGAAAACAATGATTCTACTTGGATAAGTCTTTAGTTCTTAGAACAACACAATATTAATGTTTATGTTCACTGTTTGCTGGATAAATGTTGGTGTTTGGTAAACTTATTAATAGTCAACAGACTTGACATAACTGGACTTATTTATCGTTCAAAAATGTTTCTGGTTGTTTAGGATTCTTTCAAAGGTTGCGACCGGACCAAAAGCGAGACCAAAAGCGAGAGAGCTTGCCTGCATCTTTGTTTTTGTCTCTTATCTATCTTAAATAACAATGTATATTCCGTGAGGATGAAAGCAGATGTTTCTAGAGCATATTATTGTGTGTTCCTCAGCGCAAGGTCACTTAGAGGTTTAATCCAAAGGGCAAAATTGTGTTTTGGTTGTGTAGGGTAAAGTTAACATTTCAAGGGACAGTCATTCTAAAATCACTAATGTGAGCTGGCATCGCTAGTTGCCATGTAAATTGTACATATTACATCCGATAGTCATGTTTGTATATCCATGCTGTTACAAAGTGTCTATAAATTATGTCATTTTTGGACTCTCAACAGGATCTATAAATACTGTTATAGCTAAGAGTTAAAAAAAAATCAGTTG
The DNA here is from genome assembly GCA_902151425.1 of Timema shepardi. NCBI lineage: Eukaryota > Metazoa > Arthropoda > Insecta > Phasmatodea > Timematidae > Timema > Timema shepardi. The sequence goes on from CABFVX010000459.1 coordinate 206,729, forward strand.
ATATTGGTGATAAATACTCGTAGCTGGCCATTATGGTGTGATTTTAGATTTAAACTTTTTAACAAGTGATTTGATGAAAGCATTAGTATTTATTTATATCAGAGTTTCTTAGACCAGAGCCACAACTTTTTCATCCAAGTACCTCCTCATTTGTCCTCACAAGGTTGAGTTGACCTCGTTCCAGACCCACTGATTCACACCGGGGATCGAAACCGGAACCTCTAAATCTGTGTGTAGAAACTCTGACCACTAGACCACACCGGCGGTTGAATTTAACTATTATTTATCCTAATTTATTGAATGTTATAGTCGATTCAATCTACCAATATATAAAATGTTAAAGCCACCCAATAAAAAAAGTATTTGAATAAGATGAAATTAAGACATTTCTCTACCATAGAGAGCCTAATATACCATTTTCCGTGAATGAATATATATTCTCTGACATTTTCAATTCCATGACTTTTCCTGTTTTTCCATATGCTCTGTACTATGCCCACCATGTATAACTAATAAGCTATGTACCGTAATTTATAAAACACAGTGAAATATCCCTTAACGAACACCTCTGAATAGAAGAAGATTCCTTTTTATAAAGGACAACTTAAATTTAAACCTTGAAAATTAACTTGGGCTCTTACGGTGAAACAACTTCCCAATACCAAACTTTCTGCAGAGGAGAAGATTATGGTAGGGAATATGAAAGGTTGGAGCTAATGAAGATCTTAAAAAAACTATATTAACTTAATCAACCAAACCATGGTGACCATGGGGATTATTCCCAATTCGAGAAAAGTCCCACGGTACCAGTTGGGAATACAAGCCGGGACCTATAGGTCAACAGCCAGGGGCTCTGACCACTATACCACAAGGACGGTTGGGGCTTCATTTAAATACACCAATTAATAAATAAATAAAATGAAGGCATCGCTAGGCAAACGTGATCCCGCCACCTCCTTATCATTTATCTACCCCTAGTAAGCCTACACATACAAATAATAGAAACAAAGTCCCAACCTCACGGGGGCTTAGCTGCGTGCGTTACTTTTGCCAGCTTGAGTCCTTCAACACTGGGCTTTGGCCTAGTGATGGGCACAATCGAGTAAAAATAATCGAGCAACTCGATTGTGTTGTGTAATCGGGAGTATTCAGTTCTTCCGAGATTACTCGAATAACTTTACTCTGACCTTGTTATTCTTTTATTTTCTCTTTTCTTACGGTGACCTGGCGGTCTAGGTGTAAAGTGTCAGACTTCTGTGCTGGCGGCCGGGGTTCAATCCTCGTTCCCGGCACAGATTAATTTGATTACTAAATCCCTCCTTCACCTCTGTCAAGACATCTAGTGAATGTGGGGAATGCCAGGCCTCCACCGTGGTTCGGATTCCACGTTAAACTGTAGGTCCTTCATTTCATCTCACACTCACCCTACCATTACATATTAGCGTAAGTGCGTATAACCCGAACGGGTAGTAAGACGCGGTGCTAATAATAATAATAATAATAATAATAATAATAATAATCTTTTGTTACCCTAAGAAAGAATCGACCTTATTGGCTGGACTGTTTACCATGCTATTTACAATTAAAAGACGTATTCCATTAGAGCTCATTTTCCATCAATAGTTTCTGCTGCTAAGCAAAAATGACCCTTTATGGTTTAAATGTTGCATATGTATTTTCAATACAAAATACTGGCATATGTAAAGTACACAATCGAAAAGCATGCTAACTAAGCGTATCACATTTCCGATTATTCTTAAAAGTACTCGATGAGAGTTACTCGATTTTTTTACTTGGCACTACGGCAGTCTCATTTCCACAATCACATATAGAGAATCTAATTATAGTATGTCTTAATTATTTTATTGATTATAACTTACCCATAGTAAAAAATGATTATCTGTGAATTTAAACTGATTAGAGTAACATATTAAAACTTTTTTCATTTTTTTTAAATATACAATTAGTATCAATTTATTTAACATGAATGTATAAAGAAAAGTTTATTTTATTTAAAAGAGCACAAAACATTTTTTTTTTGTAAGACACTTCTTAAATCTCATACGTTCGTATTGACTGTATATGCAACGTGAAACCTGAAAATAAGGGGGTGGAGATCAATGTCACTCAGGTCAATCAGTGTCGACTGCCTATTACAGGAAGAAATTATTAACATGTTATTAGTTTCAAATCCCATTGCAAGACTCCCGAGTAATGTTGTCCAACCGATTGCCACTGGACGGTTCGAGTAAATGATTCACTAAAAAATTACTCGATTTTTTTAAAAAGAGAATCGGGTAATTACTCGATTGTGCCAATCACTAAGTGTCAGTGCTGGGTGATAATAGGACTGAACGTAGCGACCCTAGTGTCGAAAGACTCAAGCTGACAAAAGGAGCGCAACCATTTTAACCTGGAGGCTGAGTGTCTGGATATATTATTTGTTTGTGCCCTGGTATAAAAACATAGTTGTCATAAGAGCAGGTCTGGATTATTTACGCCTGACCGACCATACCAATTGGTTTCTCAAGATCAATACGAGAGAGATCACGTTTCTAGGGTATGTGGTGCAAAGCCCAACAAGACTTTAGACCCAGTCAGTATACTTGTCATAGGAGGGAGAGGTGGGTTGCTGTTACTAGAGAGTACTAAGCTGATCCAGTTACAACTTGTTTTATTTGTTCCTTTTCTCCCTCACGCTTCACTGCGTCGTTCAAACCACAATGACCAACCACCCTTCCCTTATTCCTTACGTTTGGAGTCGAGAACTGATTGACTGTCTAATCAAAGTCCACAACGGAGCTCGGCAAACGCATGACTTTCATCATCAAGACGACACTTAGCAAGATGGATTTGGACAGGATAGATTTGGGTAAACATGGGAACCGATCAAGAATATTATTTTGTGCGGACTATCTGAGTCAGACTAAGGTGACAATTTTATTTTTATTTTCAAGGACTTTTTTATTTTTAGATGTTGATTTTTTTTAAAACTGTATTAGGCTCATTCATTTTCTTTTTTTCTAAATGTAATATGTAATTTTGTACTGGGAGGGATGGCGTGACATTTAAGCTCAAACACCTGTGCATGTAGACAATTCGCTGCTCTGGTGGCAGAGAGCGTCACCCAGAGTGGGCCTACATTCTATGGAGGTTGTCTACACGTCGTACCGGCAGTGAGATGATGTGATAATAGTGATTACGAAGGTGTAGAGCCAGTGGGAGTCATAAACTTAACTTTAGTCTAATTAACCAAACTCTGGTGACCATTGGGTTAATTCCTATTAAGAGAAAAATATCCAAAGTACCATCCGGAAATTGAACCCATTAACCCTAGGTCCGTAGCCAGGTGCACTTACCACTACATTATGGGTCTATCTTAATACTTTGCTAATTTAAAGTATGCCTGCCATATGATATAGTTTTAATCATATATATACCCGCTTCAATAGCCAAAGGCTTTAAGGCAGTGTTTCTCAAACAATGGTCCGTGGCGGTGTGCCAGATGGTCCACACAAAATGAATGGTATGACACAATCGTATTATTTTTCTCAAATATTATATTAATAAGTAACCAGTATTCAATCTAACCTTAAATGATATGCTTGTAAAGACCTCCCAGTTATGGTTTCTAAAACTACCCAATATTAAACTCCTTTTATTTAGAGGTTTAAAACAAAATAAAAACAATATTTATCAAAATCTCGAAAAAATTGTTTAACAAATCAGAGTGCAATATTGAGAGGTTAGTTCCTCGGAGTCCACTACACTTTGTTCCACAAGTATAAGTCATTCACGAGCTAAGTTTACCTGGATGACAGCTAGAAATTTTACTAGAAGTAATCCCTAATATATCACTACGCCAACAGCTGACACCTATCACTTTGGATGACTGTAATGAAAACAGATGGTAATATATTAATGTGATAGCTAACCACAGTAATTTAGGCCAATATTATTTATATATTTATTTGAGGTCAGACACAAAGTTTATTTATAGTTTTATTCCCCTTAAAAAAATATCCACACCACTTTCACAAAAACTTCTAACGAACATAACTTCGAAATGGCGATTGACGAATCTAAACCATATGAATGAACATAACGCTAAACAAGTTTTTTACAATGATGCAGACACGCAGTTGATGAAAATATTTTATTCAGTTAAGTATTTCAAAATAAGATAAAATAATCATAAAATCAGGTATTGGATGTACAAAAAATGACAACAATTTTCTCTTTTCCAAGTAAATACGATACCTGTATTAAAAGGTATTGATGTATGCACTATATTACACAAAATCAGTAACGTTCCAAAACGAAAAATAAGTACTTTTAATTATGTTTAAAATATTGTTTCGAGTTGGATAAAAATAAATTATTAAAAAAAATGAAATAGTATGATAAAACTTAAGTTCACGTTATTTTAAATGTAATGTATAACAGGTAATTAAAGATATTTACATTGATAACAAAACTGTGACCTTTTATAAGTGTTGGTAACCCAAAACCTAAACAGAATCGTTACTAAATAAAGAGGAGCAGGGGTAGAGAAGTATAATTTAGAAAAAGTGTACCTACATTGACATGCAAGGAAAGTGGGAAACCATTTAGGAAATAATTCATCATACAACCACCCCGAATTTGAACTCGTCCTCAGAAGACCAGATTAGATACAACTAAAACCTCAGTCTGTGTGTCCAAAAATGCAGGTGAACTAGTATTTCTTAGTAGACATAAGATATAGTAGCCCATTTCTTTTATTTGATGTAAGTTCAACGTTTCGTGCATAAAGTTCTGGCAAATGTTGTTGAAGTGGAACGATATTGAATACGTTCAGGAATGTTAATAGAGGTATTTCATTGCCTGCGAAATGGTCGGTGGTATTTCGCATGGTACTATCTCTTTTTATATGACTAATACCAGCGATAAAAACAAGTATAGCCTTGTAGCGGTAAAGAAACCCGCTACTTTCTAATAGCCTATTGTACCACAAGCGATTGGATGGCAAAGATACTATTTGATGAAAAATGTTAATTGAACTTGAGACTTAACTGACTCTTATCAGGTTGGAAAACGTTCGAAAAAAATTTGTCACTGAGTGCTATGATAAATTATTATGATTATGACATAGTGATAAATCTCTTAGGGCTCCAAATTCTCAACTCGCGTGGACTTAATCGCGATGTCCTTTTTGTTTTTAATATATTCAACAGCGAAATTTATGGGGTGACCTGGTGGTCTAGGGGTAAGGTAACAGACCTCTGTGCTGAGGGTCCGGGGTTCAATCCTCTCCCGACACAGATTTATCTGATTACCAAACCTTCCTTCACCTCTGACAAGAAGTTTATTAATCACAACTTGTGAATGTGGGGAATGCACCGTGGTTTGGATTCCACGTTAAACTGTAGGTCCTTCATTTCATCTCACTGTCACCCTACCATTACACATTAGCGTAAGTGCGTAGAAGCTGAACTGGTAGTAAGACGCGGTCCTAATAATAATAATAATAATAATAATAATAATAATAACAACAGCAAAATTTATTTGTCCTTAATCATGTAGGTGTTCATATTCCTTCTCAGGCTTCTCATTATTCAACATTATTTTTTCTCAATAGCTCTTAAAAGGTGAGCCCAATAGGCTGTACAGCACAAATTCCAGATATGTCGAGCTCTACTTTTATCATAAAAGAAAAGCCGAACTCAAGAGACCTATTTAAGTAACTCCATTAGCATTAACAAGCCCTGTAGATGTTCAGACTCGAATATTTAAATTTATATTAGTTCGTGTTATTTGTTGGATTTTTGTTACTGCTTTATAATACTTAGGCTTTTACTACTCTCAAGTTATTATTATTATTATTATTATTATTATTACTATTACTATTATTACGTCCTAATTATTTTGTAACTCTTCATAAGTATGTATCATTATTTATCTGTGATTGTTTATTTTGTTTTACTTTGTTATTACATATATTTATAAGGTACTTGTGTACTTTTCAGTGCTGGCCTGTTATAGGTCTCACGACTATTGGCCGGCACTCTAATAAAGGAAAATTATATTAGTATCAACATTTTTACCATATATCGCCGCGTCCTACTACCTATTCAGGTTGTACACACATATGCGTACAACATGAACAGGTTAAGAAGGTGCTAACAAATATAAATAAAAATTACCAGTTCTAGCGTAAAGACGAAACAAGTGACAGTAAGTGCTCGAAAAGTAGATGTTTTCTACTCGTTTGGATATAGTGTCTCGTGGATATTTGAATAAACCCGCGCTCACTTGCGAAACTGTGTCTCAATAGAAAAACAAACAAATGAAACTTGATGTGTTTTTATACATTACTAATAAAAGCAGAATTCTCACCGGTGTTCCCACGGCCTAAGGCATTAGTCTCGCAATCCGGTTGATTACCAATGGCGGAAAAGTCACGGTTCTAATCTCGGCTGGGTGAACAAGGAGTGGTTTTCCACCTATGATTTGTCACTGTGGCTTTTTACCTCTCTCCCAAGCTAAAGTTGGCACACTCTCAATAAAAAAAACCTTACCCCATAATTTAAATCGTTGATAACCCTAAAAAATAATTAAGATTTGACCCACCTCGATGGTCGAATGATCTGAGGCATCGATCTCGCATTATACTGGACTGAAGATTAAGGGTAAATCGGGGTTCGAATCCCGGTCGAATGAACTAGTGATGGTTTCCTTACTGCTTTTCCAATAATCCTCCACGCAAATGTGGGTACAATTCCCCTAAATTCAACGTTCCACTTTATTAAACCATTAAAGTAATTAGTAGGATTCGTGTGTCCCTAGTGGTAAGACTGAGTGTCTTAAGAATAACTAAATGGATTAATGCAGTGTTAATTAATTAAAAATAACCCTTCTAATCTTGTCAAAGGTGATTGATGGTTTTAAAGCCATTAGAAGTCTAGAAACGGGCTCTACTACGTCCATCAAATTGATATAAATTTGCTGGTGATAATACAAAGTAGATAAATATATGGGATGTCCGTTTAGGTCTCAACTCTTTTCTTAGCGTCCAAAAGGACAATAATTGACTAACCACAATGTCCTGTTGTATAAAGTTGGTCAAGAAAGGAAAGTTTTTATGTTATCTGTTTATGGAAACGAGTAACCAAAACCAACAAAAACCATTATTCCATTATTGGACATCACTTTTCATCCAAAGTAGAGGGAGGGATAGTTTTAAACAGGGCTGGCCTTAGCATAAGTGGGGCCCTGGGAAAATGTCGTTTATGGGGCCTCCAGTTATTTGACTCCCCCTTGTGTCCACCAAAAGTGTATTTAAAAACTTAATTTGTATTTAATGTTAGTACCGTAGTTTGCACCGTAATACCAATTTTCATCTTTTTATGGTGTTGGGAAATGCCCTGAAAAGTAATAATTAATTATAGAAGCCGTGTTTGTTTTATACATTTAAGGGTTGATTTCTCCCCAGTGAATTTTGTCTGTATATAGGTACAAATAATAACTATGCCAAGCTTGAATAAAATCGGTTAAGGCAATTAAAAGTTATCGTGAGACGTATCCCCTACATACAAACAAACAAATCGCTGAAGTTAAAAATAATTATGTTTTTATTTGTTTCTACACTTTGACGATACAAGAGTCTAATATGCGAGTGCAAGGATGAAAATTTCCCGCCCAAATTCCCCCCCTCCCCCCTATGTCACCTAAGCAAACGTGGGGCCCCCAAAATCATGGGACCATGTGTGACCACACCATTTGCACACCTCTAAGGGCAGCCCTGGTTTTAAATCCTATTCTACTAACAGTTATGATTTTCTTGTCTATTTATCAATTAATGGATTTGTCAAGTTTGTGTATTCAATGAATGACCAATAGTTACTACTCTTTATTATGTTTTGGTCTGGTGGAATACTTGCCCCCTTTTAGATTTACAAATTAAAATAATACAGGTATTTAGAATAAATATTTCTTCTATGAAAATTTAATCGAACCCGGGACTTTTGGTGAACTGAACCAAAGGTCCCGAGTTCAATTCCCGTGTCCAGGTGTCATTTTTCAATTTTCAGAATATGATATCTTGATGGAGTAATCATCACTAAAAACATAATTAATAGCTTTGGCTATTTGATTCTAAATATTTGTTTAGTTTTTAAAAATCTGGGGGAAGGAGGTAAGCTTTATAGTTTGGATACCTGGTAGCAATTTCTAAAATACTACGAATTATTAATGCCTTTAACATCAAATTTACCCGCTTCAGTGGCCGCATGGTCTAATAAGGTGTCACGTTACTAAGAGACTAGCCTGCCGATGACGACGAGATTGGGTTTGAAATCCCGGTTGGATGTACTGAGAGTGTTTTTTCCCTGAATTATATTCTAATCGCCCTCTACTAAAATGCGGGTACGCTTACTTTAAGTTCAAACCTCCTCGTTCCTAACACATTAACATAATTATTACATGCGCATACAACACTAATGGGTAGTAAGACACTGTGCGGTGGTCATTAAAATATGTCAGAAAACTGCTCCAAGTAATCTTAAGAGTTGATTCTAATTCGTTCCTTCATTTTGTTCTATAAGTGATTGTAGTCTTCCCATAAAACACTATAATATTATGTTTTAGATTATCAGATAATTTAAAATCAAGTACAAATTATCGTTATTTGATTTTTATGGTTTTGACTTTAGAACTGGATCTATGTAAAACTTACTAGACAACATTTGTTGTGATGCGGCTTTGTAAAATGAAAAACACATATGAAGCTTATGCGTTCTCAGGGTGTCTACTAAACTTGACCAATGAAATCCCCAACCTTTTCCCTGATTTCCCCTGATCATTTCCTAAAATTCCCGACTAAAAAAGTATGTCACATCCTTCTAACTCGCCGCCCCCCTCCCTCCACCTTCGTTTTTCTATTGACCTTTTTTTAAATAATAATAAGTTTTAAAATTGGAATTAAAATTGTGTACTAGGAATCAAAAACATATTACAAAGCTACGAACAAAAAGATGACATTATAATTTACTGATTATTGTATTTCATATTTTGAGTAAAATATCATTTTCCCGGATTTTTGTTGTGATTTACCAAATTCCTGACTTATTCCCGTTTTTTCCCGATCACTTCAAATTCCCGGCTAATTCCCGTTTTCCCTGATTTTCCCGGATGGTAGACACCCTGGTTCTATATACAGGTTGTTCCCGGGTTTAACGGTTAAACTTTGGGAAGTGGTAGTGGATAAAAAACTCGATCAAAATGTATTTTAGAGATCTGCTAGTTTCGTTTTCTTTTCGCTCAAACAGCAAAAATTAAAAGAATTAAAACAAAATAGGTAGTTATTAAATGAAATATTTTATTAATCTATTTTGTTAAAATTTATAATCTCCAGCCCGGACACAAGCATTGCACCTATCAAAGACAGAACGAGCGGCTGACTGACATTGTGCGACTGTTGTTTCTTAGCACGCTTGCGTTTTCCTTTGTCGTAATGATTGAAAGTTATTAACAGGTACTTCATACAACTTTTTTTTCAACAAAATAATAATAATTACAATAAGGTTAAATCAGATGTGAGTGGAGGCAAAGGCACAGGTCATGACCGATCCATCTTCCAGGAAAATTAATATTAAGACATTGTCAAGGACCATTGCAGAAAAACATGTGTTTATTTAGTTTTTTTGCTGTATGCGCGAAAAGGAAGCTAAAACAAACAAATCTCCAAAATACATTTTGATTTATTTTTTTATCACTTACCACTTCCCAAAGTTTAGCCATTTAACCCGGGATTATCCTGTACATATATTTACTTTTATTTAAACTTAAATATAACACCTTCAGTTTTATTTATCTCTGTAAGCACTAAGAGGCATATTGTACCAGATTTTATGTACTGTGTCTGGCAAAATATTACTTTAAACACTAATTTGTAAATTTAATAACTTGAATAGTGTATTAATTTTTAACATTTAATTTGTAAAAAACAATAATTTATATTCTATTCCCCTTGGATAGCGACAGCCCTTTGGTCCTCTACAAGTTTAAGTGTGGAGCAGGATTCATTCACTGATTATTATTATTTTTAGCACCGCGTCTTACTACCCGTTCGGGTTATACGCACTTACGCTAATGTGTAATGATAGGGTGATTTTGAGATGAAATGAAGGAACTACAGTTTAACGTGGAATCCGAACCACGGTGGAGGCCTGGCATTCCCCACATTCACAAGATGTCTTGTCAGAGGTTAAGGAAGGTTTTGGTAATCAGATAAAACTGTGCCGGGACCGAGGATTGAAACCGGGTCACCAGCACAGAAGTCTGACACCTTACCCCTAGACCGCCAGGTCACCTCACTGATTATCGATATTAAATTGACCTGCTAGTCTGCCGCTTAGTCAATTGTATGCTATGTTCCTCAAGTATGGGAAGTAAAATCAACTAGCACACTTAATAGCCCACAGAGCACACTTCGGTGGCCGCATAGTCTTAACGCAGTGCTCTCGTAGTTAACTAGACTGCCGAAGACGAGGAGATTTGGGTACAATCCCAGTATTGTGCACGAAGAGTGGATTTTCCTATACGGTTTCCCACACTCTTTCTCTCCATGCAAATGTGGTTGCACTTCCTCTAAATTTAACTTACATAGTCCCTAACATATTAGTGTAATTAGTACATAGGCGTGTAACCCGAACGGGTATTAAAACGCTAAAAAAGAAAAGAAAATCCTACAGCAGTGGCCATGCGAATAAAGACGCCATTCTAGTCCATCCTGGCTCACCAGTGAATAGGAGTTTGGGGCTCAAATCCCAGTCGGGTGTAGTTATTTATGTTTGCCAAAATATGTAATTACTGCTACTCAATGAAAATGCAGTTATATTTTCTTTAAGTATTTTGTAACATCGCTTGTTAGTATCGTTGTAAAAGTTTTCGGCAGTTTTTTTTGTCACTTAATGATCGCCATTAGAGTAGTTAATAGTAGTTAAGGTGAGAATGTAGGGAACTCAAGAAAAGGGCAGAGTGTTTTCAGTTCAGTTTTTATAGCAATTTTTTGGGGGTAAAAAGTAGATCAACCATCTCTAAACATAAAGTTTAATTTTCTTCACATGCTAATATAAACAGTTGGGGAATATTTGACATGAGTATACCGGCATTAGATGAAAAACTTTTTAAATTAAGAGAAACAGTTGTAATTAAATTACAGAACACCCTTCACAGATATTAAAGAACTATTGATTTCACCATGTGAAGAAAATTAAACCCAACGTTTTTACTAGAGCAATATTATATTTATTTGGCAAAAACAAATTCTATAAAAACTACTAAATCACTTTTCTTAGTTAGCACCCCCTACACTCATATTATATAAATATATACACTATATATAAATAATAGTACTTGATACAACTATATCCATGGCTTACAGATCATCTTTGAGGAGGAGTTCATACTTCACTTCTGCACTCTCAGACTCTTTAAGTACACTGTGACCTTCCCAACTCAAACAGGGTGGGTGGGAGGGGTGCGGGGTATATGTGAAATCCCCACGATCATCGGGGAAGAAGAAACTGATAGGAAAATCAGAACTACTGTAGAGCGTCAAAAATGTGGACTTATTGAGGATCAACCCAATCCCAATTATCAAAAATATAGTAACTATACCAAAATAAAAAAAATAAGTATTGACGGGATACTTACAAAAATTCAGTGTTAAGTTTAAAATAGTTTCGCTTTATTTCAACGAACTTAAACATTGTTCTGTATTGTTAAATATCACCAATTCTCTAACAATATATAAGGTCTCAATTTTTTCTTTTTCTGAACAGGAGTTGAGGGGCGTTTTTTGGCAGCTATGTCTCTGATATTGATACCACTGTGATTATTTTTATAAATAATATTATTTCTTGGTGATTCGGCTGATCGAAGATTCGGATGTTTGGCGCCCAAATTATCGACACACTACTGTATTAAAAAAATATATGACAAAGCTATTTCTGTTTTATTAATCTTTTATTAAAAACTGTATTCAATACACAATACAGAGGAGAAATCCTGAAAAATAAGATTTTGTAATACTATGGAATAAAAGCGCCACTCTTTTTGGCGTCGATAGTTGTACTATGTGATCAATCGCCCCGCTTTGGGCGTCGATTGATACACAACGGATTAATTCCTTGATATAAAATGATGTGATGTTTTCTTAGGTTGTATAAAGCTCCGTTATCGAGCGCCTATCATCACTGTACGGAAAAGATACCGTTTAATCAGCTGTCTATAGCCCCGTGTTCGAGCACTAATTAAATCGGTATATAAATATAATTAAAGAAAGAGAAATGTTGATGGCTGCTATTTCACACACGGTTTATTTATATTACACCAGTAAATTACTTGCACATATTTCAATTAAATATTTCATATCACTGCACACTTGTGATATTGATGTGACTTATATTATAATGTGTTAGACTGTGACCGACTTGTGCGTGAGCGTGAACTCAGTGTAGATGTTTGGTCCCGGAGATCATCCTCATCATGCCTTCAACATACGCACAATGGTTTATATATGACCTACCCCTTGCATTTCTCTCACCTTTTCAAAAGTATAAAATCCAACTAATAGAAAGAGTCCTGGCGACAGGTTTTGTGAAGGCTAGCTTCTTATTGGTATAGATAAATGTCGTCT
>CABFVX010000459.1:219549-288610 GCA_902151425.1 Timema shepardi
CTTCTGCCAAATACTATGAAGTTGTTCCCTTTAACAAGAATTGACGAAGTAGATATTTTAACAAGAAATATGGTATAAAAATATATTTTAGGGGTGAAGTCCCTTTCACCTCATTCTGAGAAACGCGTTTTTGTTCATGGATGAATCTTAAAAGGATACTCTACCTATATTACTTTAAAGAAAAATTACCTTCATCCATGACTTTTTACATAATTTAGATTAATACAAATCAATATCATTACAATTTCTAAAGTAGCCTGTTTTTTAACAGGACTACTAAACAACCATAGACACCTCCACCTAGCCCCGCATAGAGACTCATAATCTGTTTAAAAAAATGAATTTTCAACAAAGGGGTAGTGAGTACAAAAATGTCTATAATTTAATAACTAATATATGAAGAATTTTTTTTTCCTCTTTCATCTTTACTCTATTAGTGTAAATAAATATGCCTGCAAGGTTAGAAAGAAGAGACAAAAGGAGGTGAAGGCGGAAGGGGGTTGGTTGATTCATAATAAAGAAATTCATGTGGAAATAGGGCAAAAATATAATATTCCGTTTCGCAACTGCTATATGGTGGGCGTCAAGCCCTGCGTGGGGTAGGTCGTGGGCGTTAGGGGATGAAAAGGATGGTTGCTAACGCATGATGTAAGCTGACGCAAGTGTTGGCGTCATCCAGAGACTTGTGGCCCGGGTCGATACGAGGACGGTGCGCTGATTCCCCTTCGCCCCCCCTCGTGTGGGAGGAAGGATTCAGGGAGGGGCATTACAGTTCCCGCCAGAATATCGCCATCAACTTTTGTAAAATGTAACGTCCAATTTTATTATTTATAAGTCGTAGACACGTCAGTATTTTCCATCAGTATTCAAAAATATTTTCAAATATAATATTTAAAAAAATTGAGTCGTGTGTCACTATTATTTTTTAATATCGTAACCAACGTCACCATTATTATTATTATTATTATTATTATTATTATTATTATTATTATCTACCCGTGTTTATGGCGTAGTTGGCTTACACAATAGTTTTATGTTGGGCTAAATCGCCAAGGATGGGGATATAGGGATTCGAATCTCGGTAGGATGAACTACGGGTGGTTTTCCCTAAATGGTTTTACACTCACCCTCCACGTAAATGTGGGCTCACTTCCTTTAAATTTAACCTTCCCTATTCATAGTCCATTAGCGTAATTAGTAGATGTGCGTATAGCCCAAATGGGTAATAAAAATGGGTGTTAAATAAAAAAATATAAAATATAATTATTTATATATTTTATTTTTATGCCCGCGGTGTACCATCCATTCGGGTCATACGCGTTTATTCTAATCATACTTATGTGATAAGGTTGATGAAGTATTACCACATTTGAGTGGAAGGAGAGTGGAAAATCCTTAAGGGGAAAACTGCACTTTAATACGACCAAATGGTATTTATTCCCCGAGCTCACCGGTGTAGTCCAGTTCAACATAATTATAGCGCTATAGACAGTGCAACCATCAGCTAGTAAGAGGTGAATATGGTAATTCAGTCAATCTTTTTTCCAACAGGTAGGTACACAAACAAATATAAGTATACCCTATCCACGGTTGGGAGAGGTGCTAAGTGGCAGCTAGGAAAAGTTGCCTTTTTAATCATTCACGCAACCATATGATCTTCAAGGCCATATGTTGAGCTATTGTTTCTTTTGGCGGTCAAGAACTTCATAGGAAACAATTTATTTTTTACTATGTTTTTCTTTTAGCCATTCTTTACATCAGTGAAACATGGATTTATGAAAATAACAGTTTGGATGCGTCTTTTTTTTTTGTGGAACCGGTGTCTGTGGCTTACTAATAATTTTTTTTTCCAACGAGAGCTTGGTAAATGCTTTCTTTTCATAAATTAAGATGGCGAACCATGCTGAAACAAGGGTGGTTGATGACGTCATACAAACCGGAGCTTTTTTTTAGCACTGAGTCTTACTACCCATTCGGTCTATACGCTTTCGGTTATGTTAATGCGCTTTTTTCAAAGTAAAAACTTTCTATTTTGAAACTAATACTTTCATGGTTCTTTCTGAATATTATAAAAAACACAACTATTTATGATTTAATTAATTTAGGGGCTAGTTATAGTAAGCTACAAGTGTAATTATAATGATTTAAGTTGATTGCTTAGTGCAATATATAGACCCTACTATTTTTTGTTGCCGCAACAGCAAAACAAAAATAATTTGTTTTATTAATTATTTGTTTTTTCAATAAGTTCAGAAAACGCCAAATTAATACTTTGGGAATTATTATTTGTATCGTGTGATAGCACTTTTTTTTTAATTGATAATATAGTATTACTAAGCACATAAATATTATTTCCGAATATGTTGACATTAGTGACCTTCAGACAATGTTTGCAATAAGGAACCTTCCGCCAGCTGTCACTCACCTTCTTTCCTACAGTAGATTGGGTATAACTTGCCCTCTGTACCTTGAACTGATCCTTCGTTTCAGAGAACAAGCGACCTTGAAATCTGTTCCAGTCATGAGTTCACTGTATTTGATTGAGGGTCAAATTACTATCGTGACGTGTTTACACTACGAGAAGAATCATCTGTGACTTGATAGTACGACGCGGCGGTACAATAACTCTTTAATAATAACATAGAGCCACGATGGAGGGCGCGCAGGCAAGGACTTCAGTATCATATTCCTGTCAGGTTTGGAGGTGACTGTATGGTCACTGTTAATTAAATTAAATAAAAATTCGTAAGAAAAATTACTCGTACGATTTCTTACGAATCCTCATGAAGCCAAGAGAAGTGGAACAACTCTGTATATATTAGTGTGTGTGTGTGTGTGTGTGATGTGTGTGTGTGTGTGTGTATAGTTATAGTTCTTGCAATAATATATTATTACGAGCTCACACGAAGTCTTACGGTCTTTCAATACGAAAAAAAAAGTTTGTTTTTTCATCAGTTTTGGTAAGAAAAATAGAAGTGAAGAGGCTCAAAATGGACTGTAAATAACTTAGAACATTGCTTGTAGAAAGGAGATATCTATGAGATCGAATACAGATTGATTCATTCTAGAATACTAAACGAATTATCATTACTCCTGAGTTCTTCAAACGATCTAGTCAATTCACCGTTTTAATTCCTTGATGAAAAATAGTTGTCCACCTATACACGTTTTTTGTCCATCAAGAGAACCTTTAGCAGAAGATTTTCCAAAAAGTAAAATCCGGACAACAAATCCATTCATTGCGCTTGGTTGAAACAAAAATCGTGCTGAAGATTTTGTAAGTATCTGTACAACTTATTTGCATCCAATGTAACCACTTGGTCTTACGAAAATTTTCTTAGCTATTCATACATTATTATTATTATTATTAGCACTGCGTCTTACTACCCATTCTGGTTATACGCACTTACGCTAATGTGTAATGGTAGGATGATTGTGAGATGAAATGAAGGACCTACAGTTTAACGGGGAATCCGAACCACGGTGGAGGCCTGGCATTCCCCACATTCACAAGATAGTCTTGTCAGAGGTGAAGGAAGGGTTTGGTAATCAGATAAATATTTGCTGAGACCTAGGATTGAAACCCGGCCGCCAGCACAGAAGTCTGACACCTTACCCCTAGACCGCCAGGTCACCTGCTATTCATACAAAAATTATTCGTAGTAATACTTATTTAAGTAGTTTCTCCTCTGATCACTTACCGTTCTCCTAAGTATATTAACATAGCATATGTTCTCAAGAATGCCTCTCTTAGGTCTACTCGTGTAAATATGTGGAAAGCTCGGAAGGATAGTAAGATGTGGAAAAGGTAACCTGGTGATCTAGCGGTAAGGTGCCAGGCTTCTGTGCTGGAGGTCCGGAGTTAAATCCTTGGTCCCGACACAGATTTATCTGATTACCAAACCCTTCCTGCACCTCTGACAATACATCTTGTGAATGTGGGGAATGCCAGGCTTCCACCGTGGTTCGGATTCCACGTTAAACTGTAGGTCCTCCATTTCATCTCACAATCACCCTACCTTTACACGTTAGCGTAAGCGCGAATAAACCGAACGGTGAGTAAAACGTGGTGCTAATAATAATAAAATATAGAAAGACGGATATAAGAGTCGTTAAAACAATAACATAACTAGGTCACTAAAGTCCGTTCACCGTAGGAATTGTTTTCTGAAAGGCCTTTTTCACTACCAGAAATTTATTATATAGTAGGATATTGGTAGGAAAAAAGACCTTCCAGAGAGTAATTCCTACCGTGACTGGAGTATATCTGGTATGTTTAGCGAGTAAAAGACTACGGGTTTGGTTCACAAAACTGTTGAAATATGTGTCATAGGTGAAATTTGTCTTTCAAATTTGCTGACCTGAGTGTTGGGAGACTTCTTGGTGTTTCTAAGTTCTAGAGCTAATTAAGTTTGTGAGTCGTGTGTCTGGTTAAGAGAGTACATATTACGTACCCTTAATGAAATAAGCATATTTGTATATAGTAGTAAATTTTCTTTTAGGATACTCTATTAAAATGAGGCAGCAGACTATTAAAAAAATATAACACACCACAAAAAAGTATAATAATTATACCGACACCTCAGCTCAATCCGTAGCGTGTCTTCCTTCTGAGTTAAATAATCCCGAGTTTGATTCCCGAAACGGCCTAGAAATGTTTCATTGGATAGATTTGTTTTTCCCCTTTCAAATGTATTACTCAACGTCCAGGGGACTGCGTGTTGTTTCTGTTCTAGATTTAAGTTAATAAGTCATATTTTGATAAACATCAGTCGTTTCAGAACGTGCGCGTTAAATAACTCAAATAAAAGAACAAATAAAGAAAGTGAGTGGTTAATTCAACCTCCAGTCTTTACCGGGAAGTGTCTGGTTTTCTGTACGACCACATTCATAGGAAGGAAAGGAAGTGGGTCTGTCCAGTCGGCCAAGGA
Source organism: Timema shepardi (assembly GCA_902151425.1). Lineage (NCBI taxonomy): Eukaryota > Metazoa > Arthropoda > Insecta > Phasmatodea > Timematidae > Timema > Timema shepardi. Next base: position 224,481 of record CABFVX010000459.1, read on the forward strand.
CGTTTGTTGTGTTATTACTAGAATATAGAGGCGGCGAACGAGTTGCATACGGGCGATGTTTTCGTATATAAATCAGTACTTAATTCAGTATACGTCAAACTATTACCGTAAGTATATTATCAAAATGTTGACCTTGGTGGTCTTGAGGGGAAAAGGGCTAGATTCAGAACCCGATGCTCGTGGTTTCAAACCCAGTAGAGGTCGACGGAGTTTCCTTGAGGGATAAAAATCCATAGCACAACTTCCTTCGGAAGTAAAGTAAAGCCGTCAGTCCCATGTTGATTTTGGCATGCAAAGAATCCCTTGAAGGTTTGGGAAAAATACGTTTCCGGGTAAATTGGTAGGCCATTTCTCACTCGCTCGTAGGATTTCAGCGTGTTGAGCAGCGGAATATCGCCACACTTTCTGAACTTTCATAGTACATGTATTTTTACCAGATAGTGCTGGCAACACTAATAATCCGAATAACTTGTGTCTATTACCAGCTCCTGATGGATGGGAAGAACCTCAGTACCAACCTTTGGGTTGAACGCTCATCAATCGCTCTATCAAGTGTCGAAAATAAACTATCATGGAAACTTGTACGCAATTTGGTAGTAATAGCACTGATACTAGTTTTCAGCGGTCTTGTAGGTGGCCTGGTGGTCTAGGGGTAAGGTGTCGGAATTCTGTGCTGGAAGTCCAGGATTCAATCCTCGGTCCCGGCACATATTTATCTGATTACCAAACCCTTCCTTCACCTCTGACAAGACATATTGTTAATGTGGGGAATACCAGGCCTCCACCGTGGTTCGGATTCAGCGTTAAACTGTAGGTCCTCCATTTCATCTCACAATCACCCTACCAATTACACATTAGCGTAAGCGCGTATAACCCAAACGGGTAGTAATACGCGGTGCTTTGAAAATAAAGTTTTCCATCTATATTTTTAAATCATAGTATTTCTACCGGATTGTGTAAAAAGTAATAAAACATTTATTTCATTTATACATAAACAATTTTTTTTTTAATAATTTTATTCGGCTGCTATCGAATATGGTTCCTCCTACCAGAATCCTACTACTTTGTTAACTTTTCTAAGTTAGCTTTATTAGTAAATATTTGGCATAAATTATTTGCGTGTTTAGAACGTGAACATTAGAAACAAATTTAAAAATAAATATTTCAACCCAACGAAAATAAATTAAAGCCTTTATCGAACATAGCGTGACGTAGAACTTTTCTTGCCCAGCGTGTTCCTCTTACCGATGATAATCTAAAAAAAAAAGTTTACTCGTTTCCGTCGAACTACATGGATTTTCGTTTAACGTACTATAAATACTAGTGGCGTCAGAAGATTCTAAATGTCGAATTTTAGGTTAAGGTCAGATATTCATTGCTTTGTATTAGACACCCTGCATTCACCTTCGAATTTGGTCCAACACCCTACCGCAGTTGTTAGCGTGTCTCTATACTAAGGCAGGGTCTACATACTTGTAACAGAACATCGTCACGTGACGTCGTCACGATCATGTCTGGTGTGGGGTGAAGATAAGCATGACACGTTTGAGACAAAATTTCGGCCGAACCGGGCCTCGTGGCGTTGTGAACATCGAAGCGTTCTGTATTGCAGATGAAAGGTTAACATTAGCATGGACCTGAGAGAGATAGGGTGTAATGAGGTGGACTGGATAGAACTTTTTTAAGTGTGAAAATTAACTTTTGGGTTCCTAATGCCATATAGTAATATAAATTGTATGCTAATATAATCAGTAGATTCAGAGAGTACACGTTAAGTTCATAAAATAAATTATTATAAAATTCTCTCGCAATTTTAAAACATTTTATAAAAAGAAATAATTAGCATATATTGTGAATAGATTTGAAATATCTAGCTAGATACTATATATTTCAACTTAAAATATTTTTAGGACTGTTAAGTAATACATTATATTGATACGAACTAATGATTAAATTACATCTTTAAAGTTAGCATAGATAAAACAGGTAGATAGAAATAAAATATTTCATATTAGATTCAATATTACTTGGGGGAGAGGGGGGGAGCTTAGTGGTCTAGAGGTAAGGTGTCAGACTACTATGTTGCGGGTCCGGGGCTCCAATCCCAGCCCCAGCACAGATCTATCTTATTATCAAACCCTTCTTTCACCTCTGAAAAATAGTGTGCTTTCACGCTTTGTGAATTTGTGGAATGACATATTTTTCCCGAAAGGTAAATTACCCCATTGGTCACCAGGGTTTGGTTAGCTAAGCTTAAGTTAGGTTTAAGTGTTTCAACTGGTTCCACACCCTCATCACATCTCATCAGGACACGGAAAGAACCTCCACGGAAATGAAGTACGATCAGTACATTCCAGCGTCACCTGAGAAACGGTACATTAGTACTGGATACTCTTTCCTCAAACTGAGCTACGAGTGATGTATCCCAGACACATCTATAGATGCATGAGTCAGCAAACTTGGCGGGTCTGGAGCAAAATAAAAAAGTACCTTATAATTATAATTGTTTAATAATTTAGAACTGGTAAACAAGTAAAATAATGTCATATTAGGATTATAATAATATAGTTAGAGATGATTGACTAAGCTTGGAGATTGGTCTTACGTCTTTTTCTATTATTTAATTTAAAACAGTTGAGATTGGGGGAAAGGGCTCTTTTTCCTTAACAATCCCATATTTTGAGTTTTAATGATAGCCTAATCACATGTTCACATTTTTTTCTTCTATTTTCAACATTTTTTTCAAGTATATTTGTGGAGTATGAAGACTAGGCTGGATGAAAAATGAATCTAGATCCAGCCTTCGTTTAGCAACAAAGTAATTTTATAATAAGCTCACAACACATTTTTTTAAAGATATTTCGGAACTAGCAGTGAGCTTTCCTTTCTACCTCAATATAAGAATGTTTGTAGTTTTCTTTTTGACGTGACCAAGGGTGGTGGTAGGAGAAAGTTTAAAGGGAATAAAAGTGTAGACAGAATAGATAAGTGATTTCAGAAAACGACACAGCCCATTGTATTTTAAGCCATGCGGCCTAACAGTGGTTAATACTTTCTCTCTGATCGAGATGGCCATCTTAATATCAACCGCACGAATACCTTTATCTGAATTTCAAAATTAACTTTGGAGTTTTTAATGATAAAAACGGGTTGAAAAGAGGACAACACTTATTTGTAATCTCAAAACAACTATGTCCTTGGGAGATCAACCTTCATATTAATTGGACCTTAATGGATCATTTCATGATGTTCGATGTGGAACACAAACATATATATGACGCCAATACGATAGTTTTGTAATATATATAGATAGTAAAGTCGGACGCAATACGAGATAAACACATCTTGTCCCACTCAACTTAGTTGCTGGCGCGTCTGTATGGTTAACTAAGGCACCTTCAAATTAGACCGGCTAGTAGTAGCACCCGCTTCGGTGGTAGCATGGTCTAAGGTCTGACTCTTGTGTTAGATTAGACTGCTGATGACAGGTAGATTGGGGTTTGAATCCTGGTAGGATGTACTAAGGGTGGTTTTTCTAAAATGGTTTTACACTTACACGGGTACATATCCTCTAAGATCAAACTTCCTCATCTCTAACTTCTTAACGTAATTATATAATAATAATAATAATAATACTTAGCACCGCGTCTTACTACCCGTTCGGGTTATACGCTTTAAGTACTAATTACTCTAATGGATTAGGAATTTGGAAGGTTGAATTAGAGGAAGTGAACCCGCATTTGCGTGGAGGGAGAGTGGAAAACCATTTAGGAAAAACACCCCCAGTTCACCCGACGGAGATTCGAACCTCGATCTCCCTGTCCTCTCAGCAGTCGAGCTCAACACGACAAGCGCGTTAGCCAACTACGCCACCGAGGCGGGTCTTAACGTAATTAGTATATATATATATATATGTGTGTGTGTGTGTGTGTGTGTGTGTGCACGCGTGTGTGCAGCCTAAACAAGTTGTAGAGCTTGTTGTGCTAAAAAAAAATTATTAGTGCCAATTTTTTTTTTCGTGGCCGTCCCCACAGCTAAGCCAACTATTTAAATTTGAGGTGGATTCATTGTGGCTGTGTGTGAAACTCCCAATAAATATCTAGTATTCGCAAATGTAACAGATTCTCTGAAGCTCTTCTAAGTAGCCCTGGCTGAAGCTGAAGTTGCCCTAAGAATCCATGAGGGTAGCACAGGGTTGGGATTGGAAGCTCAGGGGTTTGAGATTTGCTAGCTCTCGTGACGACTGCCATGTCCCAGATGAAACTAGAAACTAGAGGCCTCTGCCTGCGGAATGCTCCTCTTCTGGTAATCCTGGCAGAGTGCTTTCTCTTGGCAGTAGCCGGACAACGTCAGGAAGGAATTACTATAGGATGGCTAAATCTCATTCGAGATCATAAGGCTGGGAGTGAATTGTCACACACTAAGAGGTTAGTAGAAAGTACCTTTCAATAAAGCTTATCAGGCAAGTTTGATGTTTATAGTCAAGTGACAAAAAGAATCAAATAAATCAGATAATTTTTTGGAGTATCATAAAACCGGTTGAAATTTTTACTTTTTGTGACTTTTTGACATATTTTAACATACATGAACTTTTCAATTTTCAATTTAACTCTTCTGTTCTCCAATTCATCACTACCAGATAGAACGTGACAAGTAGCAGCATATCCAAGGTATAGTGATATTTTGAACAAGTTGGTACAACCACAAAAAAACACACTTTATTTTGACTGAATTAAAGACAAAATTGTACATAGTACAGGAAAATAAATGGAGCAAATATTACAGTAAAACTGTTGTAAAAAAGCATGTATTACTTATTGAAGGCCTGGATAGAAATATTTTCAAGATGTGCCGCCACGTTCTAACACTGAAAAGGATATTAAGGATAGCATTGTGTCGTTTTATAATGATGATAGCTGAGCCTTATACATCACTAATGTAGGATGTGATGGGGAAGAAGCACCCGGGTGGGGTCGGAAGCTCATTGGGTTTGAGTTGAGCTCACCCTCGTGGAATTGTCCTGACCCGGGCGGTCAAGAGGCTTCCCCTATCCCTGCGGGATACTCCTCGACCGGTAATCCTAGTAGAGAGCCTCCTAATGGTGCCCCTCGGGCAACGTCCGGAGGGTTTCAACCATAAGTGCGTCTAATCCTTGTTGAGGTGGTCTGTATTGCAGTGAATGGCGTCAAAGAAACTCCCTAATCCTCCACTCCNCCCCACCCCCAAAACTCGCCAAACACTAACTTACCAATATCCTACTATATAATAGATTTATGGTAGGGAAAAAAGTCCTTTCCCAGGTAAACTCCTACCGTGAACGAACTTTAGCTAGTACCTTCCGGAAAAGATGGTTAGGCTATCCACCTCAATGACCTTTCCCACTGGGCAAATTAGGTTGAAAGCCCTCTTTAGGGATATTCCTATGACTAGGCGCCATACTTCTAAAAATCCAAACGAAGCAACATGGATATAAACCTCCTTCATGGTTATTCCTATTAATGAGTTAATTCCCAGTAGGGAAATCTGTCAAAGTTTCTTCAGGGTGAGTCGTAGATTGTGTCTTAACTCCAGCACACATCGCAGGAGGAGTCAACTCCTCCCATCGATGGAGGTCTGATGAAAGCGAGGGGATTTTCCCAGCTGTCCGCTGATGACAGGGATTGATGAAGTGCACGAGATTATTGTTATGTGTATACATTTCTCGTTGCGCATGTAATTTACGGTGTTATTCTCGAAGGACTCAGCCTTGATGGGCTGGAGAAGCATCTAAAGAGATATTTGCTCTCCAGACAAGTTGATGCTGACCCTTAACACGGTAGGTGAGCTTCCACTTTGAAATGTCGTTGATTTGTATAAAGAGTTAGCCTAGTGACGTGGTGGTGTTTTAAATATCCTAAGGGTCCCGGGCATGGTCGTATATATAAATTTATTTTGAGTCTTACCCATGGTAGCTATAACAATATTCTGGTAGGAAGCCTTTTCTGAAAGTCCTTATCTCGTACTAGAATCCTACTGTATAGTAATGTTTGGGTAAGATAAAATACCTTCTAGAAATGACTTCCTACCATAATCAGGGTATAGTAATGAAGTCCTCCAGGAGATGGCAAGGATTATTTATTTACATTTAATCTAGATTAAATAAGGTTAACTTTAAACATAATTAGGGTTTTAGTTCTTATAGATTTAAAAAAGACTCCAATAAGATACAGTACAATTTTCATAAGAATAATGGTTTAGTAAATCCAATAAAAAAAGTCGATATTTTACATTATTATTATTATTATTATTAGCTCTATTTTAAAAATATCAGCTGCAAAAAACATGACAGCAACAGATCACATGACTTGACGTTTGAATACTTGAGAGTAGATCTAAGGCCATATTTCAGCATCATACTTGATAATAACAGAGGATTTGAAAGATAGGCCTATATATATGAGACACATTTATTAAAGGGAGGTAAATTCTTTCCATGAGGGCAACGCCCCCTACCCCTCCAGTTCCGCTGCCCCTGGTTGAACCCCCAAAACATGCCTTCTCGGTATGGCCCTGCTTCCGGAATTGATTCATCGCTATGGCCGAGAAACTTATTTGGTAATGAATCTATGGCCAAAGATCTGGGTATTATCCTTAACAGGATTAATATAGTGTGTATCTCACGTTCATATAAAGGCAGTTTTAATTAATGTGGAAAGAAATTGTGACTGATCTACTAACGCAGTAACCCACATCTGTGGTCACACAGTCTAAAGACGCCACTTTGTCAATAGTCTCTATTGTCGGTGTCTATTTAAAAGCGTGATAATATTTACGTTACATAAAAGTTTTTTTTTTAGCACCGCGTCTTACAACTCGTTCGTGTTATACGCTTATATACTAATTACGCTAATGGATTTTAAGGTTGAAGAAAGTTATATTTATAGGAAGTGTTACCGAATTTACGTGGAGGAAAAGTGGAAAACCACTTTGGAAAAATTACCCTCAGCAAACCCGACCAAGATTCTAACCTCAATTTCCTTATAATCAGCAGTCTAGTCTACTGCGAATCCGACAACTTAGCTCAGTCAGTAGCGTGTCTATCTACCGAGCTAAGGGTCCCGGCTACGATTCCCAGCATGGTCTAAAAATTTGTAATTTGTGAAATATAGGTTTACCCTTTCAAAGTGATGAATTAATGGCCGGGGACTGGATGTTGTGTTTGTTCTAGTCTTATAAATTATAAAGCATATGAGGTTACGACATGCCTAGCAGGCCGGAACTGGAAAATATATGGCTCGAATAAAAGAACTATGCCAGGCCATAAGCTGGAAACAGTCATGTATTTCAAGTAAAGTCTACTGTGAAAGTAATGCCTTAAACCATGTAGCCACCTACGTGGGTACGGGAAAGTTAATTGAGTGCTAAGATTATCTTGACCCAGGCATAAATTCAACCTTCCTCATCCCTATCCCCTAAGTGTAAATATGTGGGTAGCCCTTGAGAGTGCTCAGTCCTAATGACCTAGTGTACACACAAAATATATAGGCCTTTGACTCGTATATATATAAATCGTGCATGTCGTGTGATTGCAAAGTCTTATCTGGTTGTTTCTGAGATAATTACTCAAATAGAACTTTGGTTCAAAGATCCTAACCTGAGCTTAAGCTCAGATAAACAGTATGCGTCCGCGTCGTGCTCTATTTAAAGCAATATTAGACTTAGCATCCGTTGTTTATCCCGAAGTGGGTTTATAGGGCGTTTAGTGACATTTTAAATGTAAATATACTTTTCTCTCTATGTCCATAAAAGAGCAATGAAGAGAGAAAGAGATTGATTTTTTATTCAGGAGGATCACTTAAACCAAATAAGAAAAGATTTACATTTGGAATATATTGGCACGTGTTTATTTGTTCGTTTGACACTTATTTGTTTTATATGTCATGTTTAAATAGAAATAAATGGTACGGCGCACCTCAGAGACTTTTTCTCTCTTTCTATAAACTCGTAAGATTTCTGAACGGAATAATGTACATTGTATCATCACCACTCCACATAAAAACACGAATAAAATAATATACACTGATATAGAATCTAATTGAGTCTAAAATGGAGATAGATCATTGCTGTACAAACATTTCTCCTAAGAGGTTTAAGGAAAAATAACATTCTTTTTTTAGATACTTACTTATATTTAATTACTCTATACTCTATGCTCTAGGGCATTGGAGAATTATTGCGTTAAGACCTAAGTAGTATATGTTTACAGCTAAAACTCACAAAATTGTATTAATATATTTGCAAATATCTCAGAAACTGTTGCTTTTATAAATAATATATGTCAAATAAAAGTTTTTTATTTATAGTAGTACTACAATTTTTCAATGATAAGTTGTTTAGTATCTCAAATAGTTGTGGCGATACGGAAATTAACGCTTCTGTAAAGTACCCTAAAAATAATTTTCATGGGAAAATGAAAATAGCCAGTTTATTTATAATCTTAATACAACGCCTAGATACGAATTTTAATCAAAATCGTAGGAGCAGATTTTGAGAAAACCTATTTTTTCTATTTTCGCCCCTTATAAAACTACTCTTAATTTTAAGTTTTAATAGACACACAGACAGACGGCATTGCAAAGACTATATTTTAAGGTTCGGGGGGTCATGAGACGTCGATGTTCATCAACATTTCAGGTTAGATTTTTTTACGGTTGCAATACTTACACTTTAATGTCCAAAAAGTTTAATATATATATATATATGCGTATAGATTGAAAGTTATTGATTTAAAAAAAATATGTTTCGAATAAAATATTAGTATTATAAATATATATACATATTTGTAATGCTAAGTAATTTCATATCTCAAATAGTTTCAGGTGATATTATAAAAAATGTTAATTTACGCATCAGACCGGAGCCCTTAAAGCCATTTTGCCGACATATTGAGAGTAGCCATTTTGTTTGTAATATTTATTAATGTTGATAAATGAAATTTAATGGAAATCGTTAAAGCCGATTTTGGGAAAATCGACTTTTTCTCTCTTTGCCCTTCAGTAAACTTCCCTTAATCTTAGGGGTGAATATCCAATTCCAAAAATCCCTCGGGGCAACCCTATGAAACCCCTAGATATCAAGTTTTAGCTCAATCGGTAAAATAGTTTAGGCTCTAGTTGGAGGTACAGACAGATAGAAAGACAGACGGAAATTCAAAAACCACTTTTTTGGATTCATGGAGTCATGAAACGTCAAAATTCATCAAAATCTCGATTTCGATTTTTTTGACGATCACCATACTTTCTCTACCTGTAAGATAGAGAGAAAGTAAAAAGGATCTATGAATCAAGTGAAAGGTTTGTAAGACGATAATACACACGTAGGCCTATTTGCGTTAAAATCAATTATATTTACGGTCAAAACAGGACAACTGCATAAAATATATTTCTAAGCTTTGGAACTCTACGCTGAACTAGAATTTTAACATTAAAAAAAATTAATCAGCTTAGATCACTTTTAGTAACCATATGGTTTGAGGCGTTACTCTCTCAGTAATCTAGACTTCGTGGGAATGGGAGATTGGTGTTTGAACCTCGGTTGTATGTAGCGAAGGTGTTTTTTTCCTAAATGTTTTTTCCACTCTTCTTCCATCTAATTTCTGGATAAACTCACTATAAGTTCAACATTTATCCTCCATAACAAATTAGCATAATCAGTACACACACGTTTAATCTGAATAAGTAGTGAGATGCGACGATACAAAAAAAAATAGCTTTCAAACAAAATTGATATTATTGCTTAAAATGCTATCAAAATAAGCTAAATGATACTTAAAGCAACTAGAAACACTATTGATTGCACTTTCTCCCATATTATAATAATAGCCTTAGTCTCTTGAATTATAATACCGAAAAATAAGTCTAAAAATATCATATATTTACTTTATATTCGAGTCTACTTTATCTAAAGTAGAATTAAAAAATAACAACTTTGGTCAGTTCGATAGGATATTTAAACTAATACACACAAAAATATCAAGAATATAGATGAAATAAAGAGTACCATTTTTTTCTCGCATGTTTGGATTTAATTTATTTCACAATAATAGCCTAAGTGGTGTGTGCTCTATATTAATTTACTAATGAGTGTTATTACCCATTCAGATTATATACACTTAATTACGCTAATATAGGAGGGATGAGGAAGATAGAGTTTAGAGGAAATATACCTAAATTTTTGGAGGGAGAGTAGGAAAGTATTAAAGAAAAATCACCCTCAGTGCACCCGGCTTAGGTTTGAACCCCAAAGGCCTCATTAGTAGCAAACCAAGACTAGATGAGTTTGGAAATTATAACACATTCTCACAAGATAGAAAATGCTGTATGCTTTAATTTAATAATAAATGGTTCTTCAAAAATCATCAAAATATGCATTATCGAATGTGCTTTGTTATTTTGGTCGGCTTATCAACATAATATCAACCTAGTGAATCTAAGTATAAATTAATGTCTACATTTTAAGGTTTTTGTGTCAGTGATTTTTAAACGTGTAGATAAATTAGCTTTAGTAAATGGATAATATGATGAAAGTATGGAAAATACAAATGGCCATATTCATGGTCAAATATATTAATTATAATGCATCCCTGCGTGTCCCTTTTGTTTGTATATACAGTAGAACTTTTTTTATTTGAAGTCCAAGGGATATAACAAAAAAAAAATTGAATTACCAAAAAAGTGAAATAACGATTTTAATTAGTATCCAGGCAATAACCTCAAAATATACTATATAATATAATCATACACTTTCTATAGATTCTACATAAACAGGAGCGGATTTACATTATAGGCTCACTAGGCACGGGCCTAATGGTGGCGGCTTTAGGGGGCAGAGCATTTTGGTTAAAATTATTTTTATTTTTATTTTTATATTTTGTTTTTAATAATTACGTTTACGACATATTATTATTATTATATTATTATTATTATTATTAGCACCGCGTCTTACTACCCGTTCGGGTTATACGCACTTACGCTAATGTGTAAATGGTAGGGTGATTGTGAGATGAAATGAAGGACTTACAGTTTAACGTGGAATCCGAACCGCGGTGGAGGCCTGGCATTCCACACATTCACAAGTTGTGATTAATACACGTCTTGTAAGAGGTGAAGGAAGGGTTTGGTAATCAAATAAATCTGTGCCAAGAACGAGGATTGAACCCCGGACCCCCAGCACATGAGTCCGACACCTTACCCCTAGACCACCAAGTCACCTTTATGGCATATACATGCCTGATTTTCCTTAGTACAAAATCTTTTCTCGAATATTAACTAGCCCCTTCCCCCCAACATCTCTTTCCACCAAAACCTCTAAAATCCTTGAAAAAATGGGAGGCGGAGTGCATATTATAATTGTGCCTAGGGGTGCAACAATTTTAAATCTGCCAGTGTATCTAAAACATAAAATAACTATAAATACATAGATTCTAAAAAAAAATTCAAACATTTAATGTAAAATCTTGGAAAAATTGTCATACGAAGATTGAAGACTTAAATCAAACTGATGAAAGTCAAGCCAGCACATATTCTATATTAGCAAATCCGCTCACGACCGGCGCATAATTCCCCGCTTTTTCATTTACTATGCGTCAGTTGGCTCACTAAACTACAACTTTAGTTGATGTTCTTGACATATTGTGTGTTTTAATAAAGCCCGTTAAGTTAGGTTTGAAATGAGTACAAACCCTAAAATGTAAAAAATGTACAGGCTTCGAATTATCCAAATATTTCCTTCTAAAATTCGATTTAAATGTTATTTTTTACCAATGATTTAAATAGAAATGTAATGGTAAACCATGGTGGGTTTGAATTATCTAACGTTTATAACTAACCCATGTCAAACTAGAGCCAAATCCTACTGTATTTGTTTATGTATACAATATATAAAGGTAATTCAATTTCTCGTCAGTTATATATTCATTCCCCTATTCGCAGCAAAGCGATGCCACTGCGCAAACTCCAAACCCAGTCGGTGATATCTAATTATTTTATTTCCACTTCCACAGCCGTCCCTTCTCCCCCGAGACCCGTTTCCACCCCCTCAAGGCAGTGGTTTGATTTCTGTTCACTGAGTGTGGAGTGTGGAAGATTCTAACGGAGTCCACGTCCAAAGCACAACCAACTCTACGAATAAGGGGATGAGACAGTTAATTAGATTTGAAGGAGAATTGTAGGCTCGTTGGGAAAGTTAGGGGTGGCCTTAAAATGAGAGCTATTTTGAAGATTAGTAAGTAAAATAAGATAAACTGAAAGGTAAGAAGAGAACTCAAGTTGTAAGATACAAGAACAGGAAACAGCAGAAGACAATTTTATATGTCACAACTATATCATATATTAGGTTATTGTATTTTTAACCAGTTAATTAATCATACCTAATCATAAAAACCTTTTTGACCCCCGCTAACCCCCCCCCCCCCCCCCCTTNTCCTCCCTTTCCCGTTTTACAAACGTCCTTCTTATTGACCTACTACGCACAATTTAAGGATAAGGCACTTGTTTGGTCATCTCAGACCACCACAAAATAAATCCGCTATCCTCCCACAACAAATATGTGCCTGGGTACGACCAAAACTACTTTTATCTTGTTTTGAACGTGAACGAAGCGATTAAATCGTTTATCGACTCGACGATAACTCGTTTGTCCTTGTTGTCGTAACATGTTTATACGGACATTGTCTCCAGTCCTTGACTGTGCCAGATTTAGCACGTGAGCGAGTGTCATCGGTGAACCCTGAACTTGCCGACGCGTCTGTCAAATTAACAATCACCGCCATCAATCTTGTAAATGGAAGATGGCTGCTATAATAGTATTTTGGTCAGAATAGATGTTAAGAAAATACAAACCTATTTTTTGCTGCCGATATGTAAAGTATGCTGGCTTTTTCATTAATTTTCATCGAGTCCTAGTACCCACTCATGTAATAGGCCTACGCACTAATTTTTAGCACCACGTCTTACAACCCGTTCGGCTTATACACTTATGTACAAATTACGCTAATTTTCTAGGGATAAGGAAAGTTATATTTAGAGAAAGTGTACACACATTAACGTGGAAGGAGAGTGGAAAACTACTTTGAAAAAAAAAACACTCTCAGTACACCCGATCGAGATTCAAACCTCGATCTTCCGGTCATCGGCAGTATAGTTTACTGCTAGAGTACCACCTTGAACCATGTGACCAACGAAGTGGGTTACGCATTAATTAATAAGGTTAATGGAAATAAGGTGAACCACCTCCGTGCCTTAGTAGTCAGAGTTCCTGCCTACATATCTGGAGGTCACGGGTTCGATTCCAGGGGCTTTGAAATTTTCTTTGAAGCAGTGGATTTGGAACAGGGTCGACTCACCCTCGTGAGTACCAATGAGGAACTACTTTAATTAAAAACTATAGTATCCAGTCTATAAAACTGAGATTAACGGCTGGAGTGTTTCTTGTGTTGACCACATGACACCCTCTATCCACATAAGATGGCACCATCTTCATCAACAGTTGGCAGACGCTTGGTCTGTATATCTCGATTGTGAGCTGACGTCATAAAATTTATTTTTAGTATAAAAGAGGTGTGGAAGGTAGAATTTTAGAAGAAATTTACCCAAATGTACGTGCAGGGAAAGCGGTAATACATCAAGAAAAAAAACACTCAGTACACCTGAGTGACTCGTTAGACAATATTATAGTAAGATATAGGCAATAGAATCTTAATATAGTATTAGTGTTATTTTATAGGTATTGATACTATTTATAAAAAAAAGATAATTGCAGATAACATGACTTGAAGTCATACGAATATATGTATTTTAAGGAATTTTATACCTGCCATTACTCCCCAGAACAGGAGATGCATTTTATTTGTCAGTACCAAATATCTCTTGATTAAGCACTTTAAAGGTGTCAGTTGTAGGGTTTATTAAATACCCAAGATTACAGTTAGCTACTATCTTGTGACTAAAGTGATTGTACAAACATTAATTATTAATAATACTTTCTAGAGGGGGTTTAACCTCCAAAACACTACCCCCCTCTCAGTATGATCCTGATCCCCCTCTCAGTATGATCCTGATATGACTTGACGGTATGAATATTTGAAAGAATTTTTAGTAAATTTTGTAACTGACAGATACATTACATCCAGAATCTTACAATAGCACTTTTTTGAGTTAAGATTCTACAATCTACGATAGAGTGGAACCATATAAAATAAGTTTGATTTGATTTTTCAACGTGTCTTAGTTTGGGCTATACGCGTATATAAATAAGGTTAATGAAATATGGTTCAAAAAGGGTAGAGCATAGAAGTAATGTTCCTTCATTAATGAGGAGAGAGAGTGAAAACCCATTCAGGGGGGAAAAAAACACCTTAGTACACCTGATCCACATCCAATCACTGACAATCCAGGCACCGGGAAACCAAACTATAGCACCAATTTCCCCAAGTCTTTACTTGAGGCGTGCTTATATATGAGGAGGCTACACGTGTAATACAGCAAAACCACGTGGGGAAGACCATGTTGACATCTCCATGGATATCATAATGGTTGGATATTTTGGTAAAACACATGTAGCAACTTGGATTTATTCAAGTAATTTTATTCTATTGCGCATGCAATGGACGTGCCTGGCTTTCAGACTTTGGGGGGGACAAAGACACAAAATATTATAAGTGATTTAACACTCTCTAATAATAATTGTTTATATACTTAGTATAAACAACGCGTACACTAGCAATACTCTTAAATTCAGTTTCATATTCAATATAAATGTATCTGATGAACATTAATACCAATTCAAAAATTTTCCTTTAACTCAGATTAAAATAACAATCTTTTTTCTTAGTTGTTCAAAATTTTAAATAACTATAGCCCTATCTGCAAGAGTATTAGTAATTTTGAATTAAATAAATAAAAGGAACTATATTTAGTGTACCACACTGACAACACAACTTATAAATAAAATACTTATATGCCATACAAAATACTTATTTTAAATTAGCATAGGCTTCACCAAACACTTTCTTTCTTCGTTCATTAACTACAATAAACTTGTTCATAAGATTATGAATGCTTATCTTGTCCAACATATCTTTATGTGTGTGACACACAGCCACATGATTAATGCGCCTCTATGTCATATTGTTCCTCAAGTATGTTTTAAGGCGACGTAACGAACTAAATGATCTTTCCGCCTCACATGACGAGCTTGGAACAACCAGCAGTATACGCAACAGAACCTCAACATTATTGCATTGCTCTCACTTCAGGAGATAGCCTTCGAAATGCGGTTAGGGCATCTTCAACACAAGTAGGTGCACTTAAACGAAAAAACATGTTTTGTTCAATTTCAAAATCTTTCTCGTTAATTTCAGGATACATTTTCAGCACTGGGTTTATTTCTCCTTTTAAAAGACTCCTTTCCAATTTTCTCATGTGATCAAGTCCTTCTTGATCAAATCTTGACTTTAAACCTCCAACAGCTGTGTCTATAATGGCAAAATACTCGTGGTGAAGGTAGTCCTCGACTGAAGTAGAAGTGAACGCTGTAGCAGGACTTGTGTAACGCATTGGTGGTTTCTTCTGTCTTGGTAGAGAAAGAGGCTGCAGGTTGTTGGTAACAATGATTTTGTTAGCTTCTCCCCAAATTAATAAAAACTCGTCATTTTCTCTGAGTCTTTGTAAACTAGAAGACACTATTTCTATGGCCTGCATAAGTCCGGAAGTATTCATTTTTCTTCCCTGAAAAGATTTATTCAAAATTTCTAAATTATTTATTATTTTCCTTGCCATAAGGAAGCCTAAAACAGTCTCTCCTCACTCAAACACTTTGAATAACCCACTTGCTGACTGTAAGTGATTTGCTTCAACAGACAGTGCTTCAAGTGTTTGTAAAATCATTGAATAGTTTTCCAGAATCTCTTCAATCTGAGCACCTCTGTATGTCCACCTGGTCGGACAAAGGGGCTTAATGCTGGCATTAGATGTCAAAGGACCATTAAAAGTAGCTTCTCGGATATTAATAAACTTGGTTTTAGCTGTCAATGATTGTGAAAACAAAACTCCAAGTTCATGGGCCCATTGCATTGAATTCCTCACAGTAATTGATGTATCACATGCATCCCTTGTTACCAAGTTAATGCAGTGCGCCCCACAGTGAACAAACACGGCTAGAGGCTGTCTATCCTTTATTATAGACTGTACTCCTTTGTTGATCCCACTCATATTTGGAGCACCATCATAGGTTTGTCCACGCAAGTTCGAAAGAGGTAGTTGAACTCTGGTCATTATATCAAAAAGAATGGCTGCAATCGACTCCCCAGTTGTTTTACTAGCACTGTATAGCCCCAAAAAACTTTCATGAGGCTCTAAGTTTTCATCAACCCAACGCACACATATACTAAGCTGTTCAGTCCCAGTAATATCACGTGTACCATCACAAATCAAAGAAAACAAATTCAATTTGGAAGATTGAATTTCAGCACAAAGATTTCTCACAATTTCATTACCCGTTATTTCCAAAATCTCATTTTGAATTTTTCCATCTGTGTATACCTCTCGTTCCTTATTCAACCAATTTGCAAGATATGAATCATCCTCGGAACGTAGTTTAAGAAGATGAAATAAGTTTCCACTTTCTTGTTGATTTCCTCTTAAAGCTAAGCCTTGCATGGCTAAATATTTAATTGAAGTGAAAATTTTCAAAAGAAATTCCCTAGAAATCTTACGTTCAGAAACTAAAGAAGAGTTTAACTGGTTATCAATCGGGGTTTTCAGCTGTCTATAACTTAAAACTGCTTGTAAATGACTATCTGACTTTTCATGTGAACGAAACTTGTCCAATGCCTTTTTCCAGTTTTTAAATCCATTTCTAGAAAACGCCGGATCCATTTTCCAAGCAAGATTTTTATCAGGACATAATTTATTATATCTATTACAATAAAAACAAAGAGCTCCATCGGCACTGTTTGTAGAGACATCTATATGCAGCCAAGTGAACTCCTTATACCATGCTGGTTGAAACCGAAGTATTTTTACTTTTAAATTCTGAGTTGGAAATTTGGTTGGTATTGTAACTGGCTGGTTTGGTGCCAGATATGTATTACTTTCACAAATATTAACTTGTGATTGATTAAACACATTTTCTGTTTTATTAAAATTTAAGTTGGCTTGAAAGGACTTTTCTTCAGACTCGCCAAAGCAGTGTTTTTTAGGAGATTGTAGTTCAGTTGGTGAATCCTGTTCTCTTTTGATTAAGAAACGATCCATGCTCAAAATATTACTCAAATCACGCTGATTTATATTAAGTTCACTTTTACACACAAACACATTAGCAAATACGACATAAACTCATTTATTTACAAAACATTTAACAAACCACACGCCACACTATTTATTCTTAATATTCACAAGATTGCTGCAACTATTCGAAAAAGTTAAGAACTTGCAAATAAAATAAAATAATTTACTAATACAATAACAGTGTCACCATCCTAAAAACTATTTTAGCAGCGCTAGTGTCTATACAATTGAAGCAAGATCCGCCTATTTAATAAGGTCATTTAAATTTAAAATAACTAATTTCAAGAATTAAAAAAACTATTCAAATAAATCAATAAATTCTCTATTGAATTTAAGGGTAAACTTTTGGGGGGGGGGCGTGTCCCCCCCGTCCCCTCTACCAGGCACGTCCATGGCGCATGCGCTTGTTTTTCTGGCAGGATCTCATCAGTTATTGGAATTCGGCCATTTTATTGTGTTTTGGTTGCGACTTCATTTTTTATAAGGAATTACTGGCTTGCGTGACTATACTTTAGGAGATTTTGACTTAAGTAATTGATATTTTTATAATTATTCCGTGTTATTGCTGAGTTAAAGAGTCAGGAATCTTTGGATAGAATCCTCAAAGTAAAGACTTGGGACAATTTAGTGAATATTTAAGGAAGTAGAGAACGATTTAACAAAAGCTACTGTGATACAATCAGAAAGTTTGCTGTAAACTATCTTGGCAAATTTGGAAAGGAGGACAATATTCCCTCTACCAATACCTGTGGAGAAAATTATGGGAAAGCTACTGCGTATAATAGGTGCTGACCTCAAGCAATTTCCTTATGGGGAAGCATAGCTCAGTCAACCCGAGAGCTAATCAGTGTGTGTTATGCGACCCTTAGACCACGTGCACAAACGCATGGATTCTAGGCTTTTTTTTTAGGATAAACGGATGGGATGCACGAACGACTGAACTACATGTTAAAGCTCACGAACGACTGAACTTTAAGCAGTAGTTTCATGAAGTACTAGATTAAATTTTGTAGTTTATGAATAACTGAATTTAAAGCACTAGTTCATGAACGGCTGAACTACATTTTGTAGTTCACTAACGATTGAACTTCAAAAGAGTATTTCACGAAGAAATGACCTTCAAAGCAGTAGCTCACGAACAAATGAACTACATAAAATAGTTAACCAACGACTGAGCTACAAAATTAAGTTCGCTAAAGTTGTTCTCCAATCTCGTTCTGGGGTTGGGGTATATGGGGTAAGGAGTCGAGACAAGTCTTAGAAAAATTCGTAAAATGATTAAATCATTAAAAAAACTTGTTAAGACTGATCTTTTATTTGCAGCACTTAAAAATGAACTGCTCATTTAAGTGAAGTGAACTCTTTGACACATCCCCAAAAGTAACCAGTTCCACATATCTCTACTTACTGATGCAGCAGACGGCGAGCAGACGGACAGACTCATCTGGAGGTTGGCACTCTGGGAAGAACGGTTTAAGGACGTACACGCTAAACGTGAGAGCGACGATCGCCTGCGAACAAGGCCGCACGATCATGCATTCGATCCACAGACGGATGAATGCCATGAACGGTCCGAACGTCTCCATGATGTAAGCGTAGTCGGCGCCGCTCTTGGAGATCATGCAGCCCAGCTCGGCGTAGCAGTAGGCGCCAACCTGAAACGACATGGGTTCAGATTAGAATTACTTAAATTAGTTTTTTATTAAGGTGAGATGGAAGAAATCACTAGTCAGAGACATTATTTTTACAGACCATGCATATATAAAGTTCTGGTCACAATAAATTAAATTTTGCTTCAGTAGATACTTTTAGTTTAATTTTCTACGTATTGTAATCAGTATTGTCAAATTGCTATTTTTACAACACAAAGGACACCACCAATGTTCTTGCTGCCTAAGCTTCTCCTTTTATGGCCACTATTGCTAGGTAGTAATTTATTTATGAAAAGTACTCAGTCCGAGGGTGTGTTGGATTCTCGTCAGATCCCCCATCAATTGTAAGGCCTAGACAACACTGAAGAGGTGTACTAAGGAAATGAGGAGTGCGGTAGTTTCCTGTTGATTTTCTCACTGAGCTAGAAGGTAATGTTTCACATAATTCTGCCAAGCCCACCAATATTCATACACACAACACGGTAGTAGTACCACAACTTAAAGAGAGTACCTTCAGATTGGATGCCAACACAAGCTGAACTTTTCAATCCTCCTCCTCTTGTCTTCCTAGCAGCCAACCCCTGTAATACCCGCACCCCCTCTTTCCTATCAACCACGCTTTTACAATAATGTGTGTCAGTAAGGAATGTTACCCCCTTACCCGTTACATCTAATCCCTACAACTGTGTCTACACTATTCCTTATCTCTCAGGACCTTTGATATATGACCGATGACTTCACAATGACCTGATGTCATGTGATTGATGACTTGACAGCGAGCTAGCTGCATGTGACCTACGGCTTGTCAACTTTCTGATGCTAGACAGCTCAACTTCTATGGATATTTATGAATAGGATTATTTTATAAACACTAATATCCTTTACTTATCATCTTAGAGGAAGAATGAACTTAGACGAATGGAAATATATGAATCAAATTAACAGTTGCAAACAAAAAACAAACAAAAAATGAACAGACTCCCTTAATCCTTACACGTACTTTATAAACACTAATATACATCATCTTGGAAGAATAAGGACCTAAGACGAATAAAAAAATTTACAATTTAAATGTACATCATGGGTATATATAATTTAGATCCTAGGGTGTGGGAAAAAGAGTTGTAGCCAAAAAACCTTTCTCTTCCTTTTCTCATTGAAGGGTCTAACGTTCGACAGTTAGCCTGCTAGCTTTGCGATGGTCAACTATATTCCATTCACGGTAGGAATTACTCTCTGAAAGGTCTTTTTCCCTACCAATATCCTACTATATAGTAGATTTCTGGTAGGGAAAAAGGCCTTTCAGAAGTCAATTACTACCGTGAATGGAATATACTTAAACCTACAACGGTAAATTCCCCTCTCCAAACCTCTACCTGAGCTTTCTCCTGTCTATAAACCATCCCTTTCGTCCATTCATGATCTATTGTCATCCTTTAAAAATATACACCCTCTCTCTGAAAAGATACCCCAAGCCAAACTTTACCTCCTTCTCTAAAATCCGCCTCGGGGGCGTAGTTGGCTAACGCGCTTGTCGTGTTGAGCTCGACTGCTGAGGATGGGGAGATCGAGGTTCGAATCTCAGTCGGGTGAACTGGGGGTATTTTTTTCTAAATGGTTTTCCACTCTCCCTCCACGCAAATGCGGGTTCACTTCCTCTAATTCAACCCTCCCAATTCCTAATCCATTAGAGTAATTAGTACTTAAAAGAGTATAACCCGAACGGGTAGTAAGACGAGGTGCTAAATATTATTATTACTTCTCTAAAGAGAATCATTCTATATTGATCATAGCAACACAAGCAATATAATTGTTCATTGATCATGCAATATATCATATTTAACGACATTTTACTATAGAGACTTTTAAGATGTTTCATAATCTTTCATTTATCAAATAACTACAAACAAATAAAATAAATACATACTTGATGGTCATTTTAAATTTCTTTCGGGCATTTTTTAACCTTTAATTATCATTCCGAGTGTTCTAAGATTTATCTCGACCACCTTATATTTCTTTAACCGTAATACTTATTGGTGCAGACAATTCAAAGGTAAGGTTTACCTCTTAAAACAATAAAGGTTCCTTCCCAATGACCTTACGTATAATGACCAGTTTCCTAGCGAGATCCTCCTGATACTAACGAATAAGCTTTAATGGTGCAGGATAAGTCGTTTTGGAATGTAGGTATGTGTTTAGGACTACCACACACACATGGGTGGGTCCTATTTTAATGTTGATGTGTGCTGTACAACTATATTTATTGAATAAAGAGTTAATCATACCGCTCATGACATGTGGCATCCAACCCATTCATGAAGGTGCAACTCTCCTTTTCATTTAACATGCTCAGGAGCTGGGAACTGGCAGCGGTTGTATCTCGCAAGGAACCTATACTTCATTCACGGTAGGAGTTTACCTCTGAAAGGTCTTTTATCTTACCAATATCCTACTATATAATAGATTTCTGGTAGGGAAAAAAGTCCTTTCCCAGGTAAACTCCTACCGTGAACGAACTTTATCTTCCACACATCCCTACCACACACTCTGACCCCTGATTCAGCTATGTATCTATTATAAAGACCTACCTCGCGTATGTTACTCAGAGTGTACCATCATGGGTCTGATTATATTAATAGCTGAACCATTCTGGAACCATTCAAAGTCAGCACACCACGGTTGATTTCACTATGGTGAAAAGATATATGCCTAAAAGGTTAAAGATGGAATCACTTCTAATCGATTCAATTAATAAATTCCTGAAAACATTCAAGGTAAAGAGTATTTCTTTGCTTGATTCCATCAGGGCGAAACTTGTAGGATACTAACCCAATGTAAACAGAAGTTAACATCATGGGTCTAAGTCTCAATGAGTGGAATCATTTAAGGTAATCTTGATCCCTTGGTTGATTCCAACATGGTGAAACTTAAAAAATATTAACCCAGTGCAAACAGAAAGTAACATCATGAGTAAAAGTATTAATGAATGGAACCATTCAAGATAAGAGTCATCCATTTGTTGATTCCATCATGGTGAAAATTATAAGATATCAACCCTGTGTACATAAGGGTATCATCGTAGGCTGAGTATCAATTACTGGAAGCATAGTTAAACCATTCAAGGTAAGAATGATAGAAGTTCAACTTAGTAGCAAAGAGGGTGTATCATCATGGTCATAATGCATGAATGTTTCATTGTGATACATGACTCTGATCAAATGAAAGGTTATCATATGTATTCTAAGTATGGATGCATGACTCTAACATGTGGGAAGAATTGCATGATCAATGAAGGATGATCAAATGTGTTATAAGTATGATGTATGCCCTATGAAATAAGTAACTGATCATTGAAGCATGATCAAATATTGGGCATTACTCTAATCAAGTATTATTTATGTCATGATTAAAGCACGTCAACTTTACAAATAAATCCAGTAACCATACATTACTGTCATTCCAGGGATAGAACCCATGGCTCAGTGATCCGAGAGTCCAAATATCCTTACGATTGAAGATAACTCTAAATATAAATGAACTCATCACTACCAGGATAAGGTGTATGGACCTATGCTTAATGATTACAAACCCCTCATGAAAGTAAGGTTAGAGAAGTGAATCCATGTCAAGTCTGGAGTTTACCTTCCTTTTAATGCATATATGAATATGTCAAGCTCAGATACCACATTTTACATCGTATAAGTTTAGAGTTAGAACTTTCTTCATGCTAGGACTCGACTCAGATCTGAACATGTTTGTGAGCAAGTCCAAATAATATTTTGTGCATTGTTCCGATGATGGCTCTGAAGTATAATTTTGTATTATACATAACCATGTCAAATAGGTATCAATTGTCACTTTGATTAAGCACCCCTGGTTTAACCTGTAGTTTATCAAGCCATGACATATGGTCATAGTGTAATCCGTCACATATTTCAGGATATACAAAGTGTAAATTATGGCTGTGACCAATGAACGATGCTTATATGATGCATGGCTCTCAATTATAAGTATCAGATACAAACGATGACTATATGCTACATTATTCTGATCAAGTACAAGTATTAAATATATGGTTCATGAACAAGTACACTGTTACATTATTCTTGACTCTGATCAATGAGTTGTAAAATCGTGCATGAATCTGATTAATTAACTGTGATCAAGCTTGAACGATGATCCTATGGTGCACAGTTCTGATCAATGGATGATGATAAAGTACTAATGTCCGAAGGATCATGAACAAACACTCCATCGCATACCTTGTAGGGTAGTAAGCGTACCTTGCACAGTTTCACAGCTTATGAAATATCACACCAAAATAAAGGAGTAACAAACATCATGTCCCTGATTCATTAAAAAAAATTACCATTTAAAATGTATAGTTAACTTTTTTTTTACCTCGTATTTTTAGGGGGTCTATGGTTCCCGAGATAAGGACTTCTAAGTCTTAAGCTTCTGCTGGAATTGTTAATAGCCCTATTTGATATGCCCCTGTTAGTGCAGCTTTAACTCTTCTGTGTAATAGCAGTGATACATCACTTACAAAATCTGTAACATGGCTCTATCAAGTAGGACTATTAACAATTCCAGCTGAACATTGGAAGGCCCTAGCTAGGGAACCATTGGACATAGGGCATATGTTCATAAGGACTTGTGTTATTTTGAGGACTCCTATCCACACCCTAGTTACTTCACACGTAAATCAAATCACCCTGTATATTAAATTATAAACATAAAAAAAATCTCTGCTCTCAATGTTTTTACTTTTTATATCGAAAAAGTTTATTGGAAATTTCCTACCTCAATCTTATAATGAATCTTGATGTTTGGTATGCCCCCAAAATTAATAGGGTGGGTCTTCTCATTATATTTTCCTCCATATAATATCTCTATACATGGGGCTACAGCCTAAACAGTTAAATGGATTTCTTTCAAACTTGATATGTATATTATGTTATGTGAACATACCAAGTGGCTAAATGATTATATAAATTTAAAGTTAGTTTACAAACAACAGTTTTTTTTAATTATAAACTTTTAGAAAATGGCTTCATGGGCAGTCCAGTAAATTTTAAGAATGACGCTATTTAGACCATTCTACAACTGAAGCTGGTAGGCCTATCTTACATAGTGGTTATATAAACGTGACTAAGATATCGCAAAAGAGATTCCACGAGCCCATCAGGTATTTTATGTGTTATGCTAGCAGCATCAAGAGACTTCCACCGTAAGCTTAAGACAGTAAGTAGCAGTCAAAGTTAGATAACCAATAAGAACAGGTGCAGTATCTAAGGTGTTTATCCTTTTAACCACTCAGATTTCTATTTGAATTTTGCACAATCCGATAATTTCTATAGTCACTTAAAAACAGTAGATAAATAACTATAACTTCATCAAGCATTGGAAGGTTCCCAGCTCCCCTACTTTCTCGAAAACATTTTGTAAAAACTTGTAACACAATAGTGAGACGCGACCCCTAGGTTGTAAACTATTGATTTAGCTTAAAAGTGACCTGGTGGTCTAGGGGTAAGGTGCCAGACTTCTGTGCTGGCAGCCGGTGTTCAATCCTTGGTCCTGGCACAAATTTATTTGATTACCAAACCCTTCCTTCACCTCTGACAAGACATCTTGGGAATGTGAGGAATGCCAGATCTCCACCGTGGTTCGGATTCCACGTTAAACTGTAGGTCCTTCATTTCATCTCACAATCACTCTACCATTACACATTTTCGTAAGTGCGTACAACCCGAACGGGTAGTAAGACGCGGTGCTAATAATAATAATAATAATAATAATGATTTAGCTCAAATCATTCGACTATCTAAGTGGGAAGCACGACTATTAATTTATTATTCTGTGATGTCCCCTTAGATTAAATTAGTTTATAAATTCGCGATGTTTTGCAAGCTGTCAATGTTTTCTCTCCCCTCCCCCCTTCGGCATTCCACGTCTTCATCAAACAAGTTCGCTGAGGGGAGGGTAAACAAAAGTTGTTTCTCTCTGTTCATGATGCAAGCCAAATAACTTGTTAACACACGGTGAATAATGTTTCAAAGAGTAACAACATCACTGCTGATTTCTTAACAAATGACACGTGTATTATGCTTGCACAGCATGTGACGTATCATTTGGATAACGCTGTGATTGCTTCTTACCCTACATAACATATGATCTAGAGTGTGTAAAATTTAACACTCGTGAGTATATGAGAACTGTAGTTGAAAGAAACTTTTATAAAACACAAACTATTCGTTTTGGAATCAACAATAGCAACATTTTACTATACTTTACTGTTATTTTATAAGTATTTACAGTAGCCTCATGGCTTCTTTGGTGCTGACTGACAGCTCACAGCTGACTTATGACAGTCAACATTTAGGTATATACCTAAATTTTGACTGTCAAAAGTGACAGCTGCTAAACACACGTTTTTGCAGATCATTTGGTTCGGCGTAGGGATACATAATTTGGTCTGGTAGCTTTTTAAAGCTGTCAGTCAGCACCAAAGAAGCCATGGGGCTACTGTACATTATCTATCAAAAGTGATAGCTGCAGACCACATGAATTCACGTTTGAATACGTGAAAGTAGATATGAAAATTTGTCTAGCTGTCAGATAAGGCTCTTCTTTAAAAAAGTTGACCGGGGAGGGGGGGGGAGGGGGCAAAATAATATTATTATATTTTTTACTCTACAGTAGATGTTGAATTTTCTTACCACCCATCTAGTCTATACCCAATTAACTCCATTAAAATGGTAAGGAATATGGAAGGAAGAATTTAGGATAGACTGCGTGGGAGGAAAAGAAAATTAATATGGAAAAAAAATCATTTACAGACCCAAAAGGGATCCAAACCCTGTCCGCCTCCGGTCATTGGCAAACTAACTAGAAGAATCTGACGTTTAGACCACGTTCCATTCTGTGAGGGTGATTAATTAATCCACGGTGGTGACCATTTTTGGAATATTTCAAATTTTCAAAAAATCGATCAATAAGCAACCCTTAATAGGAAGAGAATCAAGATCACGATTTGGGATTGGGGTATAATATGAACCTATCATATTTTTGTATAAAGTTTGAACAAAATCCATAACCTTTCGGTTGCGGCTCCAGGGAAAGATAGAGAGAATTTTAAGACTAGTTATTTTTGATTTTAGAAATTCTAAAGAATATAATACTTTTGACTAGTTGTTCCAAATGGGCATCTTAGGGGTGTTTTACACGACAGATAACTCTTATACTTGTTTTGGTGTGAAAACTTGTTTATAGGCATTTTCCAGATGACTGATTTTTCATAGAACTTAAAAACATTTTTAAAATGACTGTAACGATTTGGTTCAAAATTGGTATCGGGGACTATTTTACATGATCAATAATAGTGTTTCTCTATTTTTTTTAAATTAATTTAAAGGCAGTTAATCTATGAGAAATTAAAGATTTTTTTCCCTTTCAAATTGGCCTTGAATGTTGAATTTAAAATGGGTAGGCCCATGTTGGAATAATCTTTCTTGATAAATAAGAATACGTTATCATTTCTACAAATTACAAATATATTTAGGAAAGCTTACAAATAGCTTATTTTTCAAATTTTTAAATTGGTTTATGATATTAGAACAATTTGGTTTAAAGATTTAAAAATAGGAGTGTTTATTGTGATTATCAAGATGATGTGTTGGTTTTTTTTTATGAAAAAAGAATAGGCAGTCACTTAAAGTGGGGTTGTAGCAGACGTGAGAAAAGGCCAGTATTTTTTCCATTTTTATGGTGAAGCAATTTTTTAGCCAAAATGAATAAGATATTGCTTCAATACAAACATATTGTTTAATTTTCTGCACGTGGCGACTTTAACAGTTCCTTAAGTTCTTTAATATTTGTCAAGGGTGTTCTGTTATTTAATGACAGCTTATCTTCATTTAAAAAGTATCTCATCTAATACCACTATGCTCATGACAGATATTCAACAAATGTTGATACCCTCTTGTGAATAGAATTAAACTACTTGTTTGCAATGAAACAATATTTGATTTCTTTTAACCAATTTTTTTTTAATCTGTAAAAACTTCAAAAACACTGACTGATCTTTTCCCACGTACCCCACATCCCCATCTAAGATTATTTTATTGAAGGGTGACCTGGTGGTCTAGGAGTAAGGTGTCAGTCCTCTGTGCTTGCAGCCGAGGTTCAATCCTCGGTCCCGGCACAGATTTATCTGATTACCAAACCCTTGCTTCACCTCTGACAAGACATATTGTGAATGTGGGGAATGCCAGGCCTCCACCGTGGTTCGGATTCCACGTTAAACTGTAGGTCCTCCATTTCATCTCACAATCACCCTACCATTACACATTAGCTTAAGTGCGTATAACCCGAATGGGTAGTAAGACGCGGTGCTAATAATAATAATAATATTTTATTGAAAATCTATTTTTTTACTTTTTTTTAGCTGTAATACACAATATGAGAAAGTTTGTGCGATTGTGTCATTCCATTTGAGAAATTAATAACTATGCGTAGCCAAATTTAATGTTATTATAAAGAGCATATTTAAAAAAGCAACTGAAAATTGGCATTCTATCTCTGAATCGGCCCTATAAGAGCAACTGCCCTACACCAACTCTATATTTAAATTGGAACCAGGCAACTTTATTCTCTATGGACCGTAGTTCCGCAGTCAAGTATTATTCCCCGTCATTTGTTTTGTGTTTGAGAAGGAACTCGCCTGCGTGCGAGATCAACCCATTCATTTGTTTAGTTCCTAACCTCACTTTTTGTCAGCGGCGTGGGCAGGCAGGTAGGAAAGGGCTTCACCGGAAGCATGGTAGTCAACTTACTGAAACCGCAGGCCACGCGTCCGAAGTTCCGCTGATCGTAATCGACTTGCGAACTGACTAGGAAATGATGGGGGTGGGAAGAGGTTCTTCGCAGAGATGGGTTGATCTGTCGCCAGCCACGTAATAATAATAATTATAAGCAATATAATTAAAATCAGGGATAGTCACTGCCATGATGGCTGTACTGGTGGGTAAACCAGAACAGCTCCAAGGGCGTTTCACACCCTTAACCCCAATCATGTTTATTTAAAACCTTGAATTACTTCAAGAGGGGAAGCCATAAAAATGTATCTTAGCATCTTCTGTTAGAGGACCCCATCATGAGTGAACGTGGGATCAATTTCGTCCCCCCAATCTCCCCTTACCCGGAAGTATTATTAACAATGAGCTATGTAATTATCCCTAAGGTCCATTACAGTTGCTAATTGGAGGATCTAAATCTCCATCTTCTTTTAGGAGACTTGACCTCTATAGATAGGAGCTTTCTTTCAAAAAAATTACAAACTTTTATGACTGGTAGAGAAAAGCTTAACTTATTGACTAAAAAATTACTAGTTAAATTTTTTTTATGTGATTTAATAGTTATAAGATTATATATTTTTTTAATTTAGGATAATATATATATATATATAGATATAGTAAGCTATAAATTACCTTAAATCTGGATCAAGCAGCATACGATAAGTCATGTAAAGGCCTAATCCACTTCAATGGCTGCATGGTCTAAGGCGTCACTTAACCAACAAAATGAACTACCGATGAAGAGAATATTGGGGTTCAAAGCCCGGTAGGATGTACTGAGAATGGTTTTCCCGAATTGCGTATTCACTATCCATCCTCATAAATGCAGGTTCACACTCTTTTAATTATACCTTTCTTATCCCTAACACATTAGCGTGATTAGTACTGTGCATAGGTGTACAACCCGAACGGGTGGTAAGTCGTGATGCTAAAAGAAATTTAAATGCTGCGTATGATACAAAATATAAAAACAATATGGCTAAAATTTGAAAAGTACTAAACAGGCCAAAAGACGGGGGGAGGTTAAATAGATATAATTTAGTTACCTCTTACATGTTTTTTCACCCCTTCTTCTATATATTTAAATAATAATTGTCTTTGGACAAGAATATATTTTAAATATCTAAATAGACGTGTCTTGAGTATATCTGAAATTCCAGTTTTGACTTTATGGAATTACCTGACTTTTCCCTGCAACATTAAATTCCTTAACCTGTCCTTGTTTACCGTAATGGTGGCAGCCCTGCTTGACGCATGAGTACAGGAAAAAGTAGACCTAGCACACAGACAAATTCCTTCTCCGTGACCTAGCATAATTCTTACAACTATTAAATATGACCAGACACCTTGCAAATCCTCTATACACAGCGAAGAGGAGTTATGTGTGTCCGTTGTCTTTCTGCTGAGGATTGCACCATAGTGGGAGGAAAGAGTGGGAGTGATAACAAAAAGATTAAAAATCACACTTCCTTTAAAGCTCGTCCCCCCTAAGATCTCTCTACAAGCCGCGACTAGTAGAGTTGTCAAGATAAAATGATAGTGCTCGTCTAAGAAAGAGATAACAATGCAAGGCCGTAGTCTTGAAAACATCCACATCGGTGAGTATGAGGTCTAAGGCGTCAATCTCATCTAATTTGTTTTAACTTTGACGGGTAAGGTCTGAATTCTAATCCAACTCATGTTCGGGTGTATTGTACTATAAAGGTTATTTTCTTAAACAATAAAAGGATTTTCACTATGTTTATACACAAATATCAGTACATTTCCTATGGATCATTACTTATTATTCATCCCTACCATATTAGTGTCTATGTGGATAGTACAACGTGGAGAACAAAATAAATTGAGATTAAAAAGTTATCAAAAGTGTTGCTAAATTAGATTGTTATCATTAGATATAGTTTTTTTTTTTTACTTTCTCGCTATCTTATATGTAGAGAAAGTATTGTGATCATCAATAAAAATCGAACTCGAGATTTTGATGAATCTCGACGTTTCATGACCCCCCGAATCCGAAAAAATGTTTTTGAATTTCCGTTTGTCTGTCTGTCTGTACCTCCTGCTAGAGTCTAAAATATTTTACCGATAGGGCTAAAACTTGGTATCTAGGGTTTTAATAGGGTTACCCCGGGAGGTTTTTGGAGTTGGGTATCTAACCCTAAAGTTCAGGATAGTTAACTGAAAGGCAAAAAGAAAAAAGTCTATTTTATAAAAATCTGCTCTAACGATTTTGATTAAAATTCATTTATGAACATCTATAAATATTACAAACAAAATGGCTACACTCAATATTTCGGCAAAATTACTTTGAGGGATTCGGTCTGATGCCTCATTTTTTTTATCTTATCTCCGAAACTATTTGAAACATGAAATTACTTATCATTGCAAATATGTAGATATATTTATAATACAAATATTATTTTCTAAGCATTTTTTTATAAAACCAATATCTTTCAAGCTATACGCAATTTTATATATATATATACATATATTAACTTTTCGAACACTAAATTTAGTAAAATATTGTGACCGAAAAAGAATATCTAACCCGAAATGTTGTTGGATGTCAATGTATTATGAGGCTCCGAACCTCCAAAAAGTGGTTTTCGCAATGCCGTGTGTCTATCATTCTGTCTGCTAGTCTGTACCTCGAGCTTGAGCCTAAAATATTTTACCGATTGGGCTAAGACTTGGTATATAGGGTTTTCATAGGTCTACCCCGAGGAAATTTTGGACTTTGATATCCAACCCTAAAATTAAGGGTAGTTTCCTTAGAGCGGCGTCAACGATTTTGATTAAATCCCATTTCCAAACTTTGATCAATATTACAAACCAGATGGCTACTATCAACTTTTTGTCAGAATGACTTTAAGAGTTCCAGTTTGATTTTATCTCCGTAAGTCTTTGAGATATGAATACTACTTATCAATGCATACATGTGGACCTATTCATAATAAACAAATTTTACTTGAAATATATTTTTATAAAACCTGAAGGCTACGATTCCATGTTTATCCCTCCCCAGATACAAATTTAATAACAAAATATTTGTTATAAAAATGTTAAAGAATTTTTTTTAATTGGGCGTTAGAAAATGAGTTAATTTAAGGGCTAAAATCAAAATGCTTTAATGTATAAACCCTAAGTATCAAACTTGAACAAAATCAATCAAACCTTTTCAGCTTTCTCCCCAGATAGAGAGACAGACAGAATGGTGATTTTTGGGCTTGTTGGCGAATTAAATACTAAGATTCATCGTAATCATGGGTTAGTAATATTCACAATTGCATTACTTTAAATATATGAAAAGGTAAAACATATTAACTTTAGAGGATCTAGCTTTTTTTTTAAAGTTTATAGTGTCTACCGAATCATGCAAATCACATTTCATGATTTTTTCATAACATATTTATGTACATATATATTCATGACCAAAAAGTGGTAAAAGTAATGTTATTAACTATTCCCCAAACTGAAACTTCCATTCAAAATTTCATAACTTTTTATTTTTAACCATGCAAGGATTAGGAAGTGTGCATAAAGTTAGGTGGGATGGTTTTAGGGAGTTGTGTTTTGAACTATATGCACAGTTTCTTTCCTACCCTGTAAAGGAACGGCGTGATTGTGTATGTATATGTGTATGTAAGATATAATAATTTTCAAAACCGTCATGACTGGGGAGTAATGTTAAATGTAATATAGTTTTGAGTTACGTATTAAAACAATACTATTCTTAGCTCCACATGAAATTGGCTCACAGAAATTTATGAGACGAAAGCGAATTTTATTATTGTCTAGTAACTCTTTTGACCTAATTTTAAATACATTGTTTAAATTAATGACATACATCATTCAGTTTAAGTTGAGCAGGAGAATTCGATCATATTGACCACTTCTGGTGGGATTCGGGTAAAAGTCCTATGAGTTGGTAGCAGTGGATAGCACATTGTTTTATTTTTCCGGAGATTCTCTCACCATGGAGAAGGCTCCGGATATAATCCAGACGATGAGCGACACGTTGACGGAGCCCGTGTACCGGAGCACTCCGGTGGGCGACACGAAGATCCCGGAGCCGATAATGCTGCCCACGATGACCGTAATGCCGTTCAGGAGGCTCATCTTGGCCTTGAGACAGATGGCGTCATCGTCCCCTGCGGGGGCTGTCACCACCTCGGCAGGTGGGACTTCCCCGAACGGGACTTCTGAGTACTTGGACTTCTCTCGCTGCTTGGCCGGCATGTCTCTTCTGAAGCTTGAGCGGACTTTGGAAGACTGGTGGTCACTGCAAACAGAACAAACATTAGTGATAATATGATCTTTCTGTCTGTAGAAAGGTGGCTAGAAAGAGACTTTGGAAGACTGGTGGTCACTGCAAACAGAACAAACTTTAGTGATAATATGATCGTTCTGTCTGTAGAAAGGAGGCTAGAAAGAGCTTTGGAAGACTGGTGGTCACTGCAAACAGAACAAACATTAGTGATAATATGATCGTTCTGTCTGTAGAAAGGTGGCTAGAAAGAGCTTTGGAAGACTGGTGGTCACTGCAAACAGAACAAACATTAGTGATAATATGAGCTTTCTGTCTGTAGAATTTATTATTATTATTTAGCACCACGTCCTACTACCCGTTCGGGTTATACGCTTTAACTACTAATTACGCTAATGGATTAGGAATTGGGAAGTTTTAATTAGAGGAAGTAAACCCGCATTTTTGTTAAGGGAGAGTGGAAAACCATTTAGGTAAAACCACTCCCAGTTCACCCGACCAAGATTCGAACCTCGATCTCCCCGTCCTCAGCAGTCACGCTCAACACGACTAACGCGTTAGCCAACTACACCAACGAGGCGGGTCTGTCTGTAGAAAGGAGGCTAGAAAGAGCTTTGGAAGACTGGTGGTCACTGCAAACAGAACAAACATTAGTGATAATATGAGCTTTCTGTCTGTAGAAAGGAGGCTAGAAAGAGCTTTGGAAGACTGGTGGTCACTGCAAACAGAACAAACTTTCTGTCTGTAGAAAGGAGGCTAGAAATAACTTTTGGAAACCTGGTAATCCCTTTAAACAAATCAAACTTTAATGATTCTTGCAATCCTTCTTTATGGAGAGGGAAAGGGGTAGGAAGAAAGACTGGGGGTCTTTGAAAACAGAACAAACATTAATTATACATTCTTTCTCTGTGGTGAAATAAGGGGCTTGTAGTGGACTTAGGAATAATGGCGGTACAGGCAAAATAATAATAATAATAGTTTTAAAAAATCTGGAAAGTGTAAGGGGTTTGAATAAATTTTATGAAAACTGGTGTTCACTGGAAACAATGAGTCCCTCATTCCTTCTGGCGGACTAAAATACTACAGGGACTATATTGGAATGTGTAGAGAAAGGGTGGAGGTAGTGGGGTCGTTACTACCCCTAGAAATTGTTTATCTTCATATTACCTTGAAATTGATGTAGGCCTACTCCTAAAGGTTGGTGTTCCTCCCTTTGAAAATAGGAAGGTATATAATCCTAAGTATTATTCAAACACATAAAGCTTTGGTTGAAAATTATTCTAACTTTGGTGTGTAACATATCTGCTATAATATATTCGTAAATTGAAAAATCACGGGAATCGAAAGTCAATACCAGTAACTTATAGAGCATTTCCATCTTCTATGCTCCACTATTTATGTACAGTTAATTTTACAGGGATTAACTTTATTCCATTTACTACCATCTGATTAACAAACCCCTCCTTCACCTCTGACAAGACATCTTGTGAATGTGGGGAATGCCAGGCCTCCACCGTGGTTCGGATTCCACGTTAAACTGTAGGTCCTCCATTTCATCTCACAACCACCCTACCACTACACATTAGCGTAAGTGCGTATAAACCGAACGGGTAGTAAGACGCGGTGCTAATAATAATAATAATAATAATAATTTACTACCATTTTATATTTTACGTCTACTTTCTAGTAACCCTCCTTCCTTTCAGAATAATGTTCCTTCTACGAGCCCTTGTGTATATGTCCGTTTTCACTCATAGTCCGGATGGTGAGAGAGTAACTGAGTTTAAAAAACCACAAATATTTTGGTCACTGTTGTTCTCCCACTACCTCACTCCAAGCAAATAATGATGAGTATCTTGTTAGTTACTATTATTAATATATATGATTATTATAATTTATATTATCATATAAGTATTTATATTAATATAAATAATTTATATACATAGCTATGTACTTTATAATTTATTATATAAGTTTAATATATTTAAAATTAGTTTTTATATTAATAATAATATTTATATAAAATTGTATTTTATAAAATTACTTATATTTAGATATTAAAGGTTTATTTAAATATTTTAACGTTTATTATTTTAATTATATTGACATAATTTATTATATTTACATATTTAACTATAGATAAAGTCAGCATTAATGTGTTTTTTCGATTGGAATGTTTTAACACACGTGTAGCTAACTAACACCCAAGAGATAAAGGAGGTTATCTTACAGACAATGCACCCACATCGGTGTGGACCGAGAATGGAAAGAAAACAGTTATTAATCTCATGGGGAACTCTTAGTGCCCAGTTTACTCGGCTGAAATGCATGCGCGTATCCCCACGTCAATGGTAATCAAGTGCAATGCGATTTAAAACTCTACTTTGGATTCACACTTTCACCAAAAAACAGGCACAGAACAGAAACGTGGTCAAGCGATGAGGTCAAAGCCAATCACAAGATTTCCACCTCATTGACCCGAGAGCTGTTCTAGGTTCAGCTCATCTGTTCTTCGTCCCCTCTTCCTGAGATCAACCTTAGGCACGGGATACCCCATCAAATCTCAAAACAATCCATCTCAAATCAGTGCGCATGAGCTGTAGAGCTAGACGCGGGCAGACAACTTCGTTGGCTTTTACAAGCAGATTTTAAATAACCCATTAAAGGAACGCATGTGTATCGATGTAATGGATTATGCCAGCAGGACATAGCAATATAATTTGAAAACATCCATAGTGACAGTGATATAAAATGTGTTTATCTATTAGAAAATTTAATATGTTGATAAATAAACTGATTTAAGTTTGCTTTGAAATGCAACATGGGTCAACGTATCGCATGTGAATGTATGTGACCCTTAAGCAGAGTCTGCTTTCTATTTTCAAGGAACGTGTAAATCAAGCTTAGACCAAACATGTCAAACTGGTGGCCTGTACCATGATTTTGTACGGCCCGTGGTACTTTTGACGAACCAACATACAATGCAGCAAGATTTTGATTCCTATTAATGTTGTAGAAATAAATCATTTAGGACGATGACATTTTGAAGAGGGCATAATTTGTGAAAATCTAGCAAGTGAGAGCATGTGAATGTACCAAATTTATACATATTTATCAGAGAGTGATATACAAATATTGTTTTTGGAACTATTTACATGCAACGCTTTACAGAACATATACTCCATTCACGGTAGGAATTACTCTCCGAAAGGTCTTTTTTCCTACCAATATCCTACTATATAATAGATTTCTGGTAGGGAAAAATACCTTTCAGAAAACAATTCCTACGGTGAACGGACTTTAGGTGTGTGGAAAACCACGAAAAGGAAAAATAAATTGAACTATGCACAGCACATACTTTCTCTCTTCTTTACCTAGAAATGGAGATATTTAGGCCTACTCAAATGTCGTAAGATATATGAAAATAACTAATATAAATTCTTTGCAGAAACATTACACCAATGAGCACAAATGAAATGATAAACACGGTTACAGAAACATTGAGAACAAAGTAGTATCTCCATGTACAATAATAAAAAATACAGTTTTTTTTACCAATAATCAGTTATGGTTTTATGATTTTTTTAGTTCACTATGTCGGCAAATAGATTTGATATTTATTTAAAAATTTCCGAAAATATTAAGAGGAAAGGAAGGGAGTAAGAGATAATATTTCAGCTCACAATGATAAGGTGTCAAAACTTATTTTTTGATTTTTATACCGTTTTGTCCAGTATTTTGACAACCTATATTATTATTATTATTATTTTTATTATGTAGGTTGAGGGTATGATAATTATTACACTATACAGAATACAACTGCAACGCATATCTTAAGTCTCGCCCAGTGGGCCTATCCCCGAGATGTTTCGAGTTGATTCCATTGCGAGATTGGTCGTTCACGTGACACAATCTCGAAACATTTTCTATTTAGCTATTCTTGAAAAAAATTTCGTTACGGATTGAGATTTTTTCATTCGGATAGATCTCACTGCGGTTCTACCTCTCGGAATCGTCAATATCGCAACAGATAGTTCGAAAATATTTGATGTTGGACAAAATGTAAAATGGCGTAAACATAGCCTAGCTATTTGATAATAAGAGAACTTGAAGAATTTGAAGATGAATTTAATAGAATGCCACGTATAGTTCGTGAACGCGAAGACGCTTTTGAGCTGAGTGATAAGAAATTTATTAATTTGTTCAGGCTTAATAAACGGTTTTATTCAAATAGAAAGGCATTCCATCCATATGCTGTATGTTATTTAATTTTGGCTTTTTATGTACCTATTAAAGTTATTAAGATATATCATACATGATGTAATAAGTTATACTAGTAATAGCTTTTTATTTAATCATTTAGCGAAACAAAGAAACATACATAAAGTGTAATCTGCTTTTGCTCTTTGCTTATTCTCTTCCAATCCAATTTTATTTAGACTTTATCGAGCTAACCTTAACCAACAAAAAATAAAACCGAGATAAAACGAAGATGTCGAAGACAACATTTTTGTTATTCTATTGTTTAAATGGCTGAAGGGTGCGTTCACACAGCTATAAAGTAAATCTCAAATCACAATTTTTGACACCGGAAGTTCGGAATTTTTCGCTTAATACGAAATTAGAAGACTCAACACGAATTGCGAGATTATTAACTCAGGAATGGCTACTTTACGGATATGAAATTACGAGTTCGAGTTGAACATGGCGAGATTCACCGTAGTAAGATAAACTCGCAACATCTCCGGGATAGGCCCACAGGTCAAATGAAACCCTTGCTCCAGCTCTGCATACTAGGGACACAGTAGAGTTTAATGTATATATATTTAATGATAGTAGAATAAAGCCATAAAAACAGTAGGATCTAATTGTTCCTCCTCATAGGTAGGCAGTGACGCAACGAACTATCGGAGATGCCGATTTGTACCAAGTTGAAAAATCGTCTAAGTCAACTAGCTTGCTTGTCTATTAAGTCACAAGGCTGGTCTTTTTTTACTCAGTGTAAGCTAAGACATTTTGTGATTTTTGAAAAATTCTACAGCTCAATACTTTTTTTTTAAAATTATCCAACCCGATATTTTATTATCAAGAAGACTTTTACTTATTTTTATTTATACATTTAAAAAAAATTATCCAACCCGATATTTTATTATCAAGAAGACTTTTACTTATTTTTATTTATACATTTTAAAAAAATTATCCAACCCGATATTTTATTATCAAGAAGACTTTTACTTATTTTTATTTTTTAGTAGTGCAGCATACTACCCATTCAAATTATATGTATATGCACTAAATAACCTAATATGTTAGTGATGAGGAAGGTTTGATTTAGAAGACGTATACCCACACATGCGTGGAGGGAGAGTGGAAAACTATTTAGGAAAAATTCCCCTCAGTACACCAGACCAAGATTCGAACCTCAATCTCCCCATCATCAGCAGTCCAGTCTATTGCGAAGCTGACACATTACACCATGTGAACACCAGAGAGGGTAACCCTCAATTAATAGCATATATTCATTCACTGACGTAAAGTGTGTTGTTTAGCTATTGAAACTTAAATGAAAATCTTCAAAATGAATGATTTTATTTAAAAATAAAACCTGTTTGATAGAACAAACAAATAAACTGTCGTTTTAGAAATTGAGGCTGATCCTTCGAATATTTATACAAATTTTAAATTGTTGGCTTCTTCAGTGGTTAAGCTTTAATATTTTTTCTAATCGGCGAAATTTGTTTTGGTAAAATCTGAGATTCATTGTTTGTCGAAAGGAATCGCTTCTCGGGCTAAATATAGGGCCTATAGATAGCGTCACAACATCAATCTGACGTAAACAGCTGACTTTTAGTATGCACGCACTGGTGAAAGTCCATTCAAGATAGAGTTATATTTTGTATTGGTAGATCTGGAACAGTGGTGCAGGCACATTGGGGATAAAGTGTCTACCATACCTTAGTTTGGAGAAGCCCTGAGAAATGCACAGACCCACAAATAAACTAAAACCTGAGGGGTTTGGGGGTAAGGGGAGAATATTAGAAATGATATATATGTATCAATCATCAAAAGTAAATATATGTTTAGCAATTCAAGGTCATTAGGCCATAATAATAATAATAATAAGGGTATAATTAATTAGAATCTATAAAGAGTTATTCATTGCTTTCAAATCATTATAGGTCAAACTTGTTATTTTCTGATTTTTGCTCACAAATCTTAAGGTAGAATGAAATATTTGTTTTATTAATAATATTCATCTTTCAATTAAATATTCAGTGATATTATTAATACATTATATTTATATTAATTTAAGCCTACTTCAGTGGCCGCATAGTCTAACGCGCTAATCTCCTGTTGATGATGGAGGGGGACTAAGGTTCGAATCTCAGCCGGGTGTTCTGAGGGTGGTTTTTCCCAAATAAATTTACGCTCTTCCACTATGCAAATTCAAGTAAACTAATTATAAATACAACCTTGCTCATTTCTAAAATCCTCAGCGTGATTAGTACCTAAAGGTATAATATGAACAGGTTGTAATATGCGGTGCTAAAAAACATTTATATGTATAAATATATCTATATATCTTATATATATATATATATATATATATACGCACACACAAAACATATATGTATATTTTATCCTGATGAAATAATTGCTTTGTATTAAATGATACGCAAAAAGTATCAAATATAAAGTCTGACCCCTTATAGCTTGTGAATTATAATGAATTGAAATCATTGAATCATTATTTATAGCGGAGGATTCTCGCTCACTACTTCCCAAACAGGTCTATGGCCCTGATCTGTAAGTATCAGATCAACGATGAATATTTTTCACTCACGTACACATGAATTGTTTTACAGTAAGAACCGACAAATCTATAAAATATTAGATGTTTTTAGGATAAAAGTATTAATTATGTTTGCCTATTTACAGCATGGTATTGATAATCTGGGACCTGAAAATGTCTAGGGCTTTCGGGTTATAAAATTGTTCGGATTATCAAGGGATGATGAAAAAAAATGCACAATAACATTATTTAATAATTATTTATTTTATTGTTATTTATATTTTAATGGATTCTTATTTGCTTTATTCAATTAACTTTGAAGTTTAAAATATATTATTCCTGTATTTTCACGGAATTTTTTTAAATACAAAATATGGTTGACCTAATATGTTCGGCATCTATTTCATTGAGAAGACTAGCCATTCTGCATACCTATTAAAGATTTAAAACTAACCATTGCGGATATATATTTAATATGGATTACTAACCACTGTTGATATCTGTCATTTAATAGGTAAAAAATTAGGTGAAGCCCGGACTTCTGTGCTGAGGGTCCGGGTTTCAATCCTTGGTCCCGGCACAGATTTATCTGATTGCCAAACTCTTCCTTCACCTCTGAAAAGACGTGTATTAATCACAACTTGTAAATGTGTGGAATGCCAGGCCTCCACCGTGGTTCGGATTCCACGTTAAACTGTAGGTCCTCAACTGTAGGTCCTCCATTTCATCTCACAATCACCCTACCATTGCACATTGGCGTAAGTGCGTATAACCCGAACGGGTAGTAAGACGCAGTGCTAATAATAATAATTATAATAATAGGTAAAACTAACCATTATAGATGGTGAATATTTAATAGATAAACCTAACCATTGTGGATATCTGCTATTTAACAGAGAAAACTCACCATTGTGGATATATATGTGATATTTAATATAGAAAACTAACCACTATGGATATTCGATAGTTAATTAAGCTAACTAACCATTGTGGATATATGATAATTAACAAAGATAGCTAACCGTTGTAGATATGTGATATTTACTAGAGAAAACTAACCCGTATGGATGTGTGTTAGTTAACAGAGATAACTAACTAATGTGAATATGTGATATTTAATAGAGAAAACTAGCCACTGTGGATATGTGCTAACTAACAAAGAAAACTAACATTTGTGGATACTTGATGTTTAAAAGGAAACACTAACATAAGGAAAACTAACCACTAAGAGTTTAAGAGAACCAACTGTTTAGTATTAAAATAAGGAAAACTAGCATAAGGAAAACTGTACTATGATTTATTTACGAATGGACATTGGAGCACCTTTTAGAAAACACAAGCATATTTTATGTAGTCAACATTGATAATATATCACTATACTATATTTGTGTTTATTAATATTTTGTTCATTTTGTTAGTTGTGAAAGTAGGTCCAGTCATTTTAAGGAGCATAATTTTCAGGGCTAATATTTTTCAAGGAAATACTTTTGCTAAATTTGGCTAGAAAAAAAAATTATAAACAGTCTTGACGCCCGCTACCATGAATTTGACATTTAATCAGGAATTTAATTTGCATAAATTAATAATGTGGTTTATAAATTGTTATTACTGTTTGTTATATTGCTCTTTCGGGATGTCTGCAGCTCACATTAAATTTCCAAAGGGCTCAAGACCAAAGAGGTAAATTTTAAGGAATTATACAGCTATCCAATTAAAGTAAGCTAATTAAAATCATTAAGAAAACATCGTTTAACAAATAAAGGCCGAAGCAATAATAATATTCAGTTTATTCTTAGTTTTTACTTTAAAAAACAATTTTGATTAGATCTGCATACGGTCTAAGAGAGAATATTTTTTGTCTAAACTACAGTTTCCCAATTAAAAACTCGATAGCAAAACTACTTCATATAGATTGGTTATATGTTATTTAAATACTACATATTATTTAATAGACTGAATATTATTTAATATATTATATATTATTTGTTTTATATTATTTAATATTCTACATATTATTCATTATGTTAAATATTATTTATGTGTTGTAGTATTAATAAATACTATAATATAATATCGAAGTAAAATAATATTAGTTAAACAAAAAATCTAGTGAATTCACAAATTAGTTTTGCCTCAAAATCTTTTAAAATATAACAAGACACCTGAAGTTAGTTATTAAATTTAGTTCGGTGCTAGAGTTGGGACCTGTGGAAATAAGTGGTTCTTTTCTATGAGAAATTATAGTATTGAGCGTCAGTATAGTCTCAAAAAGGTAGTTTGTGTGACCCGACATTTTTGGAAAATGGTTGCTTTTTAAGTGGGCTCTTGGGTCATCAAATTTCAACCTGTGTATTATTATTATTATTATTATTATTATTATTATTATTATTATTATTATTATGTAGGATCTAATGAAAGGCAAATTAAAATTTGAAATGGTTGCGCACTACTATTATTGTTTGAGTTAAAAAGATGGATATCTACTCGTCTTAAGATACTATTAGAATGACTTGGGTGGACCGTATTAGTTCAGTATCATAAAATAAGAACCAGCAATCTAAATACATAAAATAACATATTTTATTGATGATATTAGAGCCACTAACGTAGTAAACCAACAATGAAATCACTAGAGTCTTACCTATTTTCAAGATGTAGGATATTGCGCGTGTACTTAAACGATAATAATAATTATTTAATGTTTAAATATTTACCAGGAAGATATCGGTTCCAATTTCAGCTCACACTATCACTCATGTTCACGCTCATCAATCAGATTATTCTTATTTTAAAAAAAAGAGAGAACGTGGTTCTAAGTTTTGTACAACCGGAAAACCGAATCTCCAAACTCGGAGATAATAAGTGGTCGAGCACACGCACTGTCAAGAGAGAAACTGATTCAAAAACTAAACTCGACCAACGTTTTGAAAAGAGAGAGAGAGAAAAAAAATCTTCTCCCACCCTAACTCTAAAGAAACCTAGACTATAAAACAACCCCCCTCTATTCTCCCTTTGTTAGGCACGAAACCCCTCCCTCCCCCCTGGTAGACCTTTTAGACGTATTGTAAGGACTGCAATTTTCTATCTGACATTTTCCTTGTTGGCGCGCGCGCGCCTCGAAAGGGATTGTCTATTCAATGGAGTGGTTGAGAGAAGCCCCGAGAGATAGCGCGCAGTGCCGGCTATGAGAGACTAACCACAAGCTGACCCTCGCATCGGGGAACTTCAGAACTAAACTGAGGTGACGGGGTGAAATACGGAACTAACAGGCTGATGCAATCCCTATTGACGATTAAATCATGCTTTTAGATTAGTGGGTTATTCTCAAAGGAAACCAAGAGTTATCTTCTTGGAAATGAGTAGTACCACAGCGTACAAAAGAGTTTATTCAATTATAACATTTTGAAATATTTAGTCTCTTACTCTACCATTTTTTTCTGATCCATAAACATTTACATACATGTCACATATGAACCTCTCGTAAATTTGCTAAGTATACTTAGTGTATCCAATAATATATATATATATATATGTTAGTAGGGTTAGCATAATGTGATTTTAAAACAATTTTACACGTCAGAATATTTATCGGATTCCTTAAAATGTAATTAAATGATTTTATTATATTTTTTTGCATTCACGCTGTATTTCTTATGGAAACGATAATAAACTATTACATTTCGTAAATAAACAATCTTTATTTTAATACAAAACAATATATTTATTAAAACAAAACTACGTTAATATTTCGAACGTGAATAGTGAATCGAACAGGATATTGGACCTGTACCGCCATTGCTGCCAAATCTGTAAGAGCACCCCACCGTATGAGCTCCTAGGGAAATATTGTTTATGGAACATTGACAAATTGTAAATTATATTATTTAGTGTTCTTGGAGAGGGCAAGAGTGTGCTAACATCCTTGTAATTTAATTTAATTTAAGTCACTGTGTCCGACTCCTTAGTTAAGTTGGTAACATCTTATCTATCCTATGGATATAAGGGAGCTAGATTAGATTGGATACTAGCGTGGCCTAAAAATGTGTAATTATTAGAGTTGGTTCTTACTGGTTCATAATAATCAATTTTGATGAGTGGGAGATAAAGTGTTCTGTCTTTTCTATAATTAAGTTATTTAGTAAGTATTGTGTTATTTTATAATAAG
This sequence comes from Timema shepardi, assembly GCA_902151425.1. Taxonomy (NCBI): domain Eukaryota; kingdom Metazoa; phylum Arthropoda; class Insecta; order Phasmatodea; family Timematidae; genus Timema; species Timema shepardi. Next base: position 267,540 of record CABFVX010000459.1, read on the forward strand.
TTGATTCAATAAAATATACGTCAGATAGCTTAAATAGTAAAACAAAATTTAAAATTCTTACGCACTATTAATTTTAACACGCTGGAAGACTGCCTCTAAAGGCTGGGTGGAAAGGAATGGATCTTAATAGGTTTAGAGGACGTTGGTTTGGTTCTGGGTGTAACATTGGCATAGATACCGATACCGGTGTGTAGGGGCAGTATACGCCCCCTTTCAGAATAAATTTTAAATCCAATTTTCATAGTTATAGCCTCTTATAGGATACAAACACTGTTATTTTTTTCTGTCAATATTGATAATATTTTACTATAACCTGTTATTATTAATATTTTATAAAACTCCATAGAATCAACTCGCAATCGAGACATACCACCTGTTAGTGAAGATAGTGCCAAATATCTTAGGATAAAGGGTGTATTTTGGCCAACACAACTAGCCCTTAAGCCGCCAATCTCAGTTTTATAGACCATAGCAACTACTTTTTAATTTCAGTATTACCTTATTTTTCCTCACTAAGCTGAGTTGATGTTGTTACAGACACGCTGCTTCACAGAAAATCTGGAAGCGCCGGAAATAGAACCCAGGACGTATGTTACTGTAGCCAGGAACTTTGTCCAGAGATTTGGTCAGTATTATGTTTTATATATTGAAAACAGTTATCAAGAGTGACATCTGCAGATAACATAGCTTGACTTATTAATATGTGAACTTAGATCCAGTAGATTTTCTTAATATTGAATAAGATTCTTCCAAAAGGTGAAACATTAATTTAAAAGAATACCATTGAAACAATGCATGTATTAAAGTCACCAACAGCAATAAATTAAAAGTACAAGATTCTCGTTGCTCTTAATTAGTGGGACATAGCTAATGGTTAGGTCATTTAAAACCATCATAAGACTCCTTCCCCATCGCTCCATAAGCTTTCTTATCCATTTCATTAGGACGACATTTTATAACATGAAGTCATTTTCTTAGATTACCCTTCTTATCTAATTGACATAAATTGGTGGATATTACTCTGTTTGTAAGTCGTGTACTGATACAACTCCATTCTGTAAAAATCCAACGTAATGGCACTATTATTTATAAAGTAGGGTGTATAGCAATTCAATTTTTCTGAGACCAAGGTATTATGGGCATGCAGTACTTGGTGGTTTTCTAGAGCAATCGATACGCATTAGGGGATGCAAGCTGCGCTGTGCTGGACCCGATATGGGTGGGATACTTCCCTCCCCTATTTCCCTCCTTTAGATATTTCCCCTACTTCTCCTCTCCCGCATTCCAACCCTAAAGAGAGGATATCTCTATATAATTTCCTGTCCCCTTTAGAAAGAGTAACCACGTGGTGGAAACGTGTTTTTATTTCAGGTAGTAAAGAAACGAACGGGTCATTGAGAGGTCACAAACCTTATGCTAAAGTCAAAGTACCACTGTAACTAATTTTACTTTCTAAAAAAGATATTGTCATGTTTTATAGCAAAACTTTTTTGACAAAACAAATTAAATATTGCTTCAATAAAGACATAAAGTAAATTACTTAATACACATTGCGATATTAGCAGTTTTTTAATGTCTACCATCATGAGTATAGCAGCATTAAACGACAAACTTTTTAAATGAAGAGAAAAAGTTTTCATTAAATTCCAGCCTTGGTTTCATCGTCTCTTGGTGAATCGTTTTTAAATATGTTTACTAACTAGTAGAGAAAGAAACGAATGCTATTACATATTTCAATAAGCTATACATGACGAAGAATAGGGAAAAAAAATGCATCACAAATATATAAGTTTAACAAACAAGTTTATTAAAAAGTAAATAAAAAGAAATAGAACTACATATGAATGACAAGATTTTAATTGAATTAATTAATTATAACTGTACTCCGTTATTAAGTTAGAAAACATACAAATTGATATAGTTACTTTGTCCACAAGGAACCAACAGTGGTTAGATAAAACATTTAGTTTAGTTTAATAACTCTAGAAATAGGTATATTTGCGCTTACTCGAACGATGAAGCGTCTGTCATGACTCGGCAACAGTAAAAAGGTAGAATCATTATTTTTTTTGCAATATACAAACAAACAATCCAGCCAGGCCAATACTAGACTAATACCTGAGAGTTCTAGTCAAGAAAAATAGTGAAACAATTGAGAAAAGAAACATAGCATCAAATTCAATATTTTTAGAGTTACTAAGGAGAATATAATTTAAGCTGGCTTTCGTGGATCAACTCTCAAGGAGAGTTACGAAAAACTAAATAATTATGTCCTATAAGAGGAGCTTCCACTATACAAATAATAGATGGCTAGCAATCAGGCATCTACACAGAAATTTACTATGACAGGTTATTTCCTAATGAGTACTGCCAGTGCAATCAATAGTAAATTTATACATCTACCCATAGCTAGGACATAACAATAGCTAATACTAACTATCTTTGAACATTAAGATAAATAAGGTGCCTGATGGGGCCGAAAGAAAGCATTATCCTCGCGGGCCACTACTTCAATCTAGTAGTGCTCCCACAGGTTGCGTACCATAAATAGCTATACAAATAAGGCTGAAATCGTGACTGCAACTAGTCACTGGCCTAACTAGGTCCAAGAAAATGTTAGCTGATCTGATTGTTGCCATAAAGAGATTCTAAACGAGATCACACCGTTTAGAGTGTCATAAAAATATAACGATGTCTTAAGGACTTATAAAAGGAGATCTAATTCATGAACTCAGTATATTCAATCACCTGGTCCCATACATGTATAGAGCGTATAGCCTTTGTATTTAAACTATGCCTTAAGGGCATAGGGAAATGATTTTCAGACTATCTGACCCAAGAAACTATGTCTGATGGACATAGAAATTAGCATCAGACATCCTGACTACATAAACCATGTCTGATGGACATAGAAAAATAATGTTAGACACTCCAACAAAATATACTATGTCTGGTGGACATAGAAAATAAAACAAGACATTCTAACACCTGAAACTATGTTTGATGGACATAGATAGCAACGTCAGATAAACTGACAAGACACTTAATGTCCAATCAGAATTGAAAATAAAGCGAAACATACTAATACATGAAAAATATGTCTGAGGGACATAGATAGCAACGTCAGATAAACTGACAAGACACTTAGTGTCCAATCAGAATTGAAAATAAAGCGAAACATACTAATACATGAAAATATATCTGAGGGACATAGATAGCAACGTCAGAAAACTGACAAGACACTTAATGTCCAATAAGAAGTGAAAATAAAGCGAAACATACTAATACATGAAAATATGTCTGAGGGACATAGAAACTTAATGTCCAATCAGAATTGAAAATAAAGCGAAACATACTAATACATGAAAATATGTCTGAGGGACATAGATAGCAACGTCAGACATTCTGACATAATACTCAATATTCTCAGAAGAGGCTTCCTCTGCGACGTGGCGGTGTGACCAACGCCTGACACCTTGTGGCCAATAGTAGTCTTAGCTGCTGAAGTTGTATGTAGTAGTTCCTTCTTCGGTTAATAAATACAATGAGATACAAAAAAGGGACCCACGGGCAACATTTTATATAGCATTAGAACATGGACAGGACATGAAGATCCAAGAGGAGAATGCGAGGGAGGGTTGAGAAATAAATCCACCTTCTCAATAGCGCTGTCAGCCGGAGTGGCGAGCCAAGACAATAATATTTATTTTCTTCGACGTGTGCCTCTCGATCCAGACGTGAAAATGCTCACGACACCGAACTAGTGCGATGGGGCAATGCTCCTCAACTCTTGAGCGTTTCACGGTAATACCAATTGAGAGTCTCTTCTTATTGGAATAGATTATTATTTATTATTTTGTTTTAATTGTCTTTATGGAATTTTGATTGTAGATGTCATATTATATAAATGCTACAATTGAAGGAACAGATATGAATATCAAGAAAACCATTGTTCCTACTGATAAATAAATCAATATTTTGACTTTATTTTCTACATTGATTATTGAAATAAATAAATTTAGGTTGTTGGTTGCTAATCGCTTCAACCAATACTTCAATACGAAAATTTTAATAATATGTAAGCCTTACTATTAGTAAAACAAGTCGATGAACTAATAATAGGTAATATTGAGAAACATCTTTGAGAGACGTATGTAATAATAAGTAAAACGTGTTTATACACTGATTTTGGTAGAAAGCCCGTTATGTAAGATCTTTTTTTACTAAAAAATCTTGCTTTTGGCAAAAAGAACTTGTAAATACAACTTCTCGAAAAAAATTAAACTTAAAGGAGAATGAGTTCCTTGTACTAACGCTGTTAGATTCGATTTTTTTTTTTTTTTACTTTTAAAAATGTGTACTTTTGGGAGTAGCCTAACTTGTTGAAAACCAGTAGGCCTACCTATGTGTGTACTTCCACTTGTTCTGTAAAAACAATAAGACATTATTCTCAAAATAGTAGGCCTATTCAGGGGTGCCCGTGTGGGTATTCAAAATTGGGGTGGAGGGTGGATTGGAGTTCCATCTGCCAGGGGTGTGGCACAAACCTCCTCCTCAAGAGAGAATTTCAGGAATTTAATCTTGTGGGAGGAAATTTTAGAAAAGTTGAACATAGTTTTCGTATATTCCATTCACGGTAGGAATTACTCTCTAAAAGGTCTTTTTCCCTGCCAATATCCTACTATATAGTAGATTTCTGGTAGGGAAAAATACCTTTCAGAAATCAATTCTTACGCTGAACAGATAATATAAAAAGTTTCTTAAAAATTAGCAAAAAATAAAATTTAGTTGTAGCTGAACCCATTGAAAAGAAACATTATATATTTCAAAAATGTATTGAACATAACAAAATGAAAATAAAACTGTTGAAGAGGGAATGAGAGGAAATCTATACGTTATCATTTTTATCTCTGTTAATTCAGATAGTGATGATTCAAACTTGCTAATAGAAAATTGCAACCAAATACTAATAACATAATTTTATTTTTCCATAAAAAATAACAAAAAAAATTAGGGGAATATATTGCAGAGTGATAAGTGGGGCAAAGAGTAAATATTGCAGAATGGTTAGAGGGGCAGAAGTCCCCCCCCCCCCTATCATCCATTTATGGGAGCCCATGGGCCTACTGTACTTTTAAAAAAAACAGCACGCATGTTTGGCATAGCTAGGGATCTATATGAGAAAGGGGGTTTGGATGATACTGTCGTACCATTAATGGTATTTTCTTATCCAACCATTTTAAAATCCATTTCACTCTATTCAGTTTATATTTTACTCTTCGTGTTGGTTCAGTGTTAACGTAACGTCTCAATTCTCCTGTATTGGGTCCAACTGAAACACTTGCTGGTTGACACGTTCATCAGTCCTAAAGTGACCATTAATTAGTATTCTGGATGTTGGAGGCGTTAACGAGATACATATCTACGCGCATATTACTAAGTTGCACTAATATAATTAACATTGATGGACGTGACCGTGACAGATTTGTGACAACACAGGTGGCACTACACAACGTGGCGCAAGAAGACCAATCTGCAAGTAAGGCGGGCTTTTAGTTATTACTCGGGAACTGCGATGCACACAAAATCGCTTAATCATGGTGACTTAGGTTATAATTCATAAAGATTAATTGAACATGAATGTCCCAGCTGGAAGTGGTTTAGGGTAATTACATTATCTATAGCTGAAAGCACAGTCTTCAGGCCGTTTTACTCTTAGAATGCATAACTGGCTGTTATGAGCATTTGCCATCTCTTTCTAACCCATTGGTTTCCCCATTAGTGCTGTCCTTTATCTACCAAGCAGAATTGCCATTTTATATATTTAAAATGAACATTGTTATATATTTGGATCTATAATATTGAAATAATTTTATGGTGGCTGTATAAATAGTGAACAATAACAACGTCTTATACATATTTAAATATTAATTAAAGTAAGGCATGTAGAAGTTGTTTTGCTAGAAAAAAAAAAGATTCCTTTTGATTGTATATGGGTATAGTATGTGAGATGAATATTAAGAATATGTGCAGTCAATAAGAAAATTGCGCATTTATAAATGAAATGCCTGCGGCTGGTAATGATTTAAACCATAAAATCGTTAATCCAAACTTATTGTTACCGAAGTTTGCTCGGAATTGAGAAAATTCAGATTAAGCGGGAGAATAGAGTATTTTCACGAATTTTAAAATACAGTTTAATGCGTTTAAATCAAACTTTCATTTATTCAATTGATTTATAGCACGTAATATAAACTGTAATTCTTTTTAGTTGCAGGAAAACACATTGATTTGACTACAACATGTCAATATTAACCGTTATTATCAGCTAGCACTGTTTCTTACCACTTTCTTTTAACTTTGAGCTTGTTAATCAATAAAATATATTTAATTTGACTCTTTTTCCCCCCCACTTTCCGGAAAGTATGTTTGAACCATCTGGAATTTAGGACTGCCGGGGTTCACCCTAACTGGGTTTGACTGTATCTATAAAAGATAACTAGTTAATGATTTTTCAACATCTCGCCTGTTGTCAAGAAATGTAAAACTCAAATATAAAATAGGCTAAAAGCTAAAGTGCACCGCATAGAATTTCTCTCTTTAATCTTGATACTAGCAGTGTGACCCGTTTTCCCACGGGAAGGCTGCATAAAATATTATCAAATTTGGTCATACAACATCCACTCATCCAGCTGCCAACTTTTATTTAAATAGTTACTCCCTGTACAAAAGTAGTAAAAATACTATCGGTGTGATAGTAAATTGAAATGTTTAAAATGAGTGGAATGACACCCCCAGATAGTCGGATATATTTAAAATTTGATATTTAAAAATTGATTTGGCCACTAGATGTTCTAAGACAACCGAAGTTTGTGCTACGTTAGTGTTGGTTATCGCTCAATTTTGATCATTGGGCTTTAAATAGGATTAATGATGCCTTATACTTGACCAAGTTTGTACAGTCAACTCTCGATTCTACGACCCCGGGAATAGCGTCCCTCTCGAAGTAACAACCCTTTTTTTGGGGAACCGTGAAAAATGTGGGAAAAAAGGTTGAAGAGTTTAAGGAAATCGGCTGTAAAATGTGTTTGTTGCATTTATTTAGGTCGCTGCGTTGCAATTATCTTTGTGAGCGCTGTATTACTAGTAACTGGGGTGAGTCAGGTATCAAAAAAGACACCACCTCATCAATGCCAGCCAATATCACTTGACTCTGTCCACCCCCTCCCACAAGCAAGACAATGTTTCCCCGCGCGCGACTGCCGCTACATCACGCGCCAGGCTTGCTTTTGCCATTGTTATTTCGATTCTCGATCTGCTTACTATTTTGATTTGATTTTTTGAACAATTTTTGATGACCCATGTTATTGTTTAACATTGTTATTTTGATTTGGTTACGTTTTTGGTTGGATTTTGTGAACGATTTTGGATGACCCACGCTATTTTTTTTTATTTGATACGAACTTATAATTTTGATGAAATGAGTGAAAGGAGTACCTTCTTCAAGAAATAGGTAGGTTTTATTTCATTAACTTTTTCACGTAGTGTCTAAAAAATGCAATTTTTTCGTATGAAGGTCAGAGGTGGAACAAAATCTGTTAAAATTTCAATAACGACCGCCTCGAAATAACGACCCTTTTCCAGGGAACCGTGAAAGGTCGTAGAATCGAGAGTTGACTGTATACAATTAGACTCCAACTGGGAATTAGAAAGCCACCCAGTTTTGAAAACAACCATTCTTTGTGCCACATTAGTATTGGACAAAGATAGATTTTCCTGGCAAATAATGAGATTATAATGTATTTATTAAATATTCAATACCTGTTGTGAAATTTATATATATATATATATCAACTGGTTTAAAATATCGTTAAAAAGTGCCTAATATTTGCAGTACTAACAGTAAAACTCAAGCACTCACGTAGCACAAATAATAGTCATTTTCAAAAAACAGCTATAGACCGTTACTAGTTGGGAATATAAGACTTCTGGCTCACTTTTTCCCCAAGATTAGCATTGATACTCATTACGAAGGAGGATCATAAGGAGGATAGCTTCCCTATAACCTATAAGGTCAACATTGATACTACTCACGGAAGTTGGTTCACTTTCCCCACACTCGTTACCATCCACCACCACTACCAACCATCACTGGCAATTATATATACATAATACATTATATATAGAGATATAAAATGTATTATGTATAGAGATATATGATATATTATATAGAGAGAGATATATATTATATATAGATATAATATATATAAAGTATTTCATTAACTCGTTTTAATTGATTCCAAAATAATTAATGTCTACATAAAAAATTGTTAATTTAATATTTAAAAAAAAATTATATTGATTATTTTATTTTAAGAGTGAAAGTTGGCTCCCTTTCTTCCATAAGAGTAGCATCTATTCTCCAAATTGAGAGTAAGAGAACGATCAGTAACAATTATTTTTGAGAGGTTAAGGGATTAAATATATATTAAATAGGTCATATTACTATCAGTGACGTGTCGTTGAGTTTTTCAGATTAATCAAATAGTAAAGTAAAAAAGATGACTCTGGGCCACATTTTTAGGCGACGTTGCCATATCGACGTCCAGCCCAGTAGGGCGGTATTGCCACGTCAAAACCTCACCCAGTCAGCCCCTTCCATCAATCCGCAGCCAATGAGTGTCAAGTTCCACCCCATCCCCCTAAACCATACGGTCAATGATAGCCTAACCCCCTCCTCCAGGATGGAAGATTAAAGGTGGTGGATCCACGATCGGGAATATTCACCTCCTTCTAAGCCTCACAGCCGATTACCAGATTCAAGATGGTGAATCTCTGACCCTTTCCTAAATCTTACAGCCAATGAGCGTCTAGCAAACCTTACAATTCATGAGCCGTGAGCGTCTATCCCCGAAACCTCCACACCCCCTACTCGTACAAGGTTTGACTTCTCATTGCCACCCCTATTCACTAGTTTAAGATGGCTGTCTGTCTAAGTAATCTCTCTACAGCTATAAACGTGCAAGGACTTGATCAAAAATATGATGGTACAACCAAAAGGCGTATGAGCTCACTTTAAATACGAGTATGTTCTTTCGTGAGAATTGGGATCCTAAAAAAACAAACAAATAAATGAGTATCACCATTAAAACAAAACCGATAGTGAGTTTATTTTATTCAAATAAACTAGTATCCCCATAAATGAGTATCACAACGGTATATTAAAACAAAACCAATAGTGTGTTTATTTTATTCATACAAATATTATAAAAGAATCCGACTAAATAAATAATCAATCTTTAATTTTATATTTATTTGTACTTTTTCAAGATTTATTTCTACAAATATTTAAAAGGAACAATATTATAACCATACATAAATAAAGACTTATACAGCTCACATATTTTAAAGAAACAAAAGTTTGCTTTAAAAAAATACATTAAAGTCATGTAGAAACTGAATATTAACTATAAATGAAAATTCTTTATAAAACAATGTTTATTTATAACAATAGAGACTTATTTACCATAAGCTACTTAATCTAAATGTCCGTAAAATTCAGTCAATTTTGTTATGAATAAATAAAAGGAGAAATTATTCAAAGCTAGGGGTTGACAACCTTTTTGATATCGTAGGCCGTATGGGTTTAAAAAATAGATTGTAGGTTTGGTTTGGTAAATATATTGAAAAAAATAATCTTTATATTTCTCATATAGTAGTTAGGTATTAGTTTAGTTTTACTAACACAATAGTTTGTTTGCCAAATCGTATGCGGGATAACTAAAATCAGTCTGCGGGCAGTGTCCAGTCGCAGGCCGTAGGTTGCAGACCACTGGTATGAACAATTGCTTTATAATTCATGTTTGTAGACGCTACACTCTAAATACAATATGAACATATGCATATACATGATTATATTATTAGTGTTATTAACTATTCATTATACTATAATACAATTATTTAAATAATTTTAATTGTATTTATATAAAATTATATATATAAAAATACCATAATAGGTTTACTATAACTATTAGCTAGGATACATTTTAAACCAAATGGATTTGGATTTAAATCATTCCATTAGTTGAACCATAATAACATTTCTAACTCACAAATGGAAACTCAAACATATACGATAATTGAATTAGTGAGTTTTTTGTTTTATATATATTTATTTATAAAAATAATTGTAGGGAACGAACTGTATAAAATACTTTCAATATGTAAATTTCCAACTTTAATCTTTTTTAATAAAAAGGTAAAAGCTATTTACAGAACTAAATAGCACAATGAATAAGTAACACAATGATTTAATTATGATAATAATAATTCTGGAAGGAATATGTACACAAATAAACATTAAATAATACGCTATGCACCATAGAGAGATTAAAAGTAGTTACGTGACAATTTTAAAATTATTCCCAAAAACTTCCTCTAGTAATTATATTTTATTATTAGACGATATTAAGAGAAGAAATGATTGAGAAGTGTGTATATGAATACATATATATGTGTATATGAATACATACATATATATATATATGTATGTGTGTATATATATGTATATATATATATATATATATATATATATATATTGAGAAGTTCAAATATATTTTAAGGTCTCCTTTTCTCTTAATAGAAGAACTAAGACATGGAATATTTTGAAACAATTATATAATGACTCACCTCGGTGGCGTAGTTAGCTAACGTACTAATTTCGTGTTGAGCTAGACTGCCGAGGACGGGGAGATCAAGGTTATAATCTCACTCGGGTGAACTGATGGGTTTTTTCTAAATGGTTTTCCACTCTCCCTCCTTGCAAATGCGGGTTAACTTCCTCAATATTCAACCTTAACAATTCCTAACCCATTAGCGTAGTTAGTACTTAAGCATATAACCCGAACGAGTAGTAAGATGTGGTGCTAGATATGTATATGATATAATGATGGGAGACATTGTAGCTAATGTGGGTATTGGCATATTTTGTAGTTCGTACACAATTGGAGAGTGTAAATAGATTACTAGATAAATACGTGGGAAAAATATGTGGGTTAATTTTACCACACTTGCCATTTCATAGTTTATATGCCAGTATAAATATTTTTAAAATATATTTTAAATAACTTTGATTGTTAAGTTACAATAAACTACAGTAAGTAGTAAACAGGCTTTCTTTAAATGGTTTGTTTGTTCTGCCCTCCAGAGATTCTATTTTGCCACTTCTCAATTTTGAAATATAACTGTCTTAAGCTTCAAAAAAGTACTGTTTGTGATATGAAATATTGTTTTTATATTCATATAATTTTAAAAGGAAAATTGAATAAATTCTAAAGTATTATTTGTCATTTTTGTGTATAGTAAACATTTTTAATTGTATAGATTATTTTAATAAATCTGCACACACGTTGACTTTTTTATAATTCTATTGAACTAGCTTTCGTTCACAGCGCTTGACATCTTTAAAAGCCTAGGAAGCTAACTTTTAGTCCATTTAGCTATTACAAAACTCAAAATATAATTTATTAAATTAATTCATGGTTCTGTACTATTATGTGCTGAAATTAATGCCACACATATGCAAAAAAATGCATCCCTAAAACAGTATACATATTGTTGTTTCTACACGGTCAAATCTGTTTAGAGATTGTACTTTGAATATTTAAACAATATTTCTAGCTCATTTAAAATTATTTTTAATTTTAAAAATATTTCAAGAGACTGAATGACCATAAGGCTTTATAAAGCACCCAAAATTAAAAATAATAATAATAATAGTAGAACATATTCAATTATTACCTTGAAGTTCATTCTGATATAAATATACCTTAATATAAAATTAAACTAAAATGGTAAAGAGTGGATAAGCTATTGTTAGAAATAACTATAAAAAGAATTGGTATAAATACATTATTTTAACAATATTTTTTTCAACTTGAAAATATTGTAAGAAATATCAGAACATGCTTTTAAATAAACTTATTTTCTATAATATAAGTCTATACCACTTAAAATAATAACTATCTAGGATTACTTATATTAAGTGAACATTATCACAAGTTTCAATACATCTGCATCATTTAGGCCAAAAAGGTGCCAATCTAGAAAATAAAAGTAAACCATACAAATTTTATTAACGGTGTAGTTCAAATAATACATAATTACTCATATTTAATTTGTCTGGATTAAGGTGAATTTTTTTGAGTTACCAAACTTTATTGCTCATTAAAATTAAGTAGATTCCTATAATACATTTATAGGCATCAAATATGTCAAAAAAAAGCTTAAAATCGCTTCGGTGGCTACATGGTCTAAGTCCCTAATCTTGCAATAAACTATACTGAAGATGACAGGGAGATTGTGATTCGAACCCAGTCTCATGTACTGAGGGTGTTCTTTCCTCTATAATTTCCCAATCTCTCTCTCGCCAGGCAAATGCAAGTACACTTCCATTAAATTAAACTTTCCTCATTCCTAACCCACTAGGCTAGTTAATACATACGAGTATAACCCGAATTGGTGGTAAGACTCGGCGCTAAAATGATGACCAAACCTTTTATGATGTGCCCTGGGAGGTATAAATGATAACACTTGGGTCCTATTTTATAATCTGCATCGTAGTGGAAACCAGAAAGTAAATATTGCTACTTTTTAAACAAAGTATATAAAATTTTATTTGAATTCTTACTATCCATGCAGTATTAATTGAAATATAATAATATATTGTCAGTAAAAATGTAACATTTAATCAAACTTGGGAGAACATTTTCCAACTTTGGAATTGATTTTTTTTAATACCCCCAATCTATATTTTATATGTTCAGTTTCATTAGCACAAATATAGAACATCATTATGCTTTTCAATTTGTTTTTAATTGTCAAGACCATTTAGGTTCTACTAATAATTTATTTTTCGAGATCAGGAACAAATAAAAAGTAAACTTTGGTCGATTCTTTTCCACTATATCAACAATCTCTCTGCACTTTGTTTGGATTAAAAAATAATTAAAATGACATAAAATATGGTTTTATTTCTTTGACTCTAATTTCACCCAAGTAATTGAGAGGGTTGCCTCAAATAATAAATATCCTATCTATTTTCTAGTATAACCATAATTATATCGCATCCTAATCTTCGGTGTCTTGAAGGAAAAGTGGCTGATTTCTTGATTAAAGTGCACCTTTTTACATAAAATCTGACATAGTGCCTACTCTATACCCTAAAAATTAAATTGGTCATTTAGTGAATTGTGTAAATTTCTGTGCATTACATAAATTGACTTCTTCGTTTTTCCATTTCAAGGAACGGGTAAAAACTCGTCTGGTTCAAATATTGAGTAGCTCCCTTGTTCATGGACTGGCTAGTTAAACTATAAGTGATACCCAATTAATATACTGGGGAAGTTTTTGCCCACTACGTGAAATAGGCATGCGTAGAATCGGTTTGATCTAAACCTTTAGTCATTTTAGGATGTAAGGTTTAGTTAAATTATATTTAACCAACGCAATATAATTTGTATGAACAAACTTCAGTTAAGCGTTTAGTAAATATGACAGTAATCTCAATTATTTTCATGATATGTTCAAAATAAGAGGCTTGTTCATGGAATGGACAGAAATTTTCCCAATTCGTGAAGTTGGCTGACTCACTATTAGGGTGTTATATACATACATAGTATGTAGTCAAGAATTTACTTCAACACTACACTCTATTAAACAAAAATCGATGAAATAAATAACAGGCAAGACTCAAAAGAGTTCGTGATGACTCCTCTCACTACTGATCTGTAGTATTCACCACCTTCTCATCTTTGCTGCTACCCTTATCCTGTTGACTCGAAGTTATCTTATTGCCACTGAATATGAGTTGCTGTAGCACCGTCCCGTACTGGTGGGAAGTGTTACTGGCCAGCAGTAAGTTAACGGCGACAGCAGCCAGTAGCAGCCCTACCAAGGACAGCAGCAGGGGTATCCTCCCTTTGGAAGGTCTTGGAGCCGTCCAACTCTCCCATTCATCCTCTTCGTCTCCCCAGGACACCCACGTGTCGTTCCACAAGGCGGGGTTGGCTCGGGCCTCTCCTGGGACGTTAAGGGGACGGACCGTTGTGCCACGATAGCGTTCAAGAGTGTCCTGATAAAGAGGTAAATAAATTACGTCACAAATATAAACGATAATTGACCCGTAGGGAATGTATATTATTCATTATTGAACACGTATATCCTATAATAACAATTTACCAATATTTTACGTAAGTTTAGTATACATTCATTTTAAGAGGTTAGAGTATTTATTAAAATGAACACTGTAGGTTTCTGTCAAACTTAACAAGCCATATATAAGGATTTTTTAAAGATTCGATCTTAGGAGTAAGGATAAAGAGGATAGTTTTAAACTTAAGGCACCTACATTAACGAGAATAACGAATGCGGTTAACAGTGATAAATCACACCTGGTGACCAAACGTAAGCCAATTCTAGTGACTTGAACCATGCGTCCACTGGTGTGTGCACTCCAATTTACCCAAGGTAAGACTGCCCAGATAGTGAGTCGATTATGGTGGGATTTAGATAAGGCGATAAAAAGTGTTTTTGCAGTTTTTACATAACAAATTTTTGCCAAAGGAGATCAAATATTGCTCCGGTTGAAACATGGACTCTAATTTTCTTCACATAGTGATAGCCATCTTTCTTAAATATCTATCAAGGATGTCCTGGAATTTAATGACTGCTTTTTCTCTTGATTTAAAAAGTTTGTCATATAGTGCTGCTATGCTCATGATAGATAGTCAATAACTGTTGATGTCAACATGTGAAAAAAATTAAACTCTATTTTTGTAACGAAGTATTAAATTTTTATTTTAGACCAAAAGGTTTTGCTATAAAAACTACAAACAAACTGGCCTTTTCTTGCGTCCACTAGATTTCCGCCTTTATGACAGAGATAGATGGTAGGGTATTTAAATATCTACCTCAAATACCTCTATTAACCTAATCGGCTTTTGCAAAGGAACAAGAAAGATGATTTTAAATGGTATTAATATTTTTTTTATAAGTACAATAACACTAAAGGTATGTGAATGGTCTCACCTGTAAGCTATTCAGCACCGCGGGTCTCTGAGATGCCAGGTTAGTGGTTTCACAAGGGTCTTCTCGGATGTTGAACAGACAAGGGTGTGAACGGGGGTTGCATGGCGCACTCTCATTGGTCGGAGGGTCACAGTGCACCTCCGCCTGCTGTCTTAGGGAACGTATTGTAGATGATGTCAATAACTGCCATGGACCTTTACCCGAGTCTATAACACAAAAGTTCACCGAACCAATGATGAGCCTCAGGGCAGTAGAGATGTGTTTGTCTGAGATCATATTTTAAAATAAATGGTAGCCATAATATTACTTTTCGATATTTTAAAATTGAACAATATTAGCAACAAGTAACCACAATAACAAGAAACGTTCCAAATAATATTTGAGGTTGATATTAGTGTGCTTATTATATACATCAAGTTAAAGAATGTAACAACAATTCTGTAGCTATGCAATACTACCTGATAAACATTAGATTTTTTAGGAATATTTCAACAAAGAATGTGTTGTTTTATGTTTATCGTAAAAGGTAACAAACAGTCTTACCTTAACTGATTACAATTTTATCCTATTTTTTAAGCTATCGCATAAAGATCTACTTTGCTCAAATATGTATACACATTTTCTATATTTTAATGGTGTTATTACCGTTCAGGAAAATTCTAAACCATATTAAAATAACAATATTGTGTCAAAATTTTAGAAAAACCAAATGTAAGAATTTTTAAAACATTGAAGATAATTTTCTTAGTTAAATTCATCATAATGTATGTATTTTACTAGCTGTATGGGGATGACAGGTGTCGGTGGCAGGCACAGGGCTATCATTTGCTAAATTGCCCCCTGCGCGTGTTTTTACGCACATGGCTACAGTAGCCCCAAGACTTCTTTGGTGCTGACTGACAGCTCACAGTTGAGAGCTGATGGCTTTGAAAAGTTACAAAACCAAATTATGTAACCCTACGCCGAACCATATGATCTGCAAAAACATGTGTTTAGCAGCGGTCAGTCAGCATCAAAGAAGCCATAGGACTACTGTACGCTCAGAGGATATAACCGTGATGGGTTATAGGAGATTATAAAGAGGTGTTTGTTCCCCAGATACTGAGTGCCGGACCCTGATATGGTAACTGAGTTTTCACTTTGAAAATTCTCTGGCTTGTATAATGGGTCAGACAAGTGACGTAGTGGTGTCATATATATATATATTTGGTAAGTGGGGTAGTAGCAAGCTTAAAGAATATTATTTTTGAATCTCCTTATGATTTTTGTCTCAAGGAAATTCACCCCAGTTCTTGAGTATTGTTTGAGGGATAATACTATCCAAGCAAAAAGGATGACCCAGCAGTGTAATCAATTTAACTTATTATTATTATTACATATTCTGTCGTACGGCAGGTCCATTCCTTTTGTCAGTGAAATTAATACAGCCACCGTACCCTGTCCTCTGCTTCCTCCTTCAGCTCCTCTTTCCTTCAAGTCATCCAATAGTTGAATCCTCTTTCTTTCTAAGCTCCTCTTTCCCTCAAACTTTCCTTCTATTACGTCATCCGGAAGATAATTCCTCTTAAGGATGTATTTGATCTAGTTTGCTTTGTACCGAAGAATCACATCCAAATTGTTCTCTTCTCAACAAATCTTCTTAGGATTTGTTAATTTGTCAGCCTTTCTGTTTACCTGATTTTTTCAAGTTTTCTCCAGAACCATATTTCAAAGATCTCCAAATATTTAGTTTTCATCTTCCTAAGAGTCCAAAATTATGTTCTATACAGCATGATGCTCCAAATGTAGCATTTCATCAGTGTATTCTTTAATTCCAAGCTGATGATCAGCAGTTGCTTCATCTTGTTCAAAGCTTCCTTGGCCATGGGGATACTCGACCTAATTCCATTGGTGCAATAGGCATCCTTCTTCAGAAGAATCCCCAAGTTCATAAACTCTTATATGTTTTCCAGCTCCTGGTTTCCAATTTTGGCTTTAAGAGTGGCTCTTCATTATTTGAAATCATCACTTCTTAATGTTTATCTCTCCGTTTCCACCAGAAGATCCATAATTTCTTGCAACTCTTCTTTATTTTTTACTAGCAATACTAGATCGTCTGCATATTTTACTGCGTTGATGATATGTCCTTGGTCCTCCTATCCTGGAATTTTCACGTCCTTCAGTGCTTTCCTGACCATCCACTCTCCATACAAGTTGAATAGACTGGGTGATAAACAGAATCCCTGCCTCACTCCTTTTAATACCTCTACGTTGATGATCTCTCCATGTTCAGCCTTACCTTAAATTTCTGTCCCAGATACAGGTTTTCAGTTGGCATTCTGTCCCTCCGCCGATCTTTTGAGTATTTCCATCAGTTTCTTACACCTCCCTCTATCATAAACCTTTTTCTATTCGAAGAACGTAATGCAAGACTTATCTCCCTTCCAGAACACTCCCTGAAATTATTCTCAGCATCCCGATGGCTTCTCTGGTTCCTTTTATGAATCCAAATGGGTATTCTTCATTCACACTTTCTATTTTATGTTCAGTCACCTGTTGAGTATTCTTGCCACAATCTTCCAAACGTGAGAGATTAGGCTGATGGTCCTGTGTTCAACCCATTTCTTGGGTTGTTTCATTCTCATTAAAACCAACATGGTTACCGTACGTCTAGAAAGTCTTTGGGACATTTATTCTCCTGTTTCATAATGTATACTCTTGTGATGTATTTATATATCATTCCAGTATAGTAAACAAACCCTAAGGAGCAGGACAAGTCAATATGTTAATTTATTGATCAAGATATAAGGAAATGACTGTTTGACTGTGGAGAGTTTAAAAGTAACAAATTATGGTGGCCAAAATGAGGATAAATGAAGCTTTTCAAAAACAACAGAAATTACATTAATTTGAATTAATTTACATTGAGAAATTCACGCAAAGGCTAGGAATGGTTCAAGGATTGAAGGGTCTAGGTCGATTACCTAACAAAAATATATTTAAAACTGCGTGGTTCATAGCATTCAAGCTAGAGCAGTTTAGTTGTGGTTTGGACAAATAGAACAATCTATTTAAGCTGATGTGACTCACCTGATAAGGAGCTTTCATTCTCTTGGGTTTTTCTTCGGCTGGTCTCCTTCTCTTTGATCTGGAGTTTAGTGATCATACCAGCTAGAGTGGTGCCCGTCCTAGAAGAGAGGATGTGAGCTGGGTTATACGAGGGGCTGTCAATCCCAGACTCACCGTACCAGCCGTCAGCTTGACCACTTTGAGTCGAACCTAAGGCATAACAATAAACACTTTGTATATATTCTGATGGTTAAAACCAGTCATGTTAAATGTGGCCCTAACCAAGATTATGGGTATCCCGTGGACCTTTTTATGAATAAACATACAGCGGGGCACGACTCACACGATTATATACGTCATATAACTCCAACTATTTAAGATTATAATATTTGAATGAAAGAGGCGAGAAAGGGAGTGAGTTAAATTTTAATTCAAATAGAGGTTTTGCTAACATCTGTTAGACAATCTTGATACATTTATAAAGCACTTGAGATTAATATGAAAAGATAGTTCTGTCCTATTTTAATTTAATTATTAAACAGGATTTGCTGGGGTCTGTATGGGGTTTGAGATACAAAAGTGGTTGTCCTGGAAAAATATGAGTAGTGTGACTTCCCCCAATTTTCCCCTGTACCCTTTAACTTTTAAATTGATTGTTATTTGGATATAACTATAAAGTGAGGCTGGTTAACCATTATTTATTCTTTACTCACCAGAAACTGATTCCCAAAAATTTATAAATAAGCAAACCTACTTTTGCAATGATTAGCAGTATATACGTGAAATACTTATTTTATTTGATTATGTATTCATGTTTTAAACTAAATGCTTATATCGTCAGATGATAATTTATATGAGTGGAAATGAAAGGGCCTATCAATTTTTCCAGGAAAGTTATTTTACATGCCACAATCGACATTTAACCGACGGCTATACTTCCCCTTCGAAGGAATTTGTGCTATGGATTTTAAATTCTCAAGAAAAATCCACTGTCCTCGGCTGGGTTAGAACCCATGAACATCAGGTCTAGAGGCAAGAACTATATCCCAAGACCACAGAGGTCAACGTGTAAATGTATTGTTTTATTTCATGAAAAAGAATCGAGCATCAAAGATATATCATCTTTTAGTGATTTTGCAATTTTTATAGCAAAACTTTTTTTTGCCAAAAAAAATAAATGCTTCAGTACAAATATAAAAGTTTAATTTTCTTCTCATGGTGACATCAATAGTCGTTGTATATCCATCATGAGCATAACGGCATTAGATAAGAAACTTTTTTTAAACTAAGAAAAAATGTCGTTAAATTCTAAGATGACCTTGACAGATATTCAAGAACTGTTTAGATCACTATGTGAAGAAAATTTAACTTTTATGTTTCTACTTGAAAATTGTTTGTTTTATTTTGACCAAAATAATGTTTTTATATAAAAACGGTAAAAATACTGCCCTTAACTAGTGGATCCTACACTCCAACTTTGAGCTATAATATGAAAGCTACCTCTTATGTACTTCCAATCTCCTCTGCGGATGGTGTCGTAGTCTTCTATTTCATCAATATTATGGACAATCTCAGTACGGGCAGAGGGGGTGCCTTCTGACAAAGATTTCCACATGTCTACCCCGTCTATTTGACCCAACCTAGACGTGTCCAAACCTAGACAATAGGAAACACAATCAGGGCTTTAGGGACAATTATCTTTACGTAGTAAAATTCATCACTACAAATTAAACAATATTTGTTTCAAATAAATATAAAAATTAATTTTATTAATAAAAAATATTCTACATAAGGCCTTATTTAAGTATAAGTAATCAACTAAATCCTCTTGACTATAAGTGCCCTGGTAACTTGCCCTTTTATAATATTTAGGACACTATTTTATAATTAATGTTTGTTTCCGTATCTGTGGCTATATATAAAACATTTATTTTAATAAAACTTAACATGATTAATATTTTATGCTAAATACATTATTTTGCAAATTTTAATATTTCCACTTACATCAAACAAAATTATATTATACTTTGCACCTCTAGTACTAACTCAATAAAGTTTTATTCCGTGTGTAGTCCTATCATTTTATACAAAATTATAATAAACTTGTTTATAATGTATAAATAAGTATTTTATAATCTGCTAATACAATAATTGTAATAGATACCTTTAATAAAGAATTGTATTTAAATCTATATGAATATTTAGTGTTTTTTAATTTATTTGTATTTACTTTATTTCTGAGTAGGGATCCGAGTTCTTAGGTCTTTTGTTGGATTTTTTCCATGTAAAGACCTACTACTTAAATCTTGTACTTCAAGTTTTCCAAACTAACAAATAGTCCAATCATTTAGAGTGTTTTTTAAATGAAAATCTTTGTGCTTCCTATTTTTTATAAAAACCAAATATCCCTGATATTTTCCTTGTTTTTCAGATATGTGGCAGCCATGTATATACCTTTGAAGATATTAATATTGGTCATTCTTGAGTTGTGTTGTTAGTTTACCCTTACGTATTACTAAATTAATTATTCACTTTTAACATACCTACTAATTATATAATTCTATTTTAATTTATAAACTGGTACAATTAACTAACTTTGTAGACACGTTTGTGATAGCCTTCAAAATTAACTCTCAACAATAACTATTATATTTGTTGGTTCAAGCTAGCGCCAGTAATCAAGGATGTACCTGCTGCCGAATAAAGAGTAGGCAACCAGTCTGACATGTGCATCATTTGGTTGGAGACTCGCTGCGTTTTAGCCAGCAAAGGACTCCAAACAGCGGCTACTCCCCTCACACCCCCTTCCCAAGGGGACTCCTTCATCTGGGAACAAAAACAACATGGTAGATACAAATTTGATAAAAATAGAATCAACAAAAAAGGAGAATTGACGCAAACTAAGAAGTTAAATTGGGAAATGAGTTGAGAGATAA
>CABFVX010000460.1:0-70006 GCA_902151425.1 Timema shepardi
TTTTTCAATTTTCAGAATATGATATCTAAAAGGTGTAATCCTCACTAAAATGCATTAACAATAGTTTCGGCTATTTGTTTCATTTCCTTAAATTGTTTCCCACTTTCTCTCCACGCACACACAGGTACTTTCTCTGCAAGTTTTATCTACCTCTTTCATACTTCAATGGTGTTTTTATCTTCGCAACCAGCAACCCCATAGGCGTCGGAACGGGAGGGGTCACAAGGGCTAAAGGAGGTCAAATTATTATTGTTTTCTAATTTTCTATCTTCCTTTTCTATTTAATTTTCTAATCTTTCTGAAAAGTAAGTAATGAGTTTAACAAATGAACGTGGCATGCCACTGGCAAAATAGTTTTGCTATCTCATGTCATGAATTAATACAAAGCAGCCAATACATCATCAAAGTTACAGTGCATCCAATATTATACTGTTTCGTAAGTTATTCGTGGTAAACAGGATATGAACCAAAATATAAATGATTTTGTTTGGGTGGGTGTTTATAGCGATTATTATTTTGCCTTCCCCCCTCCCCCATGGCCAAAACGTTCCGAAGCCTCTGAGCTACCCGTCCGGTATGCTCACTACGGTTATGAATGGGGATGGGGAAGGTTAAATTTAGAGCAAGTGTAACCGCATATGTGGGATGGAGTGGGAGACAACTCAGAAAAGTCTATCGTCAATTCACCCGACTGGAAGCCAAGCCAAGCCAAGCCTTTCCCGTCACCGGAAAACTATAGGACGGGCAGTGAGACTTAGGCAAAGAAAGATAGGCTACAGTCTTCAGTCCCCCTCGATGTTGGCAATTCGTCATAAAGTATGCAGATATAGCAACACGGAGACCTACTTGGTGTGCAGTGACTGTAAGCACAAGTGGTGGGTAAGTAATGACATGATCCTGGTTTATCACCCCCCGGGACTCGTAATATCACTAGTCCAGCCCCTTTACGTCAGCGGCAAGCAGTGCCACTACGGCGACAATTTATGGGCATCTGCTGGAAACTGGTCTCACAGATATGTCACATGACAAATACTTCATCACATGAGTGTGGGTGAGACCACGCCCTGATCAGTTACAGGCACTCACAAACAGAACCGAGCTCCAGCAAACAATTGGGGAGGGGAGCGTTCAAAGGGGAATAAACCACAACATAATTTTTATTTAGAGTTTGAGCTACCTTTATTTTTATTTATTCGAAATGTTTAACATGAGATTTCTGAACCAACTGATTATATCAGTACACGACTTATGAACTAACTTATCTCTAGAACAGACACCATTCAGCCCCAGGCCGTTAATTCATTAATGTGAATGAGGAAAACCGCATTTCACGGATAATACATTTTTAGGCCATGCCGGGAATAGAGCCCGGGACCCTTAGTTCAGACAGACACGCTAAAGACCGAGATAAGTTGGAGGACATTTTGAGTTACTCATATAGTTATTATAGTTTAAGTATTAAGGAGACGAGCTAAGAAAGGGTTCAAAAACAGCAATCACTTATTCTTAAGCAATTCCAAACTCATTTGTTTGAGTGAGAGACTGAGAGGAAGATTGAGAGCCCGGCTGAATATAATAAATGATGTTGCCCAAGGGTGATCCAATTTGCTTGTCGTGTGCCGACAAAACACTGAAAATACTCGGTCATTTTGTTAGTAAAACTATACACCATGCATGTATGGACTACAATGGGCATTTATATTAATTAATGATTATTATTATTATTAGTTTATGTAAACAAACAAGCGGTCTTTAAACAACAGATTGGCGTGGAGTCTTGCCAGGGTAAGCAAAGATATGCTTTTATTTGAAAAATGACACTTGGAAACTAGTATCGAACCTGGCGTCATTTTTCAATTTCATATGGTAGGCCTATTTAGATGAGGCTCTAATAGTAATAAACAAATATAATAGCTTAGCTATTCAACCATTTATTCAAAAATAGTTTAAAAAGTACCTATGATTTGTTCTCGGTAAGTAGAACATTCGCTGGTCAGGTCTCAACGGAAATACATTCGCCTGTTATTGCTGAGCCTATATATGATCAGTCAAACGTGGATCAAGAGGGTGTGAGAACATATCACATGTACAATTCTAACAAGCGAAATAGTTAGATGGCGATAGACACAGACGGAAAGAAAACGACAACCAAGAACTTACCGTGTGTGTTTTAAAGATGGACAACGCTACGATGGACAAATAAAACGATACACAAATAGGTGCAGATTGTAAGATCAATCAAGTGCTTTGTCTTATGTTAAACTGGTGGCTACCGGAATAGCCTTTCAGTGATGCATTTACAAGGGCATTGAATGTTGTGTCTGTTCGAGAATCAAGTTAGTTGGTAAGCCTTATTATGATATAATCATTATTTTATAGAAAGTTAACGTTAAATAATCAAAAATATTACTAAGTAGTTTTTTTAAGTTCAAAATTAACAAAAAATTATACTTCTTTAACAAGGGTCCGGAGAGCAATTGAAGAATCCCCCCAGTCCCCAATAGAAGCCTTCTTAGTGTCTTGTGTACCTTGCATTCCTTGATTCACGGGGAATTCGGTGGCGCGTACCAAAGGTTATTGTTTACAAACGGTTACCAATGTTTTCTCCTACAATGAAGCAGTGCAGTATACACTTTCTCTCTAGTTATAAAGTGCCTGTGAATGTTCCCCGCGACCAAGTGTCTGTGAATGTCCCCGTGACCAAATGCATGTGAATGTCCCCGTGACCAAATGCATGTGAATGTCCCCGTGACCAAATGCATGTGAATGTC
Source organism: Timema shepardi (assembly GCA_902151425.1). Taxonomy (NCBI): domain Eukaryota; kingdom Metazoa; phylum Arthropoda; class Insecta; order Phasmatodea; family Timematidae; genus Timema; species Timema shepardi. The sequence continues at coordinate 2,772 of CABFVX010000460.1, forward strand.
CCCCGCGACAAAGTGCCTATGCATGAATGTCCCCCGCGACCAAATGCATGTGAATGTTCCCGTGACCAAATGCATGTGAATGTCCCCCGCGACAAAGTGCCTATGCATGAATGTCCCCCGCGACCAAATGCATGTGAATGTCCCCGTGACCAAATGCATGTGAATGTCCCCCGCGACAAAGTGCCTATGCATGAATGTACCCCACGACTATGTATGTGCTCGTAAATGACCCCTATGACCAGGTGCCTGTAGCGCGGTGGCAACTCGAACTAGGAGTTCGTGTAAGCTCGGGTGCAGCCGTCAGCCGGCGGCGTCGATAAAACCGGTGCACTTGGAGCGACTCGAGCCAACGAATTACTTAGAAGGCACAACTTAACGAGCCCATCAACACCAATAGCGCAAAATTACGACTGGTCAACAAACACGCGCATGCGCCAATATTTGTTCACTTTAGATAGTTCGACCAGGCAATCTCCCACTAACTAGTGCCCGACAAATAGAAAGATAAACAAACCAGATTATTTAGAGCGAAATAATTAGTACATATCCACGAAGAAAGCTTTATATTGTTTATTCCCCTCACATTGGTGTATGTGCGCAGATTAGATCTAAGGTGCATCTATTCTGGTCAACGGTGACCTGGCGGTCTAGGGGTAAGGTGTCAGACTTGTGTGTTGGAGGTCCGGGGTTCAATTCTCAATCCCGGCACAAATTTATCTGATTGCCAAACCCTTCCTTCACCTCTGACAAGATGTGTATTAATCACAACTTGAGAATGTGTGGAATGCCAGGCCTCCACCGTGGTTCGGATTCCACGTTAAACTGTAGGTCCTTTATTTCATCTCACAATCACCCTACCATCACACATTAGATATTGTGCGTATAACCCGAACGGGTAGTAAGACGCGGCGCTAATAATAATAATAATAATAATAATATAATTTAACATGTAAACCAGTCCTTGTTTGACTACTCCACGTAGTGAACAGTTAGATTTAATCAAATTATGTGATATGAGACGTCAATGTCTACAAGAATAGTCCCATTATTTAAAAAAAACCTCTCGTACTGTAACGATGAGTGAATGAGAGAAAAATGTTATATTATTTTCAAAGTTGGGATATTTACCAGAAGACAAATCAATTATAGTACCTTTTTTGACACGATCACAATTTTGTATGAATTAAAAAAAAATTGAAACTTGTTTAAGATTATTTGTTTGAAAATTAAGATCAGTGCTGATTCATTGTTGCCGGATTGATGTGTAATATTATAGTTGCCAGATTAATTTTCTAACTATTATTAAACATCAGTGTGGAATCAAAACTAGCAAATTAGTGCTGAATCATAATTACTGAATTAGTGTTGAATCAAAACCAGCCAATTAGGGTTGAATCAGAATTATTACATTAGTGATGGATCAATGTTAAAAGATGTGTTGGATTAGTGTTGAACCAGTGTTATAAAATTATTAAAACAACGTCAACAGGTTAATGATCAGCCAAAGTTAGGAGACTATTGTTGAAACAATATTAGTTCTATTTTAAAGATGGATATTTGTTTTTTGTGTTTCAATTGGTGCGAGCTGGCCGAATGATAAGGACAATACGAGTGTGTTTTAAGGAACTCGTAAGTACACACGTAAGCTTGAAGATAAGATGGGAAACCACGAGTTTTTCACCGTGAACTAAGACTACCGGGAAGAATAATTACAGGCATAACCAACTCTACCGGTAAACTCTGGTAATGTTAAGTGGTTATATAGAACTCGCTTTGCTCGTTGGGGGCTCCACCCTTAAGACCCCCAGTGAGTTTTCTTTGCAAGTGGATGTAAACTAATGTAATTCCACAGAGTTGTTTTATGATTGGTCTTAATGTTTAGCCACAAGAAACCTCCAAAGAAAGGTCCGCACCTACTTTAAAGTTGCTTCACTATTTTGAATATTTTTCAGGGTTATATATATTTTTTCTAATTTTCCCGTCGGTTACAGGCTATAAGCTATAAGCTTGCCAAATTTCAAGTTTATAGCTCATCTGGAAGTGGGTAAACATTAATGTCAGTGAGTGAGTTAGCCCTGTGGCTTTATAGTAGTATAATTTGTCTTGGCGTTTGTTGAGTCTGTCATTATTTGATGATAATTAATAACCTTCCATGTTTCGTACCAGTTTTTAAATTGCTGTTATAAAATCCAGTCTTCCACTATTTTTTAATACAAAACTACCCGTGTTTTTGAGGATTAACTCAAATTTTTTCGGAACAATTTATATTTAACTAAATATAGAGAAATAAGACATAGTTTTTCATTTAAAAAACCTCTAGTCTAAAATAGTTTTGTTAGCGTATATAGCAGAATGATTTTAAATTTATTAGAAATTATGCAGTATACCATCGTTACGCAATCCATTGTTTCGCGGAAGAACGTAAAAGGGGGAGTAAAATGTATTCGGATCAGCTTACTTAGTTTTCTTATAAGAAAAGGCAGACTAAACATATACTATTTAAGTTAAATTTTTAAAGTTCCCAAATATTCCAGTTTTGTTTATGTCCTTGCTTTCTATGGGGTTTGTTCCCCGACACGAAAACTACCATGCGCTTTTTCAACTTGGCAGGTGCGCGGAAACTCTGGCAATGCACACTTGGATCTAGTGGGCTTTGAACCCCTACCACGCAGACAGATTTAAAACCAATGGGGAATAAAAAGAGCTTAAGCGCTGCCGGCCACGTAGAACAGACAAAACTATCCGCCTCAGGCAAAACAAGCTCGAGGAAGTAATTTACGAACAGTTGAATAATTAACGTTTCGTTAGTTTGTTTCCCCACCCCAATCCCCAGGGACGCATTGCATGCCTTTGAGGAAGTGTGGTAGTTAGTTCGGCGCCGCTAGATTGCTCCCGCCTTCCACTCTCGGGGGGAAAAAAATACACAAAAAAACACACATTATTAATGAAAACGTTTTCTGTTAGTCTATCTACGAAAATATTTACCACTTCAATTCATTTGGACAGAATAAGTTCACGAACATTGCCGCTCTAATTGTGGAGTTAAAGTGCTTACAGGATTCATAAAAGAAGTGACTTAGCAACATGCGAGAAGAACTCTACCTAAGGTGACACTTTTATTTATAATGAATGACCTATTAACAAGGGCGATGTTTCCGTACTTGATTTACTACTGCAATTAGTACAAGTCAACTGTTACCGTTTGAGAATATGAATCTATCATGAATACTTGTTGCAGTGCAGGTCATAGATTTCGGCAAGAATTACGCACTGACCCATACGCAGAAGAGATACAAGGAGTCTTAACATTTTAAAATTGAACGGCGATTTCCCTGTCTTTCAAACAGAAGTAAAAAAAATGTATTTTATTTTTAAAAAAAGCAATGTGGTTTTAATTTAATTTGTAAGGTTAAAATTTTGAAGAAAAAAAAAAGGTTTTCCAAACCCCCGTTAAACTTTTAATTTACACATAATGTACTTAACAATGTTATGAAATTAATTTTATTTTTGTTGATTACATTAACTATAGTCTACATAAAACAAGTATGAAATCAACTTCAGTTTTAAGAAATGCATGTCGGATATTTCATAGTAGACACTTCGGTGGTTATTTCACGATAATTGCTACAAATGTTTAGGTACAGGTTTCTCTACTTAATTAAGTACGTAAACGTCGCCCGTAAGTATAGGGCACAATGAAGTTTGAAAACTAACTAGACTAAAAAGCACTACCTTACCCTAGCGTAAGAGAAGCCACAGTTGACTTGTTGGATCCTGGAAAATCAGAAGCCTGCTGGCGGGTTCCTGTGAACAACAGAAAATATGTTAGTATATTTTTAGTTGGAACCAAGTAAATTAGGTAACGTGATAATATCAGTGTTAAATGATTTAGCTCACAGAACTGCTGTTCTCAAGGTCAAACGTCAAAGGAGCATCACCGAGAACTTTTGTGGCAGTGAAAATAAGGTTGACGCCGGATGTTAGTATCAAGGATGTGGTGTTAGGGGGTAAAATTTCAGTTCAATATTTTTTTAAATCATCTACATAAAGGTGTGCGGTATAGTTGTCCAATATTAATAGCATTTTTCTGGGCTTACGTTGCAGTTCCACGTCCCAGTTCATTAGCCATTGCGTAAAAATACATGTGGTCTTATTTGAATAATATGAAACTGGTAAACTGCCTATTGTAAGCCCCTTGAAACAACGAGGCTTAGCACTTTTACCAATAACCAAAAGTTTGAGTTTATCACTTAATGACAATGTTACACGATCCCTTGCTTTCTTTGAACTGGACAGTACTGTGTGTTTATAGCTTAGGGAACCATCCGATGTAGCACAATAATATAGGCTGGTTACATCGGCGTTGTAAATGTCATCTGAACTAAATTTTTAAGCAACTCTGGTAGTTTTTCAGATTCCCATTGGTCAGCACTGTCCTTAATCACCATGTATTTTTTTGTAGCTAATGTCATGTCTGACTTCCATCGAGACAACCAACCATCAGTTGCTTTGAAATTTACGTTACCTATATATTTGGACAATTCTACTGACTTTGTTTTTAGCATAGGGCCGCTCACACGCACACCTCGTTTAGTTACAATGAAAAACCATTGATTTAAAGCATCCTCAACGTCTGGATCTTTGCCTGGCCTCTTTCGCTTAGAAGATATTTTATTTAAACCCACGCGCAATGTCCACTCCTAAGTTTTTCTGGTTGCTGTAACAGTCGTGAAATTGTAGATTTCGGCACCTTAATTATTTCCGCTAGCTGACGAGGAGTGATGTTAGGAGGTTGACTTTTTTATCTGGTCAAGAATAGCGATTTTTTTCGGGGTGTGTCAAATCTTTACGTGGCATCTTGACAGGATTGTTAAATTTACTCGGAAACCCCCCAGTTCAGTGCACTATTTGTTACAGTTTTTAATTTATGTGAATCCACACAATGAACAACTATTCACTAAATATAACTTTATTCTCGTAAACAACTGTATACCGCAAACATAACAGAATATGATTACCATGGCACAGAACAACATTGCCACGCTACAACACTATTTCAACTCTAGTGACTCAGCTGCTGGTTGCACAATTTCCATGTTACCAGGGCGCTATTAACATTACCTTCACTGCCCCAATTAAACGGAGAGTTGGCCCAAATAAGCGGAATACATTCAAGGTAAATACTTGTTATGGTTCTGTTCTTAGAGTTTTGTCCCAATTAACCGGAATCCACTGTATATTGGAATCTAAAAGAACTAGCTTGGGTCGGAAAGCATTTTAATGCTTTTAAAATTAAAATTAAATGTCCCTATATAAGATTCTTCCAAATGCTGCCTAAGTGATTGAAATTTAGACAAATTTTTTTAATTACCGCATAAGTAATGATAATTACTCTAGTGGGAAAGAGATGAGGAAAGAATAATTTTATATGCTTAGATGTAATCTACCCGAATTTGCGAGGAAGGGGAGTGGGATACCCTTTAATAAAAAAAACATCCTCAGTAGAACCGACCATGATTCGAGCTCCAACCTCCCAGTTATCAACAGGCGAGACACGCAAGTGACGCCTTAGACCATGCGACCATTGAAGCGGGTAAGACAAATTCAGCATACTTTTTGTTCACAATCATTTTAAAAGGTATGGAGGGAGGAATATGATACTCAAAGTTTCATCAGTTTTTACCATAAACCCAAAGTCTTAGTTTATGAACTCTCAAGACTTGGAAAATATTTTGTCTTCAACATGGCCACTCATTAAAATGGTCGGTTATTTAGGTTTGAGAACTGGAAAAATCTGAAACTTACAGGGAATAAAGTAATGCACTATAGCTACTTGTGGTAAACATTTAGAGTTTTAGATTGGTCAGATTTTATTGGTGTGGAGTGATAGGTTCTATAAGTTTGCCAAGTTATTTACCGAGCATTTAGTCTATAATTTGAAGCTCTTATTACTAAGCTTCAAACCCATACTTTGTGTTATGATTAAAATTTCGAAATAGCCTTATGTATTCAAGAGGATTGTCAAAATCATACTGATAATTTGTAAAATAACATTAGACATACACACACACAAAAAGTCTTGCGGGTCGGACTCAATTAACTTTATTAATTAATGGAGAAACTATTACGTTTGTTAACTACGGTTAAAGCCAAATTCAAATAGAAAAATGACACCTGGGCAAGGTAATCAAAACCATAACATTGTTATCATACAATAGTTTTTTTTATGAATTGTGTAATAAATGTAAAATACACATTCCCTAATATTATTACATCAAGTCTAAATTAAGAAAGATCGAGCAGAATTTTCATTTTTCTATGTGTCGATAAATAGTTAAAAATAATATGAGTATTTATTAGTGTCAAGAAAAAGATAAATACCTATCCATCATACATTTATTATTGGGGTTGTTTTACTTTTGGCGGTTGAAACAATGAGATAAACTTTACCCATTACTTTATAAACTAGCCTTAGATCATGATATTAGGGAAATGCCAGAAAGCAGGGAAGAGTTGACAATAAACGGTACATTGCAGAGTATGCAGATGATTTAACTTTGTTGGTTCGTAAGGATCTGTTGCAATAAATGTAAAAAAAACTATCGGAGGTTATTAAGGAGACAGTCTTTTCAGCGTACACTTCTAAACCTAAGTATATGATCACATAGAGAACAAAGAATGGGGTCAATAATTTAGTGATTACTGCGAGCAACATATCAATTAACTGGGTTAGTGAATACAATATTTAGGAAAAATTTTAACTAGCAATAAAGATATTAGATTGGAAACTAGGAAAAAACCCGCCAGGTAATGCATAATATTACTCCGTCAGTAAGTTATTGACATCTCTGATGCTTTCAGGGAATATTAAACGTAGAATATAGACTAAAAAACAATAATTTTACCAGTTGTTCTCTATGTGTGAAACACGGTATCTTATCTTACACGACGAAAACAAATTTAGGATGTTCGAAAACAAGGTACTTAAGAACATATATTTTTTGGGCCAAACAGGAAAGAGGCTACTGGGGAGTGGAGGAGGTTAAAAATTGAGTTACATACCCCGTACTAATCACAAGGCATTGTAAGAATAATCAAGTCTTGTATATTAAGGTGGACATGACATGCAGCACGAATGGACCATTCTAGAGCCGTGTTAAGAGTATTTACTGGTAAAGCCATTGGGAAGAGACTATTGAGAAAACCTAAATAAACGCAGATGGGAGTATAACATTAGAATGGACCTGACAAAGATAGTGTGTAGGGAAGAGGGCTGAAGAGAGCTAGCTCGAGATAGGTGGTGTACTTTTGTAGGTGCGGCAATTCACTTTCGAATTCCTGACGCCATATAGTAAGAAAGTGAGGTATTATTTTCTAATGTAATCTTTGAATGATATTAAAGTTTAATCGGAAGAATTATAAGCAGTATTATGTTAAGGGGGCCACCCACCATAGCACTGGGACGAGTTTCAAAAGTTCAGATTGCTTTCACTTTAATGGAGACGAAAGATATAGATACATCCTTTAGGATTAAAATTTTATAATTTCATTTATTTTATGAGTTAAGAATAATTCTATCTTCTCCAACGGCGATTCGAACGAAATTTCGCAGTTCTTAGATCTAAGTAAATTGTTAAAAGTATAGGTAGGCTCATTTCTCTTTCGTCTAACAAATAAAGTCAATTTTTAACAGAGTCACCACAGTTATTGAAGATTGTATTTTTTGTTTTGAACCTTCGGAACAGCCATTTCCATAGTAAATATCGTAGGTGACCTGGCGGTCTAGGGCTAAGGTGTCAGACTTCTGTTCTGGCGGCCGGGGTTCAATCCTCGGTCCCGGCATAGATTTATCTGAATGCCAAACCCTTCCTTCACCTCTGACAAGACATCTTGTGAATGTGGAGAATGCCAGGCCTCCACCGTGGTTCGGATTCCACGTTAAACTGTAGGTCCTTCATTTCATCTCACAATCACCCTACCATTACACATTAGCGTAAGTGCGTATAACCCGAAAGGGTAGTAAGACGCGGTGCTAATAATAATAATACATAGTAAATATCACAGTGTGAAGGCGTTCTACTTCAAGTAAGCATTAACCTTCTTAAAAGGCACCAGAAAACTGGAATTTACACATTTTACCTGTAGCTAATAAACATACAAAATCATATCACCCGTAGCTAATAAACATACAAAATAATATCAACCGTAGCTAATAAACATACAAAATAATATCAACCGTAGCTAATAAACATACACAGTAATATCAACCGTAGCTAATAAACATACAAAATAATATCAACCGTAGCTAATAAACATACAAAGTAATATCAACCGTTGCTAATAAACATACAAAATAATATCAACCGTTGCTAATAAACATACAAAATAATATCAACCGTTGCTAATAAACATACAAAATAATAACAACCGTTGCTAATAAACATACAAAATAATATCAACCGTTGCTAATAAACATACAAAATAATATCAACCGTTGCTATAAACATACAAAATAATATCAACCGTTGCTATAAACATACAAAATAATATCAACCGTTGATATTATCAACCGTTACTACTAAACATGCAAAATCATATCAACCGTTGCAAAGAAGCATGCAAAATAATATCAACAGTTGCAATGAAGCATGCAAAATAATATCAACCGTTGCAATAAGGCCAACATTAATCAACTAATAAAAGCAAGATCGCGGCAAGTCGCGATTGAATAAGTTTGACGCCTTGTTGGTAGTAGTCGCGTTCTGAATTTTCGCCGTATACACTAGATACCCGCCACACAGGATTGATAAGCATTTAGCCTATACAATAACATGCAGGGACTGCCATTAAACTACACATATTAGTCAAATATTAAACCAGCATTCATGATACAAATTGAATATATTATAAATAGTAGACGTGAAAGACGAGGTGAATATACTCGAGAAAACGTTGATCACAGTTCATTACTAATTTTTAATCTTAAGTTTCCGTGGTGGCATTTTCTAGTACATAATTTGTTGGTTTAAGTTATCATAAAATACAAGTAGACTTTGTTCAAAGATTTTTGAGCGACATAAGATTTTTTTTTACATTAATTTGTACTTGGTAAACATTTGTTGCAGCCCATAAAGGTCCAAATTATATCTATTAAAATATAATTTTAAGTTAGCTTATAAATTTTCCCAGTTCAAATACCACCTTTAGATTGATAATACATTGTCTAAATCCTACTTTATTCTAGAATCTAGTTGGCTCGGGAATTTTTTTAAACACAATCTCTACAGGATGAGTCATAAGTCTGGGGACATAGAGAGTAAAATGTCTGTAAACGAATTCTGTCTTTTGCAGGTTTGGGTGACATTTGATGGCGTTGTCAAAGGAAGAACCCATAAACATAATTTTAAATGCTAATAAAGACAGTTTGCGACACATTTCAGAGGACTTTAATCACCAATATTTCTCACGAGCACTGTTCCCAGGTGTTCGTGGGCAATATCGGTGGTTGAATTCCTCATCAATGTGTCGAAAACAACCGTTACCAGCATTTACGAAGATGGCAATGCGCTCTTCCTTTGACAATGTCATTAATGTCACCCACCAAACCTGCAAGAAAACACAATACTTAAAAACATTTTACTCCCTATATTTACAGACTTCTGAGTCATATGTATATTGATCAGAAGAACTCTCGGTTCAAGTATAATATCCAGCTTGCTCATGAATTATCTCGGTTCAAGTACTATCTTAAATTTGATCATAAATTGTCTTTATTGAAGTAAATTCTTTATCTTGATCCAGCAGAGTTTTATATTCGACCCATCTATAATCAAAGATATTTATTAATGTTGTGAAAGTGTGGATACTACTGGCTTCGGTCTTATGAACAGTAGGAAATAAAGTATTTATGAATTATTTCCTATTTACGTTATTATGTTCACCTAATTTGGTTGAAATCTGATTAAAAAATTAATTTGTTGTAAATATGGGCCAAATTTTTACCAATTTCAAAATATAATCTATACTATGGACCGTTTGCATGATTTGGATTTTCATAAATTAGTAGCTTTAACATTCCCGCATTCGGGTATTAGTAAATCTCAGTTTTAAGTGCAGCGTTCAATTCCAAGTTTGAAGAGAGCCGGAACCAAACCAAGGATATTCAAAATAGGATCTTAGTCGGAAGCAACTACATATTCTAGTTTGGCGTTACTACTCTCAATAGGATCGGGTAAGAAGCTCCCGACCAAGTCTGAACAAAAGTTACTTTAACGGTTTGGACGAAGTCTCAAACCGGTGTTAGTCAAACTGTGGCGCAGCCCAATAAAACCAGCGCGGGTTTTTATCACTCCAGACAAGAGTGTAGTCCGAGTTACTCGTACGAGAGGGGGCTGAAAAAGGAAACAATATCTAGGATGTGTATCAGCATTAGATTGGAGTGAAAGTGGGAAAGCATTAAAGAAAAAAGCATGTCAGTACACTTGATTCCTATTCGAATTAAGACTTCCCCATCATCGGAAAACCAGACAATACGAGACTGAATGCGTTGTCCACGCGTCCCGGGCGAAAGTTTTAATCGTGTTATATTTTCTTATATTAAGTTTGTATTTTGTTTTGACAATTCTATTTTAAATATTTGTGTGCACCGAGCAATACACAATTATTAAGAAAGTAAGGTAAAGTTTCAACCAGGAAATGTAACGGCAGATTTAAGTAAATTATAAGGTTAGAAATTAAAATTATAAAATCCCAGAACAATGGGGGTATATTCATAACGGCTTCGATTATAATGTCTAAGTATTGAAATATATTGTCTACAACAGACCGGGGTGCCTAGAGTTAGTGACACATTCGCATTCAACCATCAAGCGATATAGCAAATAAGTGACTGTAAGAAGATTGCTGGAAAACATTTCAGTTACAGAAAGAAAGTAAAGGAAAATATTCTTAGAGATTGCGAACCATATTAACTGAGACAAGCGAGTCGAGGTTAGGCCTATTTGGAATACTTTTCAACTATAGTGTAGAAAAAAAATTGCTACAGTTTTAATTTTCACAGATGAACACTGTCAATATTTGTCTCTACTTTTATTGAAGAATAAAATTGTATTTTAAAGAATCACCAATATTTTTTTACTATACTAAGTGCATCGAGAAACAATCATTCGATCTTTTTTTATGTAAAGCAATGTATTGCTTTCTTTACCGTAAACAATATGGAGCAAACATGCAAGCATCGGTGAGCACGCGGATAAAGGTGTTTGTCTTGTTTTATCTGGTTTTCTGGTGAGAGGAAGGTTGGGTTTAGAGTCCAATCCGCATGTAATGAACGAGGTAGTTTTATTTTCCTAAATGGTTTTCCACGTTCTCTTCACGTAAATATGAGTACACTTAGGGTCTACTCTAAATCTATCTACCTTATTCCTATCCTATTAGAGTAAATATACGAATAGCCCGGACGGGAATTTAGATGTGAAGCATGTGATAAAAATTATTTGGACGTTATATTTATGTGGGCCTATTTGTATCCTTCTAATGCAAATAAATAATGTCAACTTGTTGAAATAATCTGTGTGTTCCATATCTTACCATCCATCCAGGTTTTACAAAATTAATTAGACTAATTGGGAAGATAAAAGGAAGGTAGATTTAAAGGCAAATGTACCCCGTTTGAGTGAAGAGAAATTAGAAAAATATTTAAAGAAACTTAACCTCAGTGCACCCAACTGGGAAGCGAATCCGGACATCCCCATCACCAGCAAACCAAGTTAGACATGGCAGACATTTAATCTGCGTGCGGGTAAAAATGTGTGTTTGATGATTTAAAAAAATGCTCTTCCATAAGAGAACAGCTTGAGAGCGGTTTCTTTTATAAATCTCCCCCACGGTTTGCGTCAAACTGCAGACGCTCGTCAGAGGGCAGCTGCCACGAGTTCCTTGCTTGAGGTTGAGGTTTAATTGACGCCGCGGAGGGCTATTTTTACGAGCAGTGGACTGACCAGGGTGTGACGTCAGCTCGGCACGTGCGCACCAGGTTGGTACTAACGACTAGTGGCCAGAATGAACTAAGGTCCCGGACGTGGTAAGAGAGAAGAGAACGAATGCAGGTAGTGGTTTGTGTATATATATATATATATACAGCGCATTACCAACTGAACCGGTAATAAACGTATTCTCGTGCACTAAATAGTGTTTGTATACGGGGCTCCGTTTTATTACCAAACTGTTTTGTATAATGTGCGCTGCCCTAGCTATGTTAATAAACCATGTGTTGATTTAATAATATGTTTAAAAAGAGAAACATTAAATGTTTAATTAGCAACTAGAGTTAACATAAAATGTATTGAAATAATTTAATTTCAACCAGTATCGATGGGCACACAAACGAAGGCTTCAATCTCGTCTTGTCTGGTTTATCGATTAAGGAGAGTTCAAAGTTTGATTCCGACAAGATTTTCCGTTCTCCAAGTAAACGCCGTCACATTTTCTCTAAATTGTACACTTGACACCTCTACTACAGTTAGAGTGAATATACAGATATCCCGGAAGGGTAGTAATACCCAGAGATGATGGAATGTGTGGTTCATGGGCCAGAGTTATTTGGGAGTAACTTCTTGTGTGTACAGTCCGTTCAGCTACAGCAAATGAGAATAATAAACGACAGGAACGGCTCTGAGACGGCTGTTCACTAGACCTAGACCTCGGGGGAAATCGAGGTTATGGATTTCAAGCTGAAAAGGAATTTCAGGAAATATCGAAGAAAATATCTCTTCAAGCTAAGAGGTCCAACATTTTTGTTTTTTCCTCGACGTCTTACTACCCTTGCGGAATATAAGCACATTGTATTATGCTACTGGGGTGAGAATGAGGAAGGTAAAATTCAAAAGAAATGTGCCCACCTTTGTGTGGAAGAAAATAGGGAACATATGAGTAAAAATTATAGTAGAATGTTACTAATAATGTGTGATTGAACCTTTTACTTCAATTGTTTTTCGTCGGTGACCTGGCGGTCTAGGGGTAAGGTGTCAGACTTCTGTGCTGGCGGCCGGGGTTCAATCCTCGGTCCCGGCACAGATTTATCTGATTACCAAACCCTTCCTTCACCTCTGACAAGACATCTTATGAATGTGGGGAATGCCAGGCCTCCACCGTGGTTCGGATTCAACGTTAAACTGTAGGTCCTCCATTTCATCTCACAATCACCCTACCATTACACATTAGTGTAAGTGCGTATAACCCAAACGGGTAGTAAGACGCGGTGCTAATAATAATAATTGTTTTTCTGAAAAATGTTAACTTGTTTTAAGGTTACAAATTCATTCGCGATATGTACAGTTTTAAAGTTTCCATTTCAGTTGATTTATTCTAAGGTCATTAACACCTGAAATTATAACATAGTATTATAAAATTATCAAATGAGTACAATAAAGCAATAGGAGCGATTCGAGCATTTCTCACGTATCGAATACAGCACCTGTATAATGTGTCATTAACTCCGGGGTTTCCCGATCCACTGTAGACTAAATTATGTTATTTCGTCAAAATTACAATCAAACCCTTTACTCTTACCATAAAACTCAATTGTAAAATATTACCAAAAATATGTTAATCTCTCATTTTCTTCACAGATATTACTGTTTGTACCGCAATAAGTGGACGAGATATATTTGGTTTAAATTTTGCCCACGACTTCTTGAGTGATTTTTTACCATGGGTAACTAACTAACTATCAAGTCTCTACTTTTATCGTTAAAAAAAAATCGTGATCCATACTCACTTGGATTGATTTGCTAATAAGCCTAGTGTTTGTAAAATAAAAATATGTCGTACTGATTATGTGTTGTCTACTTTTAAATAAATGAAAATAGTATTTAATACGGCCGCCTCTGTCAGCGAGAAAGTATCAATCGGTGTCAGGCCACACACAATGAATGGTCTGCATCGTTTTCTAGAACTAATTCTTTATTCCGTTTAAGCTTGTACTCCTTCTCAACCTTCACCTACAACCACCATGTAATGTCCGAAAGAAAGAGGAGAATACTATGAAACTTCTTATAGTAAGGTAAAGCGGAAAGCTCGCTATTGTTTCCTAAATCTAGTGTCCTTTTTCTAGTCTCATAGTAGGAAACGTCTCTAACTAGGTAACAGATGATCGATGTATTGAGGCCTACTCCACGGCACGAGTAAAATGTAATAGATTTTTAATTATTATGAATAAAGTTTAGTGAAACAAACCCATATCTTTGGTCACGAGGGCAAACTGTCAGGCTCCTCCAGTCTGATGAGATCATAGTTCAAATCCCAACCGGGATAACAGGTATTATTTTAAAAGCTCAGTTACCAATCTCTCACGCCAAAATTGCGTGTACATTTAATATAAATTCGACCTTCCTAATTCCTACCCAATTGGCGCAATTAAACACCGTGTGGCTCGGACGTTAAGATACTAAGAAAAACTTTCAACAACGTTTCTTGAGCAGTTTTTTTATATAGATCCAACCACGAAATAATATTCTCATTCACACAGCTGTAAAAAGTATGTAGAGGTAATAAAGAAACTAGTTTACAATCAGGTTCTATTAACGAAAAGAAACGTGCCAATGTTTTTTAATTTTTCTTTAGTTTTCCAGACCTTTATGAAACTATCTTCTAGTATATTTGTACTGACCGAGCATGGAACGGCTAAAAGACGAAGAGTAAATTAAACGTATAAAAAAAAAACCGACACGGGGACGTCCCCCGGTCCACTCACTTCTTCGAGAAAGTTAGTCTACTTTCCTCGTTAGTTTTATACGAACCTTGGATCGTATTACAACAAGTTTACTACTGGAGGCAACAAGGTGAGGGCTATGGGGGAGAAAAAGTGGGATTTCGGAAACAGCGTCAACAACTCAAAACCATATATTTACCTCTCCTGGCTGCATATGACCAGTAAATTTGCTATATTCTCCACAAGTAAATAAAATAAAATAGTTTAAGTACTTCCAAACCTATTACCTAAAGTACCACGCGTGTATATTTGTATATATATATATATATATATATATATATATATATATATAAAAAGTTGGTAGTCCTATGAATTAAATAAATGAGTTTTAAGGTGATGCCTTCATGATATTCCTGTCAAATGTGAATATACTAACGTTCATAAATCATTACTAATTTAGAAAAATAACCAATAGAGAAGTTAGAGATGTCCTCATTTTGTCGAAGAAATTATTGCTGCCAAGTTATCTAACTTTGTGGATTTGTTTGATATCCTGCGCAAGTTACAAAATGTCAACTCAGATTATTGTAAGATTCAGGTCTAAAGTAACTTTTAAAAAAAATACAAAGATTTTTTTCGTGATAAAGAATGATATTTAATTTACTTTACTTTATATGAAGAGAAAGTATTGTAATCGTGAACATTTTCAATCAAAAGATTATTATATATAATCTTTACGTTTTATGCAGTACCGAACCCCAAAAAGTGTCGGCCTGTACTTGAGCCTTGATATAGGTTTAATGTATTTTGTTAAAATTTGATGTTTAAATGAAATATGAATTCCAGATCTTTTATTTTTTATTTTATTGGTCCTTAAATTAAGGGTAACATATGAGTGATTAAAAAAACATTTTTTTTAAATGGCTATAGCAATTTTGTTCAAAATTGCTATCTAGGACCATTTTAAATGATAAAATAAATAGAATAAATTAATCTAGCTTAGGATAAATTTTAGAAAATTCTAAATATTCCAAAAATTACGTTTAGGTATAAATTTACTTCAAAATATGTTTATGGCAAAAAAAATATCGTAATATATAATATATTTTTCTAGTATAAATAATTACAAATAACCAATTTTCATTTTTTTTATAATTTGGTTTGAGCATTTTATTTGAATTATTTTTAAGAGTGATTATTGTGATTAACAAGATGATAAAATACATTATGTTTGTTTTTCCGAAGAACACTTTGTTAAAAGTGATATACTGAAAACCTGTTTTTGAAACTTTGTTGTAAAATATGTACATATAGTACTCAACACGAGGAGTGGTTGGATACTCAACATTTCCGCCATCATCTGTAAAGCGTATGCATCACTGAAGATTAGTACTAGGGAACTGAGGAGTGATTTAGTTTACCGTTGGTTTCCTCACTGAGACAAAAGATGATACTATTACACATCAGTCTGCCAAGTCCACGAAAATGTTAAAAGCAACCAACCTTACAAGCGACAACTTCACTGCATTCATCACAAGGATTAAATGTTATTACTAGTATCATTCATACCTCTGCCACTTTAATATTTGTCAGAGCCATAAATGAGAGAAAGAGAGAGACAAGGCAATGAACGTAACTTACGAGTTTCAAACTAAGAGAAGCTTAAAAATCTCCAAAACAAATCCAAACTTAAAATGTTATGTTGTTGTCATCGTCTCCCCACCCCCTCCACACAAAAAAATTGTACGACAAAATCACACAAACATTTTCATACTTTATATTATAGTTTGGAAGATGATTTTAAAAAAAAAAGTTTTCAGTACACTACCCTCAAGTATGTTTTTCTCATGAAAGCAACCATATCATCTTGTTCATCACCCACAATAATTTGTTAACTCTTTATAGAGCCCAAATACATTTTAAACCAAATTGTTCAAATCTTACTAACATTTAATTTTTTTATTATTATGTGTAGCTACCCTAGAATTATTTGTTATTTATAAAAATAAAAACATTCTTATTTATTGTGAAAACTATTCGCAGATTCGCATTTTGAATTCAATTTTCAAGGTCGATTTCGAAAAAAATCAAATATACATAGTGTCATAAGTAAACTACCCTTAAATTAATTTATTTAGATAAATAAAGATACCGAAGACAAATTATTGATAATGTAAAATAGTTCCCCTGATACCAATTTTGAACTGTCACTAAAGCCATTTTCATGTCAAAACACTTCCGCAGAGATACATTTTAAACCAAATACTTCCCATAGCAATTTTCAAAAATCCCTCATCAGCAAATGACACTTTATCAAATTTTTAGCCTAGGCAAAGTAAACAGTGTTATTTGTGATGTCAACAACTCCCAAGATACCCATTTGTAACCTAATCGTTTGAGCCATTTTTAAAATATTTCAAGTTGTGAGAAATCAGTCATCAGTAAACTATCCATAAATGATATTTTACCCCAAAAACAATTATACATTATTGTCATAAATTATTTGCAATACCTAACAATTTCCAAACACACATTTTGAAGAGAATCATTAGAGCTATTTTTGAAATTATTTTCATGTAATTCAAATGCCAGATATGCATTTTAAACAAAATCATTAAAGTCATTTTCGAAAAATATGGAGTAAAAAAGGATTACTCATTAGTAAGACACCCTTAATTTAGGGCTAGGGTAAAAATAAACTGTTTTAAAACTATTATAAAATCTAAATATCAAGTTTCAGGTGCCAGGGACAAACAGACACGGGGCTGGAGGGGACAGATATAATAGTAAAATACTTTTTTTTTTCCGTGTTCATATAAAGCGTAAATATTCGTCATAATCTCAACAGTAATTTTTTTAACGATCACTACTTTCTCTTAATATGAGACAATAAAATACTTTATCTGTTTAACGAAGCTTAGATCTATGTTTTAATCATTTACTTCAATAAGAGAACGGGTAGACCCTACATATACTCTAAATTCTACCTTAATCATCCTTGCCTCCTTGCCTCACATTATTAAAATACTTACACTCCTGAAGGGTAGTAAGACGTGGCAAAAAAAACCCAACTATTATCCGATCAAAGATTCCAGAAGTAGTCTAGTACGAAGATATTTCCACTTCCCTCCTTTCTTACAACCCTCATTTGCCTCTTCCCGAGAAACTACCCCTCCTGAGACTGCAGATGTCCATTTCGACACAGTTTAGATACTACTTTTACGAGCGCACGCCTTCTAATAATATTTTATAGTACAGAAACTACTTGACAGAGCTTTAATTCTGAATAGTAGTAAGTTATATATTTATAGTACAGAAACCACGTGGAATAGAGATATATAATTTAATAGTAATAATGTTTACTAGTACAGAAACCACGTGAGAAAGTAAAGCATATACAAATTCTAAGTTGTTTTTTTAGAAATGTTTCCATTTATTTTAATTCAACAAAAGCATTCGAAATATTCCAAGTTTTAGTGTTTGAAACTTCAATTTATTTTTTTCTAAGGGCGTTAAGGGGCCTCGATAAGCGAGAAATTGCCACGCAAGCTTTCAACTCTGACGCAATATTTAATTCCACAAGGCATCATTTCAAGATATGGTTCATGCCAAAATAGAGTCAAAAAACCTCTAGTTTAAGTTTCATTAGTAGAAATAAATTTCTGGAAATGGAACGTTAGCTCATTTTGAAAGTTTTTTTTAAAGCATATTTGCAGATGTATGAAAGGAGGTTTGATGAAATGGGGCTCTGAGCCTTTCTCTCACAATTTATTTTATAAGCTCACAAAAGAAAAATTTAAGATATTCAAGAATTAGAAGAGAGTATTCCTATTTACCTTGAGATAAGGAGTTTCGTAGTATTCTTTCCACTCTTTCTTATTGGCGTGATTAAGACTAAGTAGGTGAAGGGCCAAAGGGAATATAATATTAGACAGAATAGAGAAGTAGTGCCAGAAAACGGCGTAGTTCATTTTATTTTAAGCCATGTGGCTCACAGCGATTGTTACTTTTTCGCTTACCTAGGCAGTCGCCTTAACACCAGAAATATCAAATGAGTTAGAGAGTAAAGCAATTAAAACGATTCCAGTTCTCTTTTGACGCTCACGCGTGTAAACGCTTGGTAGTTCAACGTATCACCAACGTCAGAGTTCTCCTGCCTCACATGCATTTACAATATACCCTCTTTCGCCTGGGATTCGATGATTTGAAAATTTGGCAGGTAAATTCTGATCTCTTAACATTTAGTAACAAAAATAATTACATTAGTCCAAAAAGTGGTATATGCTATTTGAATTGAGAAAATATACTGAATAAAAAACAACAACTAACGACCCACTCTAGATTAGGGCATACAGAGCTCTTGGTTAATGAACGCCCTTGTCTCTGATAACCTCACTGGTGACTCGGTAAGTCGGGAATGACCACAGTCATCAACTTGACGATACTACGTAGTAGCTCCCCGATAGAAGACACCTCTCGCACCGTTGTTCCTGAAAGTGGTCTCCATTAGAGATTAGCGACCACGCATGAGATGATGAGGTAGGCAGTTCCTACCCCACGATTGTACCGGAAGCAAGTCTGTCTCGCTAAGCGCCTGACGTACGAGACATTAAACCAACCATTCTTCGTTATCACGAGGCTCGTTCAAAAGTGTCCGGCCGCAATGCTAGTGCCCACTAAACTGAACTAGCCGAGCGCACTCGCTCAGATTTTACGACGATGCCCATAACTAGACAGCTGGAACTCGACCGACCAGACGTTGCCGAGCCACGAATCACTTCGAACTTTGCTCTTTTGTGAGTCTGTCAGGAGTTGGTTTTATCGCAAATTATAACATATAGTCACATTGCTTCAGAGAACTGGCCATGCATTGTCAAACATTTACCAAAGATATTAAAGTGAAGTGGAAGGATAAAAAATACTTCCGCGCAGAGTAAGTCAAATATCGCTTATATAGCAGTGTTTAGTTTAGTTCTCTAAGTATAGGTAGTCTCAAGAGTTCTTGAATATATATCATGAATATCGTGTAATTTAAGTTATCGCGAAATAATCAGCGAAGTAGCTACTACAAAAAAAAATATGATGCGCATTCACAAGGTTTTGTTATTTTTGAGAATAGTTCATGTTTGCGACAAAAAAATATATTATTTTTCAGAAAACGGTATGTGTATGTAACTTATAGGCTACATTAAAAATTGTGTATATTTCTTTAAGAAAACCTGATTCTGTCATAAATTACAAATATAAAGAACATTTAACAAAAAGTAGTTTAATCTAACTGTTTAAATATATATATATATATATATATATATATATATATATATATATATAGAGAGAGAGAGAGAGAGAGTTTATATTTTACTTTAAAAACAATAAAATATTACGCTCACGTTCCCATAGTAGTTACTTTTTTAGAATCACGTATTACAACCCATTCGGGTTATAGGCATATGTATTTATTAGTCTAATGGTATTAGGGATTAGGAAGGTTATATTTAGAGAAAGTGTACCCTCATTTGCGTGGCGGAAGAGTGGAAACCCATTTTGTAAAACCCTCCTCAGCACACCCGACCGAGATTCAAACCTCGATCTTCCTGTCATCGACAGGCCAGCCTACTGTAAGAGTAGCGTCTCAGACAATGTGGTCACCAAAGCGGTTAGTAGTTACTTATTAAGTCAATAATCACCATGATAGTTGGTCATTCCCCCTGCAATGAAACCAATACTGAATTTTGTACGAAATAGTCGCCTATATGTACGGGAAATTATGGTAATTGGGTCCAAACAAATATGTGCAACGCTTGACTTGAGCGAAATTAGAGCAATATGTGGTCAGCGGTCCTAGACTGAGTATATTCTTTACACCCCTCGGACAAAACAAACCTAGCCGGTGGCCACGCCCTGCGTATGCGCTACCACACGTTTTAACATATGTTAAAGACATTACATAATATTTCATTTGCGCTAATCTGTGAATGTATGGGCGCTATTATAGAAGGATTCCTTATTTAATTTAAAAGAAAGGGTGGTCGAGGTCTATAAAACAAGACTAGAGCTGTAAATTTGCACACAAGTCAAACAAGCTCCAATATGTAGCTGGGCTTTATTCCTAACAACTATGTGAAAAATCAACAAAGATGACAAACTATTTTGATTCAATATGAATATATATATATATATATATATATATATATCATTCATTTGACAGAATACGATTATCAACTTTATAACGCTGTAAATCAGCTGTTTCACTATTCAACTGTGAGAATGATTTACTTTCAAGTCAGCAGCCAACTATTCAAATGTCAACAAACTCTGGCTGTAGGTCCTTAGTTTTATTATCCAACCATCAGAATAATGCAGCTGCAATTCAGCAGTGTTATTATTCAACTCTAAGCACAATGTAGCTATTTATGGAGTTTAAGCTATACATCAAGATTATTTTTTAACTGGTGTACGGTGAGTAGACCCATACCACGAAGCAAGGACTAGGTTCAGAACCTATCAAGATATAATTCCTCAAAAACCCAACCCGATCATGGAGATGACCCTAGCTGTAAGTAATTTCCTCCCACGACCTTGGCAGACAGCCACACACACACACACACACGGTGTAACAGTTGCCGAGAGCAACGTCTAGGAACTTCGGATTGAGGTGTTAACAACCCGTACGAAGGCTGTCATTAGACGAGAATAGGAACAGCCTTTGCTAGTAAATGTATCTTGATGATGCACGCGACGATGAGCTAACAATCCGCCACTGTTGCAATTCATAGAAAGACAGAGCAATGTTGCCTCAGTGGCAATTATGGAAAATAAAAGTACCACCAAGAGCAGTATTTTGATAATACCTAAAGGCCGCATTACACGCACCGATTTCCCCGTGTGCTTCTTGAGATGTACTTCCCCGCGGGTAAGTTGCTGGAGGCTGGTACCTATTCCACGTAGCAACTTTACCATCATTTTCTCCAAAAGTAGGTCTATGCGTAGGCGGAGTCTTAATGCCTGACTAGTTAGCGACAATTTTAGTAGTTCAAATACCAAAGACATGGACGGTATACATCATCCGCGCCCACTCCAGACCTATAAGATTCCCGTACTTTTTTCAGTTCTTTTCTCCATGTATGTTTCAGAGAGTTTATTTTCTTCATCACGGTCTCTTGGTTACATCATTCTCCACTTCTTTAAATGCATTCACTAAACTATCCCGCACCCTTACGTTAAGGTTTATATAGAAATATTCCTAACTCTTAGCTCGCCATAAACACGGTATAGTTTATAAAAGTCAATTACTTCTGTCAAAAACTCAAAGTAGCAACGCAAAATCATTCACGTTTCATAAAGAAAAAAAGTCACAAATGTACTCGTTCAAACAGCCCGTTATCAACAACACAATGGTTACAATAAAACTGGTGCTTGGTGAGACTGGCGCATGCGCTCTAAAAGAAGTAGACGTGGAGAAACCCAGGCTGCCATTAGACGCATCAACTTCTAGGCCAGGCGGGAGCAATTTTTTACGGAAATAATTAATAGAACGCTAGAAATTGTTTTGATAGTTTTATTTCGGGGGTCTGATGAATATTCTAAGTTTTCCCCCTAGAAAGACCTCTGCGTTGACCACCATATTGGGAAAAACTGAGCAAAATTTTAGTTTTGCACCAGTATCTCCATTTCTGTCAGTTTTAGTGAAAATAGTTATTACCGCCATTGGAGAAAATAAATTCAATATAAAACTGTTGAAAAAACTTTTTCGCTAAGATCTATAGTTTCGGAGCAATATCTGCAAGAATTTTGGTATTCTCCCATAGCTTCTCAATTTTGTGGCAAATTCAGCAAATTAAAAATATGTGGCACTAGAATAAGAAGTCTTGACCAACAAGCGACCAAATAATAAAAACCCTGGCATGGTAATTATACTTCATTCACGGTAGGAGTTTACCTCTGAAAGGTCTTTTTTCCTACCAATATCCTACTATATAATAGATTTCTGGTAGGGAAAAAGGCCTTTCAGAGGTAAACTCCTACCGTGAACGAACTTTAAAGTAGGACCATTTTATATTTATCGGATTTTACAATTACCACTCTAGTTTAAAATGTTGTCTTGGCTTACGCTTTTAAATACTATCATACAGCTGAAAAAACTCCCCGAAGCTACAAATACATCGTGAATTGTTTTTAATTTGGTGGATTTTTTAAGGTACGTGTAACCTCACCGTTTGTATTAAAAGTAACTTAAAGTGGGCATCACTACTCGATGTAGGTAATTTGTGTTATTTTAGAATTCTAGACCTATAGGCTATATTAATTTAAATTATTTTTTGGGGGGTATTTAACGTGTACTTTCTGAACCAGCCGATTAAATCACTATTTGTAAACTGACATAATCTAGAACAGAGACAATACCCAACTCCCGGCCGTTAATTAATCATTGTGAAAGGGGAAGACCACATTTCACCAATGAAAGTTTTCTGCAATGTCAGGAATCGAGCCCGGGACCCTTAGTTCAGTAGACAGACACGCTATCAACTGAACTAAGATATCAAACCGGAGGTTATAGTTATATAGGAAATGCACCCGTATTTTAAGGTAAGGGGACAGTGGAAAATAATTTAGAAAAAATACATCCTAAGTACACCCATCCGGGATTTGAACCTTGCTCTCCTCGACGCCAGAAAACAGCCATAATGAGCTTAAAATTAAGATCATGTGCCTAAGGCAAGCAGTAAGTTGGAGCACCACCAGGGGTTACGTCTGGCTAGGGGTTCGGCCAGACTGACAAGCGAGCGAGCGCGTGATTAGCAGATAGCTCTCGATAGTTGTTGACGAAGAGGCAAAGATTAGAATCTTGGCTCGGTGAAGTGTGGGTGGTCTTTGGCAAGTGATTTATTGTTGGGTTTTTCCCATATTCTCTCCGCACTAATAGTGATTCTTATTTGTTAAGGCCAACTTTGATTATAATATTTAAGTATTTTAACATATGAATTTTACACATGTATCTATATTTATATAATTTATGGTCCAAATAAATAAATTAGGCCGTTATTAGCAAGCGTGCTAAGCTTACCGATAGTAATAAAAGAGACAAATATCATAAATTGGGAAGTTTTCCTATCACTCAATGGACCAACAACATACAATAATATTCCTCAGCGCCTGTAATCTAGACTGTTCCGGCTTTAGCACTTGAAAAATAGAACCAGTTCTATCTTTAAACGTGTCGCTCTGGTTGCTCACTCGCGCGCTCCAGCCTGGCCACCTCTTATTACAACTCATGTGTTCTATTTTATTTTTTAGTCGCTCGCCCAATCGGCCGTAACCTAATACATAAGTATATATTTTTGAGTTCTGAAAAGCACAATAATTTGTCCATAGCCAGTAGTCATTCATTCAGTTTTTTTAATTACGGTATTCAAACGGCTAACACTGATACAAAAATCAAACATGGTTATAGCGTTGCAATAAAAAAAAATCACGTTATATCAAACAATATGTATCGGCTGTGTTTTTATTAACTCGAGGTAGATCATCGTTTTGGCAACTTCGAGTGTTATTTAAGTGTCCGTTTGTACGTTTTTGAGGACGTCGATGAACTGGTAGAATTATTTTCTCAGTTCCGAGTGGTAACCTTCATGTGCGTTAGTTGTTCCAAGTCCAGTGTCGTGTCGGGACCATATTTGAGGAGGGAAGCGAGCTTCACTTGTAATATAATTATTAGGTAGTCACAGAATTTGGTTATTTCATCATTTTTCGGCATAGCTGCTATAAATTCCATGAAAAAAAGTATCTTCTGCGACCTTGGCATAGATACCATGAATTCCATTAAAAGAGCGGCTTCAGGTTTCAGATGAGGTAGAAAGAAAATCACTCGGAGAAATCGAGCAGTTTCGAATTTTACTTTTTGATAAAGAATACTTAAACCAAGTGATTTTAGCTTCCAAAAACAAACTTATAGTATATGGAAATGGCATCCGCTAATTTTTATTTCTGGAAAAATGTCACGAACCTTAGTGTGTATTGCCTGTTTGAAGTCGATAACGAATTCCATGGGATGAAAATTTAGGCCATTCTCTTCGCATGTTATTTTTATTGTTGAGAAAAGTTGAACGTAACGGCAACAAACAAAACATAGGGACATAATGTCCTTTCCTGAGTCTTAAAATGGTGAAAAGTTGGTAGAAATCTTTCGCGCACTATTAGAAAGTTCCATCGCCTAAAACCACGTCACACCCACATAAGAATTCGAGGTTTGTTTCATACGAAAACATTATTATAAGAGAGTTTGAATCATTCAGAATTAAGAAATTTTAGTTTCTGTTAGTTTGAGTGAAAATAGCGTTTAGGGCTGAGTGAACATCATCTTGGCTGGCAGGAACAGGAGGCAACATTGAATTTTCCGCGTTGTTAAGATTTATCCTCAGTAATGAAAGGTCATTAGTAGTCAACTGAGCTTCATTTTAATGTGCTTCTAGCTCTGCATGAATTAATTTGGAGGGCTTCTCACCCTTAGATTTTAATTTTAAAAAAACAACTTTTGATGGAGTTACTGTTTCTCTCCAAAGATGTCGTGGTGGATCGTGGTTGTGAACCAAATAACTTAAGGAAAAGTTTACAGTGTTATCCTTTCCAACAGTGTCAAGTTTTCTTTTAAAGTGCCACTTACACAACACCATATTTTCATTTCCGTCTTTGCCGCAAGTTTTAACGTGTATTTAAAACCACACACATTCAACGAGTCTTTTCCTTTCTCACTGAACTTTTTTTTACTTCAATTTTACGGGTACTCGACGTTGGATGAGGTTCCATTTCGCTATTTTGAGCGGTGTGTACTGACCTGATAATTGACCTTATTTCAATGTTGATTTCTAAATATCCAATCGTGGCCCAACTTACCTACAATCGAATGCTATTTGGTATTAACATGTGTGCCTGTTTACTTCTTATTGTTTACATAGAATGTTCGTTAATCGGTGCCCCAATTTACTTGTATCGCTTCACAATGGAGCCCTAAATTACTTATCTCAATTGTTGACTGGCCCAACTTTCCCACAATCGTGCCTAATAATTTAATGTAAAACCCATATGTAAGACTAATATAACCTATATTATAACGTATTGGCACTCGAATTTGTGTTGTTTTTTTTGTGTGTGCCACGTCATACTTTCTATATATTCTTGCATATATATATATCAATGAGGTAGGGATCAGGAAGTTAACATGTATAGAAAATGTGCCCACATTTGCGTGGAGGGAGATTGGTAAACTATTTCGGAAGGAACAATTCACCACACCCAACACGAATTTGAACCCAGAACTCTAGTCAAGGGAAAATTAAACTAGAATAGAGTGAGTGACCTTTGCCTTCATATCTGCCTATGCTGGCAGCTAACTTTAAAAAATTGTATTTTTAAAATATATAAGCAAATCATATTTTAGGTTAGCAACCATGAATTTTCGAAATGAGAGCATAAAAAAATCTTTAAAACCGTAATTGCTTTGCTGCAAAAATAAATTAAAAAGGAGGAACAAGAAAACGTGATGCCGAAGAAGGATAGCAACTTTAGTTGTATTCATTAAAAGAACAATAAACCAAGTTGTTTTTACCACGGGGGGATATGTAAACGAATGCCAGTTATAAGGACGCTATTGTTTACTCGAGAGAATGCAAATTAGTCAGCAGGCTGGCAGTAGAAGAAACACAACTTGTTTTAAAAAAGAAATCCAGGCAACACGCAGCCCGATAAAAGTCTGGCTCTAAGACGCCTCGCACCCAAGATAATAGAGCCGCGTGGTGTTTCGTTAAATAGTCTACACAACAGTGCCACAGGGTGGATACCACCATTCCGTATTCAATCCTCCTAGGTCTAGCCTGAACTTGGCGCTGTTCTAACACTCTTCCCTGTGTCTCTCCTGGACTTGGAGCTGCCCTATCACGCCTGCCTATGTGTGTCCTGGACCTAGCACTGTCCTACCCCTCCATCCTTATGTCTTTCTTGGACCTAGCGCTGGCATACCACTCCTCCCTAAGTTTTGCCTGGACCTAGCCCTCACTGTCCTACCCCTCGTCTTCCGAGCCTGACACAGAAGTGGAATTTGGACTGGCATGTGGCATACTAAGAAGGGGTCCTGCTATCAAAGTTAGACAACTACCCTAATTGATGGGCATGCTGACATTTTACTCATACTCCTATAGTTTGGTTAATCAGATGATAAGCTTGGGGTTAGAATCCCGGCCGGATGAGCTGAGGTTTTCCTAAATGGTTTCCCGTTCTCTCTCCACGTCAATGAGGACATCCTCCCTTTAAATTTTGCACTTTTTTTCCCCTTATACAATAAGGTAATTAAAACGCGTAAATCCCGAAGGTTATAATATTTGGTGGGGAAATAAATATAACCAATTAGAGTGCAATATCAAAGTGAGTTGATTGAGAAGTTTTACAAGTATAAATTAATGACCTAGACACGTTACCAACTTGAGTAGCTAAATACTTATTATTTTTGGTGGAAATAAGGTTTTGGTTCAATCTTTTTCAACCTTTCATTTAAATAAAAATTATTACATTTCTGGGAGTCTACTTTTTTTCAAGAGCTTCATATATGATAACTGTATAAGTAAATCATATTTAGCAATCAAATGCACATTTGTATATCTAAAATTTATTTGGGTTTAAAGTTTGGTGAAAATAGAGAGGCAATATTCAAAATTTATTCGTTAAAATACAGTCTATTTAATCATAAACATTTTCATTCCAGACACTAATTTTCGCCATTGTAATGACGGGGTGTTTTATATAACTATATTATGGAGATGTTTTCTAGAAACCTCCTTTTACTTTCCTATAGGAATAAAATGAGTACATTTTACAACCGTGTATCAACATTCGTCTGCAAAGAGGATGAGCGACAAATGTGTTTTTTCCCTTAGCGTCTTACTAATTAGTTATATGCATTTTATAAAACTAACCCGCTTCCAGTGGCCGAATGCTCTAAGGCCTCACGCGCGTGATGGGGATATCGGGGTTCGAATTCAGGCCGGGTCTAATGACGGTGGATTTTTTCCCAAATGGTTTCAGACTCTCTTTTCACGCAAATGCGGGTATATTACCTCTAAAATATTTCCTTCGTCATCCCTACCCCATCAACGTAATTATGCGCTTGTCGTGTTGAGCTCGACTGCTGTGGACGGGGAGATCGAGGTTCGAATCTCGGTCGGGTGAACTGGGGGTCGTTTTTCCTAAATGGTTTTCCACTCTCCCTCCACGCAAATGCGGGTTCACTTCCTCTAATTCAACCTTCCCAATTCCTAGTCCATTAGAGTAATTAGTACTTAAAGCGTATAACCCGAACGGGTATTAAGACGCGGTGCTAAATATTATTATTATCATCAACGTAATTAGCATATAATATGTGTATAGCCTGAACAGGTAGTTAAACGGAGTGATAAAAAATTACACTAATTGAGGGATAAGGCAGATATAATTGATGAGAATTACCCGTATTTGCGTCGTAGGAGAGTGGGAAACAATTTAGGAAAAAATACCCTAGTAAAAATAAAGTATGTCGAAATTCAAATCTAAATCTCCCATTTACCGGCAAAGTCCACGTGCCCACAAATGCGGGTTTATCTGAAATTAAATTAAATCAAATGTACTTTGTGTGTCATTGCCTCCGAGTTTAGCTCAACAACAGTGAAAGCATTTATTGTTTGTGATCAGCTTACTGTAATTGGCACATTACATTAATATTATTAAATTTTTGCCAGGACAATATAAGGAGGGTTTTTACAGGAACGCCCTTAGCGGGTGTGCAAACGGTGCGGTCGCACAGGGCCCCGTGATTTTGGGAGCCCCACGCTTGCTTCAGTGACCAAGAGATACAACCATTTGGGGGGAGGGGACGAAATTTTGCTTGCGCTCTCGTAGGTGATTTAGAAAATATTATCAGAGTGTGAAAACCAATAAAAACATAATAATGTTGCTCGATTTATTGACAAGTTGATTTAACTCCGCCGATTTGCATTTGTGTGTTTTGTCTGGCTGTTTGTGGTGAATATATCAATTTAATTCAAACTTGGTACAGTTGTTCTTTGTGCCTTTATACAGATCTTTCATTAGGGATGAAAAGCGATACAAGGGTTGAAAAGAAATCTACCCTTATATGTAGAAAAACATAGCTATTGCATTATTATTAAAACGTAAAGGGCATTTCTCTGATACCTTAAATGGCTTATGATTGGTATATAGGTGCAATTACTATCACTAAACCAAGAGTAAGTTCAATATTTTTGGGGGGTCAGGGTGAAGAAGATCACTGGAGGCCCCGCAAACAAAGTTTGCTGCGGGTGGCCATGGGTTTTATGTTTAAACTCGACTTGATAGTAAGCAGTATGACTTTGGACTTAGCTTAGTTTTATCGTGAATTGCGGAGGAGATAAAAACCAAAAGTTACGAGTAGGCCCTACTTTGCTAAAAATGTAAATTGTATGTTTTACAGTTAGTTTGTACGATCAAACCGAAAAGAATGGATCATAGTAACAGCTAGTATGCTAATGTCATTATCTGTTTTTACAACCAGACAATGTTGACAACTTTAAACCCACCAAATGTGGGTTTGCCCCCCCTTTCGCAGTGATGAATTAACTTCAAAAAGCTGGATGATGTGTCTGTTCTAGATTATGTCAGTGTATACACGTCGTGTGCTGATATTAGTCAGATGAGAGGCTTCAGAAAGAACACATTAAATATCTAAAAATTATCATATATTTGCTGTATTCCATTATTTGACAAAAGTGAAGGATTAGATTTTGGCCCTCGTGATAATGATGATGCAGCTATATGCGTCTACAAAACATTTTCTTCATCAATACAATAAATGACTTCAAATAGCCATTAAACATGAAGTTATATTTCACACTCAAAACCAATTTTGATCAATGATTTTCTTAGAACCACGTCTTACTAACCATTCGGGCTATACACCTATGTATTAATTACATTGATAGGTTAGCTATTGGAAGACTTAATTCAGATGAAATGCACCTCCATTTGCGTGTAGAGAGAGTGGAAAGTCATTTAGGAAAACCCTCAATGCACCCGACCGGGATACAATTACTGTCTCCCCATCGTTGGCAGGTTAATCCAACACGAGAGTACCACGTTAGACAATGTGGCCACCGAAGCGTACCATTGTTTGGCGATTAATAATATATTAGAAATGTTATCAAAGGCGTTTGTAATTTAATAATATTTAAATTTAATAATTTACCTGTATAATTTAATTGTTTAAATCTCTCTCTAAGCGCACCGGTAGGCACACGAAAAAAGGCGTCAATCACGTATTGTCCTATTCGACATGAGTGGCGGGGAGGTCCAGGGTAATCGAATTCCAGCCGAATGTAACTAGTTTTCCTCTAAGCTCGAACTTATTCATCCTCACCCCTTTATTACTTCAAAGGAATGGTTTCTAGCAATAATTTAATTTTCAAAGACTTTGAATCTGAATGGTCGTCTTCATTACCTACCTCCATCACAAACACTTCTAATAATTAGGTTAAAAAAAATATTTGTACTAGTGCATGATTATTTAATTGGTTTTGAGTTTACCACAAGGGTAAGCACGATAGTATAGTGTATAGTGTATAGTGGAATTATGGTATAAGAACAGTTTCTAACTATTACAAAAGATTCTAAACAATATTTTTAGGTCATGTTAAATGCAGCTGTCACTTTTGAAATAACTTTTATTATTGATATTAATTTACAGTATTGATCAATCTTTTCAGTGTTTCCCGTTTAAATATGTGTTTGTTTTTTAAAAACTATTCTTCCACCAGAATATTTCAATAGGTGTGTGGCGGTTTGGGGTGCAAATCCCAATCGAGTGTTTTGAGGGTGATTTTTCCCGAATGGTATATAACTATTCCCCTAAGCAAATGCAGGTACATTTCCTTTAGACTATCTTCCTCACCTTTACCCAACTGTCGTAGTTAAAATGCGCATTGTTAGGACGGGAAGTATCACGCCATGGAAAATAAAGTTACAAGTTTTTCAAATTGTGTTTAGGTCAATTCTTAGGCTGGTGGGATCGCATCAGATATTAAGTATTTGAGTGTTACGTCACCTTGAAAACTGTAGGGTGGCTAGTTATTCAGCGTCAAGTATTATCTTAATTATTCGGCACGCGGACAAAAAACATTCATTTGATATTAGCGTTAATGAGTCACGAATTGATCATTCAAGCGTTCTCGGTCAATGTCACGGACCACGTGCCTACACACGAACACGTGCTGGACGATTTCACTCACGACACACAACAAACCATGCCCACGAACACGTGCTGGCTGATTTACCTTAGGACCCTCAACAAACGAGGAGTTAAACCCAAGTATCTTTGTCCATTTCATTGTGTGCCAAATTATGGACTGGGATGCCGTGACAGGAAGGATAATTTAGTAAATATAAATATCACTGAGCACGCGGGCTAAATTTCAGGCTCATCTAATATGGATTGCCGGTGACAGTAAAGTCGGGGATTAAATTCAGGTCAAGTTTAATGAGGGTGTTTTTTTTTTTTTACTAAATGATTTTCTACTTTTCTTCGAGCAAATATTTCCATTAAATTCTACCTTCCTCATCCCTATCCCATTAGTATAATTAAATGACCCTGACAGCAAAACACGGCGGAAAGAAAAATGAAAGTAAGCTTTTTGTGATCAAAATTGACTATATAAGTATTATTTTATAGGAATTGTAACATCAAAAGTTACAGCCATAGATCACTTGACTTGACGTTTGAATAAATAAAAGTAAATTTGGCAACTTTCAGATACTGTTTTCCTACCTTGCCTTTACTTTCTCGCGACCCCTCGGGCAAAGAAAGTATTGTGATCATCAAATGGTCGAATTCAAAATGTTGATGAACTTGACATTTCATGACCCCCGAAACGGTGATTGTTTATAATGCAAGCTGCATGTCTATGTATATTTGTAATTGTGTATCAGCCTAGAGTTGATGCCATTAAACCGAATAGGCTAAAACTTGGCATTTGAGATTTTCATAAGGTGCCATTTCGCCACCAATCATAATGTTTTCTTTCCCCAAACCGCAGCCAAACAATATCGAAGAAAGATATTATAAATATAAATAATATTTGATAGTAAAGTCACAGGCTGTGGGCTATATTTCACAGAATCTCCGCCCTGTTGTGAATAGTTCTAGTTACTGGGATAATAGTGGTGGCAAGGTCTTGGCCAGACATTTATTTATATCAGAAATAAATCTCTACTAGATACATTTTTAGTTTTTTACGCTTAATTGGTATATAGGTGTTGAGAATTTTCTAAGATTCCAATAAACTAGCACATTAAGCATAGCTAATAATACTCTTGTGAGATGGGGATGGGGAAGGGGTAACATCTTAAGCAATCTTCCGCGGTGCGCACTAAGCGCTTGTCCTTGAATTAAAGCTAATAAGGACTAGTTTCATAGTCAGACTTAGTACGCCTAAAGTGCGGATCTCTACTCAATACCGGAGAGTCAAAACTTGAATGATATGGATATTCCACTCTGGTTTAGGTAGGTGTCATCCGGTATTTAGTAATTAAAGAGCCGCACTTGAGGCGTACAACTATGAATGAAACTGACCCTTAGACGGAAACTCTGTCGTCTTTAAGACCTAGAATGTTCCGATCACGCTAATATGTTGGGGAGTGAGTCTACCGCTGCAATTTATCTTGTAAAGATATGTAGACCTTGACGGGACGTTCAGAGCGTCCCGTTGAGCAAGTAGAGCAAGGCACCGCTTGTTTTTAACTATGAGGAATTTAACTCCGTAGCTTTCAACGATCGTACCACAAAACTTTCAACTTTAGGTTAATGTACATTAACAAAAATTAAAAGAAAATCACCTTAATGTTTAAGTTGAAAGCCCTTGAAGATGTAGTTATTGAGATAATTATATTTGTCTTCTAACTTTGAAGCTAGTAGCATCTGTTAAAAGAAAATAACTAGGTTTTAATAAATTGAATAGATTGAAAAATACAAAAAATCAAAAGCTATACCAAGTATTTATATTTATGTCAAGGGTGTCCTAAAACTAATGTCGCTATGTTCATTACAAATATTAAACAACTGTTATATCACCATCAGAAGAACATTGAATTAGGTTTATAATGAAGCAAATTTGTATTTGGTCAAAAAAAGTGTTTCCAAACAAACTACAAAAACACTGGCCTTTTCTCTCATACCCTACATCTCCACCTTAACAACTTTTGGCGTGTGTTCGAGTAATGTTTGATTTAATGAAACTCCTTTGAAATAAAATATATACAATATTTAAGGGCTTTCAAAATAAACATTATAGTTTACAGCAGACATTTTGGAAAATGGCGTCTGTCGCACAGATGGTTGAGAGTTACACAATCTTATCACACATTTCTTCTTAAGGTGTGAGTGTAGCGGACGCGATAAATGATCAATGTTTTGCAGTTTTTATATCAGAACATTTTTTGGTTAAAGTAAATAAAATTTTTCTTCGGTAGGAACATAGTTTAATTTTATCCACATGGTGACCTTAGAGGGGAATCTTGCATTGAAACATTTAAAATATATACATATATTTTTCTCAACTAAAATGATTCCAATTGTGTTTCGATTTCAATTTTTTTATATATATATTTTATTTCCTTTAAATGCTGTTTTATCTGATGAAATTAAATGTATCAATGTTTACAAACCTATTCACTGCAAGTGTTGGATTTTTTTATGTTTGACCTAATGACTTGATATAAATGAAGGAGTAAATATTTCCATGTGATAAGACTGAATACTTTCGAAACTAATAAATATTTAATTCTACACATAAAAATTACATTTTTATATAGCAGTTTGATTTTATCTATTTACTTTTTAACTCACTGTGCTAAGGTTTAAAACGTGTTTTAGATTAATGTTGGATTAGTTAGGAACCATTATATATTTGATTTTTAGCCTTTAGGAGGTCGAGTTTTTAAAATAGCTTAACGCACATCTCATGGTGTTCACTCGCATAGGACACTTTGGGCGAGGATATACCATATTTTACATGCTCGGCTAAGGGCGAATGTAGTGGTCATTTTAACTAACTAACGTTTGATCTCGTTTTGAAACCCAAATGATGATCTCCAGCACTCTGACACCACGAACAAATAAAAACTCTCCCAAATCTGGTCCAATTTTCCTTTCTGGCGAAGTTGTCAATCGGCATTCGAATCCTAGCCGTACGTGCTGTCCCCCGCCCCCTTAAACGACGTTTTACTCTTCCTCCACGTAAGTGAAGGTACATTTAATCCAAGATTCCTCCTCACCTCATCCTCAACACCATTAAAGTGCGACAAAGACTGGCCAGGTATTACGACGCGGTGAAAAATTCTAATCTAGAAAGGTTGAGAATTCGTGATTTAGAGAAAATAAACATATTTTTTTTTACCTCGTCTTACTCCAACATTTGAAACCTCAAAGTCGCGCTCACTCTTAAGGTTGTGAATGACTGTGCTGAGAGGGACAATGCTTTAGCTACAGACTTCAATTACGAAACAAGAAGAACATAAACAGTTTCTTCTTAAAGTTGTAGAAATCCACCGTAAACGTTTTCCAAAACCAAAAAAGTGTATTCTTTTAGAGAAAAATGACATAAGTGAATTTTAAAAACATATCAAACTGTATTAAATTTTGTCTATAGAAATAAAAAGTGTTTAAATTTTAAAAAATAAAAGTTTATAAAATCCACTGCTATTATTTTATAGCAGTTTCGATTTTTTACTGTTTAAAGTTTTTAATTAAACTGAATATAAAATTATATACAATAATTTAACAGGCGCTGAGGCAGTAACACATTTTTTAATATAATTTTTTGTGGGGTCTTTTTCAAATAAAAGGAATAAAAAGAGTTAGGTGCAATTTAATGTGTTTGACTTATTTTTTTGAATCAATCATCCTTTGGGCCGCATACAAATATTTCTTGAATTAAAAAATTAAACCTGGGCACGAGAATCGAACCCGGGACATTTGTCTTAGAACACAAACACTTTTAGCACTGAGCTATTCTGGATCCACCCTACAGTGAAAAATGACCCTGAGCACGAGTCGAATCCCTGGATAGCGATAGTTCATTGGTATTGGTACGCTAAGCCACAGTTTCCAGGTTCGATTCTCAGGTGTCCAAGTCATGTCATGTTCCTACTAAGTAATTTAAATTAATTGATTGTAATTATATTTCTTAGAATCAGTGAGTTAATCTAGAGTCTGGATCAAAAACATCTATTTTGAATCTTCAAAACAGAACTTATGTTGAAATTAATTTAAGGTGTTTTAAAACAAAAAATTTGAGAAAAATTACTTTGACTTGCAGATGCGAAAAACAAATTATATTTAATTGTTTGGTTGGACAAGCATATATATTCTCAACGTACTTTTAGACTAGAGCGGGATGTACCACTATAATTAACATAAAACATAGTTTGTACACTATATATCAAATCTGAGGAAAAAGCAGCTATTATGGAGATAGGTTTTATCTTCTCTCTCTTTCGGTTAACTGTTACCAAATCTCATCGCTTTCAATTATGTCACCCGCCTCGGTGGCGTAGTTGGCTAACGCGCTTGTCGCGTTGAGCTCGACTGCTGAGGACGGGGAGATCGAGGTTCGAATCTCGGTCGGGTGAACTGGGGGTGGTTTTTCCTAAATGGTTTTCCACTCTCCCTCCACGCAAATGCGGGTTCACTTCCTCTATTTCAACCTTCCAAATTCCTAACCATTATAGTAATTAGTACTTGAAGCGTATACCCCGAACGGGTAGTAAGACGCGGTGCTAAATATTATATTATTCAATTATGTCTAAAGGTGGTATGCTGATGTGAGAAATAGCTACTGGCAAGACCAACAAACCGGCGCGGCGTTGCGAAATTTGTCTTATAATACAACTAAGGGAAGACTGACCGCACGAACACGAGAAAATGTCGAGGCTGTTTCCCCTTTGTAATCATGCAGTTTCCTTAGAGATGTTATCCTGTGTAGTTATTGAAATGGATGCAAATGAGTAATTAATAGAACCTTATTAGCTCGACCTTAAAAAGGTTTTTCTGCATATTAGTTTGGACAAATTAGCCTGTACGTGTGAACGTTAGCTTACAATTCACGCCGGCAGAAATGTAATGATTGAATTTAAAAGTAATATGAATCCAAGACAGTATTTTAAAAGCACAATCTTGAGTTTGACCCAAGACATGCTGAACTCTAAGTGAATAATGATCCTATTTAATGTAGACCTACGTCTGGTGAGGTTAGAAATATGAATCAGAAATATTAGTTTGATCTCGAATATTGTTTTTTCTTGCACTCTCCAGTCCATCATGAATAAGTGAATTCAGAGGATTATCAGCAGCGCACGACATCCAGTCCTCTCTCTCTATCTGACTGCAGATTATCCGCACATGGCTTAGGTCAGGAGGATGTGGGCTCATATTAATTATTCCTCCATTCTGTGTCTCCTGGGAGGCATTGCACAGAAACATTTCTGGTTAGTCCGCCATTCACCTTTAACGTGTACACACCCCACCTCTCTTTTCACCACCCACATTTATAAATGCAGCTTTCAATCAAAGTTAGTTTCTAAACAGCCACCTGAACTTTGGTTGTGTGTGCAGAAAGCCCCTCTACGCCAGGGATGATAAAACTATGGTGCGCGGACCAGGAGAGTATCAATAAATGCAGAATCAAGTGGACCAACAATGATCCAAGTGATAACCAGATAACAAAGGGTAATGGGGATACAAACTGTTTTTAAGGCCAGATGGGGGAAAGGGGTTGCTTATTTCAACTACTCAACACTAATTATGTCGCAATAATTAAGAGGTGCAGCCAACTTGAAGGGTAGGTAATATCCTCACAGTTCGGTATATCTGATGGAATTGAAATGCCAGTTATGAAACGTTAAAACCACTAAGGAAATCCTCAATTATCATAAAGTAATATTGCAGGCCTTCAACTTTTTCTCAACAATACATTCTCTGTGATTTCTAAGTTTTTCATGAGGGGTTATCATTCCTCTAGACAATTTATTTAGAAGTATAAAATAGAAAATAGAAATAAAATATTTCATAAAATTGAGCAGTTCGAGCTCATGTCATCGGCGTTTACAACATTATGATGTGCCCTTGCTGAGTAAATATATTTATTCAGAATGGAACCCAATGTTCCAGGGAAGATTTATTTTTTATTGGGGGAAGATTAACCATATGATACTATTTTTCTAATACATATTTGTGAACGAATAAAACCATTTAGACTATAGAAATGTCTTCTTTTTCTCGACCTCTTCCTCTGCTATAAATTCCCGAAATATCTGCGTGTCGATAATAAGTTCAATTATGAAAAGGCATTCTCCCCCCCCCCCTCCCCCCAATGCGATTTCTCGTGCACACAAGATCCAAGCGGGGACAGCCCAATTTGCGCGTACACTTGGCATCAGTGTCTTGGGGGTAGAAATAGATTTATATCAGGGATATCACCAGTATGAAAATATCGTCAATGTATATATAAGTTACAAAAATGGATATAGTATTGATCAGCAACAATAATGACCAGTTAGGAATATACAATTAACATAAGTGAATTAATATAAGTAATTTTTAACTACCATCCCCTTCGACAGGGTAAGCATCTCTCAGGAAGCCCATCCCCTCCCGTCGTGGCACGTGTCCCTCAAGTAGCTTGATCCTGTAACGAGCCCGACGATATTTTCAAAGTTCCT
This sequence comes from Timema shepardi, assembly GCA_902151425.1. Classification (NCBI taxonomy): domain Eukaryota; kingdom Metazoa; phylum Arthropoda; class Insecta; order Phasmatodea; family Timematidae; genus Timema; species Timema shepardi. The sequence goes on from CABFVX010000460.1 coordinate 40,267, forward strand.
CACTAGACTGCCTCCACACCATACCAACCCCCACGAACGACAAACTGCCTAACCAGCTAAGTTATACTTTGGAAATGTGTATTCCCCTATTTATCTCCATGCCATTGGCTGTCATTCTATCGATTGTCAGAGTATTTATGAACATGGAAAGTTAAGTCCTAATACCTAAAGAGGGGGACATATTTTTATTAGGTCCACTGTCCCGGAGCGATGCTATCCCTATCAACTACGTCACGGAGCATGTATGTTGTGTATTTATACTGAGGTGAAAAAAAAGCTACGTTGTCCTAAGAATTCTGATGCATTAAGAGATGTACCGGCCTAAACATAACAAATAGGGACATGAAGCAGACTAGGTTATAAGTGGAAAATATCCATATGTAGGGTCAGGTGGGACCTCTCAAGCTCTATGGGTAGGTGTAACATCAGCTACTATGGCTCGGAAGGGGGTCCTAACTACCCCCTTCGATAAGGTACCATATTGTATAGCTCAGTAGGACGAAAAGGTAAAGTGGGATAGGTGTAGTAATAAATAATAATGGCTATACCATGGAAACCCTACTTTCAAAATGTTTAGTAATTTTTCGTTTGTTTGAATTATGTGAAATTCACTTTTCAATATGTTAGTGTATATCCTCTGCATATGCACCAGTTCAAGCATAATTGAAAACTATAATATTTGCTGTGTTCAAATAACACACAAGTTATAACGATACTTTCTATTTTTGGTCAATAGCAAGGTGCTAGGCAGCTTGTACAAAATTTAATAAGGAAAAATGACCAGTGTGTACGGATTTTAAGGGTGGAGTTATAATTGCATTGCCTTTATATCGAGTTAAAGGGTTGTTATACCTCATGTTACTCGTTTTGTTGCGGTAGAAGTTGATGGGCATGATGGGTAGGATAAAATAGAGCCTCTGCTGCCAGTTGGTGAGACTAACTCGATTAGCAATTACCACGGGTCGAACAATGATGTGGAATGGTTAACTTGACATTTCCTCAATACGCAAGTGAATTATAAACAAAACAACCATGGGAAACTCGTGCTAAAGGTCTCATATAGTCTATTTTGCCCAGGATGAGTAGGTAGGATTCCGAATACCTGCAGGTAATTGTAGGGTCGTTTTTCTTAAAGGGTTTTATCTTCTTTCCTCCCTCCACAAGAATTCAGAAATTTTCCCGCTAAGTTCCACCTTTATCATTCATTTCCCTGCATTTGTAATAAAGGAAAATGGGAAACCACCAGATAAAACCTTCAATGCAACCCACCAGGATTTGAACTTAAATCTCTCCATCACCGGCAAACCATTTTATTATTATTATTAGTACCTAATCTTACTACCCGTTCGGGTTATACGCACTTACGCTAATGTGTAATGGTAGGGTGATTGTGAGAGGAAATGGAGGAACTACAGTTTAAGCCTGGCATTCCACACATTCCCAAGTTGTGATTAATACACGTCTTGTCAGAGGTGAAGGAAGGGTTTGGTAATCAGATAAATCTGTACCGGGACCGAGGATTGAAAACCGGACCCCAGCACAGATGTCCGACACCTTACCCCTAGACCACCAGGTCACCAGAAATCACAATACAAAAGCTAATTATTTTGCGTGACCAGCGATGAAGCTAAGGGGAGTTTTTTTTAACACCACGTCCTACTACCAGTTTGGTTTATACGCATTTGTAGCCTTCTAATTATTCTAATGTGTTATGAATTATAAAGGCTGAATTCATAATAAGTATACCCGCATTTTCATAAAGTCTTGAGTGGGAAATCAAGTTTGGAAAAAACACCCTCAGTACACCCAACCGGGATTCGAACCCCAATCTATCTAACATCGGCAGTCTAACCCAACAAGAGAGTGACGCCTTAGAGCGTATGGCCACTGAAGCAGATCTATTGATAGTCAACTGAACAACGGGCGTATAGTTCCATTTTCAAAGGAAGAGCCTTATTTAACAGGTATAAATGTTGCTAGATTTACTTTCCGTACTTACACGTCGCCATGTAAAAATATGCAGCTGTCACTTTTGATGGATATTATTGATACCTATAAAATAGTACCCATAATATAGCAAAATGTTATCAATTTTGGCAGAAAAATAATATATAATCATTTTCTTAAAGGTCCTTTCAATAAAAATAGAAGTGTTGGGCGTTAATCGGGCGTAGTTTCCAGCGAGCTCTGTGGCGTTTAGTGAGCACTACGGCCAGTGAGCACGGAGTGGCCAGTGAATGTCAGCTAAACAGAAAAGTGGTCCAGATAGAGAGTTAGTGTACTGATCTAGTTATTCGCCGACCCAGTGGCCTCGAACTCGGTCCACCGTGACCAGTCACCTGACGTGCCCCTCCTCCTCCTAGGGGCTAACTTCCCACCCACATATGCCTCACCACTACCACGAGAATGAACGTGGAGGCTCAGCCTTTGTTCGGCGCGGTCACGGCGTAAACCGGCCTCGTGGCATGGTGGTCAGAGCCCCTGGCTGTTCCCGGACTCGATTCCCGGCAGGTACAGGGGAGCTTTACTAGAAACATGAATAATTTTCATGGTCACCAGGGTTTGGTTCTTTACGAAAAAGGATGCATAAGTAGTACGTTCGATCTTTCCGCAAATTAAGCTACAAATTGATGTAAACCAAACTCGCCATTATTATTATTATTATTATTATTATTAATAATATTGCCTTAGTCAGGTTTGAAACCATTTTCTTATTACAAATTCGGTCAGGCGCACTGGAGTTGGTGTTGTAGAGTGCAGTTTTACATCATTTCTTCAAATAAATTTTGGTACAATCACTCTAAATTAATTCAATCATCCCCATCACATTTGCCAGCTAGTCATTAATGATGTGTGTGTAAGCATTAATTATTAATAGTTCAGCTTATTTTTCTCTAGTCCAACCTAACAAAAGTAATTATTTTGTGTTAGTGACCAGCCTTTTATAAAGTAACTAGCAGAAGTACCCGGAGTTTGTCGTACAACGGATTGCGTGGTTGGCCTTGGCAACGCTTTTATTTGCTTCAAATTTACAGAGAAAATTCTTCATTTATTTCTTCCAGCACAGTTTCTTATTAATAAAAAAAATCTAATACAGAATATTTTTAAATTTCTGCTTCGAGGTGTACATGTTTGTGCACAGGGGCTGTTCACTTTAAAATTTCAGCCCTCTGCGTGCGTTAGATATCACACAATGCTCAGGACAGGCACATTTAAACTCTTAATTTTATTAATATATATAGAAATGGACAGAAGACATTTTGAACTAGCGATAACAATATATTTTTAATTTTAAAAGCGCCATAGTTCACTCCCACCGAAATATTTGTTTATTATTATTATTATTATTATTATTATTATTATTATTAGCACCGCGTCTTACTACCCGTTCGGGTTATACGCACTTACGCTAATGTGCAATGGCAGGGCGATTGTGAGATGAAATGGAGGACCTACAGTTTAACGTGGAATCCGAACCACGGTGGAGACCTGGCATTCCTCACATTTGTTTATTAAAATTGTACCTGTAGTCGCTTGAAAAATACAAAATGCTAACCTGCAACCTTATTGTATACATCGCATATGAATATTCAATAGGGCTATCCTTCTATTTACACGAATGAGGAATTAAAAAAGTAAAATTTAGAAGAAATGTTACCGCATGTGTGTGTAAATAGAGTAAAAAAACCTTTAGGAATAAAACATCCTTTGTATATTCGACCTGGATTCAGTGGCGAGAAATGCTACTATCCAATTTCCACAAAGAAATACTGGATATTAACCGTGTTGAAAACTTTAACTGCGCAAGCGCAACCTTTCGCAACGCCTAGTGAAAACAAACGAGAACCATCCCGTATATTTCCACTACTGTTCAAGGTGCGTAATGACCCTACTTTTTCTTTTACAAAAAAAAACAACAATATATTTTAAAGTCCAAACAAAATACATAAATATTACAGTTTGTTTGTTTTTGAATTTTTGCTAAATTTTCAATGTTTTCCCATTTTTTTAAATTACCTTGGAATCTTGGGTCATGTTCCCCTTTAATTTCATTGGTACCCAGTGGGGCGAGATTTATGGTTTGGATACAGATGGAAAAATATTTTTCTTTTTTAAGTTTCTTTCTAAAATTCTACTCAAGAAGAATAACCTGTGGGACAGCCCAAAATTTGCACCTTAAAATGAACTATTGACTAGAATGCTAGCTCATATGTTCCTCATCCATTCACATATATTGTTTTGAGAGCAGAGTCAGCCTACGTGTCACAAAAACACAAAGATAATTATTAGCATAATTAGGTAGACACAATAACTGACCAGTTATAGACGTGAGCATATATTGCTCATCAGCATGCGTGGGCAAGAAGAACAGGAAAAGCAGGAAGGTTTCAATAAACTCAAGTGATAATCATGGGAGACTGTGACGAACATGAACACACCACAATAGATCAGCAGCTTATCAATTCGCTTGGGTTGGGACTTTAAGTGGATAAGAATTAACATGAGAATAGCACAATACAGCATAAATACTTAGATTAACTGAGAATGGAGTCACAGGAGATAAGAATGAACATGAACATAGCACAATAAACCAGAAATACTTCAATCAGCTCAGCATAGAACCGTGAGAGATTATGATGAACATGAACATAGCACAATAGCAGCAAGCCATTTTCTAACTCGGGTTGGAATCACGGTAGACAATAATGAACAGGCTGGCCTATTTTATCATGTGCTGCCCGCAGAACTTAATGTAGCGGGAAGGCGGGTCTTAAAAGCTCCTCGGAACCAGATTTGAGAGCGGTAAACGCGCAAGAAGCACTTAGAACGGAGACTCGTTTCCTAACATCGATCTGCTCCCCGCCCTCAGTCTGCCCACGCTGGGTAAATAACTGCCCCAGTACACTCTAGCACTAAGTTATTCCCAAAATATCAGCCCTAAAATCACAGATTTACAACTTGTAATTGTGTAGAAATAACTCAATTATTCTTTCATTACGTCCCCGAAAACCGCACGTAAACACTCCCAACAGTAACAATTTTTTGTTACTTCATCACCTGTCTAAAATAGTTTTGGTCAATTTGTACCGTTATCTATACCCAAATCAAAACAAACTGCTATCCGCATCGGTGGACCTACTGACAAAGGCGTCCTTCTCGTCTGGTATTTTCAGCCATTGCTTAGAAGGTTAGGCTTAGAATACCAATTGGGTGTTGGGAATTAAGATTTATTTTATTATTAAATTTGTATTTTTTTTGTGTAAAGTGTATTTTATTAAAATTTCAACTTATATAAGTTAAACTAAGTAGGTAGATTATTAAGTAGAATCTTATTCAGGGGTGAGAAGATTTTTAATGTTACATAGTTTTGTTACTCTATCGTTTCTAGAATAAAACATTTCATACTAGTAGAATACTCAAGATATTAAAGTGGGAAATATAAATTAATTCCTTTTATAAATAGTTTGTCCTCGAATAGACGCTAGTATACTAACTTTCGTTCGGAATATATTAGTATTCATCGTCTCAGTTTTAGTCCACTGTGAATGTGTGGATTAATTCTCTCCCACTTGGTTCACTTCTGTTCCTCTGTATATACGTCTCTCAGTACGCGTTCCTCTCTCAGTGCACTTTTTTCTATGTACACACTTTTGCATCTTTGTACTCCTCCCTTTACCAACTTTTATTCCTCAAAAATACACTTCTTTCTTTGTTCACATATCAATTTGTGGATCATTAATAACACCTTTCTAGCGCTCTCTTCTCATTCATATAAAGGCTTATACCCTACATAGTTTATCAACAATTTTGGAAACTCTCATTGGATGTTAAGTCATGTTAACAACCAATTTAGTTATAAAATAATTAAACGTCGTTATTGTTTATTCCAGAGATATAGCAATAAAGTTCAGTACAATATTTTATGGCAGCTATACAACACTATAGGCCTAATATACCACAAAGTGTTTAAGGATATGTGTTTTTAAGGGCAGAAAAATATATATATACATACACACACACGCTTCTAACCCTATCAATCCACTTCTCTCTCTTTCTAATGTGGGAGTCACAATTGATCAAAACCCTATCGTATCAACTTAATGGACCAAGAATCAACATAATCCTCTCTGCAGGCCTGCGACACAGAATAGTTTCAATCAATCTTGCAGCCTCCGTCAGAACAAAGGAGCAATTTATCCATGTTGCTGTGAGGGACACAACATGAATCATCATAAAACTATAGAGGTTTATGGTAATCAAAATTATTTGTTCAACTAAATTTATTCATTCAACATTAATTTAGATAACACATACATGAAGTTTATCAATACTAAGTTTCACGCCATTTATGTCTAGTAGTCACTGTACCCAAGCGAAAAATCAAGCAGGTCAATTTTCTCCCTTGTTCAAATAACAGGGTTTGTAGTAAATCCCGGCGACGGTTCGTAGGGTTTGATTTTTGCGCAGCTCCACAGCTCAATACCGTTTTTACTAGATTATTTTCTATTACATATATTGAAAACAATGTAATAATAGTGCCCATACATTCAACGGCTATCGTAAATTATTGAGACTGGTTTTAGACCATAAAAATATATTCCTTTTTAGTATTTTTATTTGTTCCTTTTTCTAAGCAAAAATGAACCGGAAAAAAAGAGGAGTGGGATCTATTTGCTTCATACTGTAGCTACCATAACCCATAGGTCTAATCAATTTTAATAGATTAGTCAAATATAATTTTGGTTTAAGACCTTGTTATAAAACAGACTAGGAAAGCTTATATATATTCCTAAATATTTGACCACTTTACACGCAAAATCTTAGTACGTTATAAATTCTGGCATCCCTATCTCTTCAGAATTTACGAAAATATAGGATGTGGTGGTAAAGGACAAGCACTATATTTAAAACTCAAATTTGCATGGGTATTGGGAAACTATTTGTGATCATTTAACCACCCTCAGTACACTCCGCCAGTATTAAAGCCCTCCCATAGTCAACTAAAAACTAGATTAAATGAGTTATACGTCTTATTTTGCGTAACTGTCAATGAGGGATTATGATATTTATTATCTCCACTTAGTGTTAATAGATATCATGGGAGATTATTAAAAATAAAATAAAAATCATTGGTAGAAATATATAAGTTGACTAGTTTACAGTGTTATTATTATTAGCACCGCGTCTTACTACCCGTTCGGGTTATACGCACTTACGCTAATGTGTAATGGTAGGGTGATAGTGAGATGAATATGGAGGACCTACAGTTTAACGTGGAATCCGAGCCACGGTGGAGGTCTGGCATTCCCCACATTCACAAGATGTCTTGTCAGAAGTGAAGGAAGGGTTTGGTAATCAGATAAATATATGCTGGGACCGAGGATTGAACCCCGGCCGCCAGCATAGAAGTCTGACACCTTACCCCTAGACCGCCAGGTTACCGTTTACAGTGTTAGGACAAAGTATTTTCAAAGGTTTTATTTTCAGTCGCACTGTACAAAATATGTTTCCAGAAGACAATATGACTCGAAACAAGAGCCAAATCAGTGGATACGTGTTATAAATTTCATATTTCAAGTCTAGTTTGTCGTTGAGGTTTAAATCCCAGCTAGGTGTTATGAAGGTGATTTCTATTTATTTTAAATCCCCACGAGTGCAGATATATTCTATCTTAATTTTACCTTTATTTTTGTACCATCGGCGTAATTAAAATACGTAAAAGAGCCCAGCCGGGTAGTACTACACAGTGGGGCATGGCGTTGTAAGATTCCAAATGGAGCGCCTTATGTATGTAGCGCCTGCAGTTATACACCATACTACCCACAGCTCAGTCCGACCTCGCATGTTGCCTAATTTAAAAGAATATATTGCCACTTCAGCATGTAGCACCACCTGCGTGGTTGTAGAATACAAGCGCAGGCCGAGGATACAGCATCGGGTAGGTTAAACAAACAACTGGTTTTATTGTTTAATATAATTCAATTCCAAGACAGTCAAAAATAAAACTATTGGTGGCGTCAATTCATATTTAATTTGCTCGGAACTTTGGCCACGCTTTTCCGTGGAATAAATGTTTAGTAGGGAGGCCGGGGGGGAAAGAGTTACTAGTTTATCTAATACTAACACCACACAAAACAAATACGCATATATTTTATGGTTAAATTAGAACGCTATAAGAAGAGAAAATATCAAAATTGCTAGTATTGTTCATAGAGCTCTGAATAAATATATTTTAGGATTTGAAAATATTAACGATATTAGCCAAGGACTGGCTGGATGTCATGTAAGGCTGCAAATACCCCTACCAAATCTACATTTGTGAGCTTCAACCAACTCGATGCACTTTTCCACAGTAGTGATTCTTCAACTACCGGGGTTCAATCCTCGGTCCCGGCACAGATTTGTACGATTACCAAACCCTGACTTGACAAGTAGTGTATTAATCAGAACTTGTGAATGTGGGGAATGCTAGGCCTCCACCGTGGTTTGGATTCCACGTTAAACTGTAGGTCCTCCATTTCATATCACAATCACCCTACCATTACACATTAGTGCAAGTGCGTATAGCCTGAACGGGTAGTAAGACGAGGTAATAATAATAATAACTACCGGGTTGTCAATCAGCTTGATCCTAGATCAAGAAAAGTTCGGGTTGCAACATTTCTCTATTTCTTTCCTGTAGCTGCTTTTGATTTCAACCATTCTTTTTATTTGACATCATTGAATAGCTGAAAAATGTTACCTTATGATGCCATAATGTTGACACTTAACCTTAAAATTAAGTCTTACTAAGCGTATAACCCGAACGGGTAGTAAGACGCGGTGCAAAATATTATTTTTTAATATCTCTCGATATATTTTTAGCACCACATCTTACTACTCGTTCGGGTTATACGCTTATATACTAATTACACTGATGTGTTATGGGTAAGGTTATATTTATATGAAGTGTACCCGCATTTACGTAGAGGGAGAGTGGAAAACATTTTTAGAAAATAATCCCTAATACACCTACCTAGATTCTAACCTCAATCTTACCGTCATCAGCAGTCTAGTCTATTGCGAGAGTGACACCATATACCATACAGCCACCAAAGCGGGTCCCTAATTGTTACTGGTACAACTGAAAATTAGGTTTTAAACATGGATTGATCAACTTATTGATTTTATCATCAAGTCACTGATTATTAATTGTGCAACCAGCCCCAAGTCTTTTCACGGGTTTGTTTTTGCGCCTCATCTTACAGCCAATTCGGGTGACGGTTTTCAACTGTTCGCAGCCCAAATTTGATAAGAGTTATTTTGGAATATTCTTGTCTCTCTCACCCCGTGGATACGATACTGATAGATTAACACAAGTAGCTAATATATGCGTGCAAATAAAAAAGAGTAAATAGTTTATTGTGAAAACAGGGATAAAGGCTCGAGACATTCCTCTAGTCCCCATCACATACCAACTGTTCCAACTATGCGCGAAAACTGGTGGGCACGCAGACAAAGGTTAGTCTAGTCTAATTTGCCAGTGACTAGGAGCGGGATTTGAAACCCAGCAGGGCTTAGTGAGTGTGTTATTTCCTGAATAGTTTCCAACCATCCCTCCACGCAATAGTGTGTATATTTCCCCTTAAATCTCTCTTATTTATCATTACTCCATTAAAGTAGTTGAAATGCGTAAAGTATTTTCTTAGTACACAATTCAATTGTTTTCTAGGCATTCTAGTAGGTATTCCTATTTTCCCAGACCTTAGATTGAAAAATAATCAATTAAACTTCCATTTTTTTTTTATCAAATTGACTAGAGGGAAGTAACATAAATGGTGTTTTGATAAGGAAAAAAATACTTTCATTTAGAAATGTATAGTCATCATAACGCAACTGAATATTTCAAGGAGATGGAGCAATGGTAGGAAAAGGATATGGTATATGTGTATTTTTGAGTTATTAAAAATACATCTTATTGCGATAAATTGTGTTAGATATTAGATTATTATCGTTATTAAAATACGTTCTTTTTTTTTCATCCCCAATTTTTATGTTTGAGTCAACAACGTATAATACGGTATGAGTCTGTAAAACGCGGGACGAGTGGCAATCTTAGGGTAAACGTTTGACTGACAGTGAATGGTCACACTAGCTGCTATATCCTGATTTTTGTTGGAAGAACCGTTTAGAAAATACAAACACATATATTTGCAGTCAACCTCGATAAGATTTTATTGTATTAATTATTATTATTTTATAGGTATTGATAATAGCTAACAAAAGTAGAAGCTGCATATCACATGACTTAATGTAGGCCTATGAATATATTAAAATTGTTTTGGTAACTTTAGTAACTAGCATATACTGTTCTTCCTACCAAAATCCCACTAAAGCAGTTATATCCATTTCATAAGTTGCTAGGTTTGTGTATGTATTTGTATATATGTGAGAGAGACTGAAAAATAAGGCATGTGGCGTTGCGAAGTGTAGAGCTTCCAGATAAATTACCACCACTTTTTGGTAGTTCGCGTAAACACAATTAATTATTATTATTATTATTTAGCACCGCGTCTTACTACCCGTTCAGGTTATACGCTTTAAGTAATAATTACGATAATGGATTAGGAATTGGGAAGGTTGAATTAGAGGAAGTGAACCCGCATTTTCGTGGAGGGAGAGTGGAAAACCATTTAGGAAAAACTACCCACAGTTCACCCGACCGAGATTTAAACCTCGATCTCCCCATCCTCAGCAGTCGAGCTCAACACGACTAGCGCGTTAGCCAACTACGCTACCGAGGTGGGTCACAATTAATTAAAGTTAGTAGTAAAAAACACTATTACCGTGGTCATGAAAATAATTTTTTTCTCTCAGATTTTAGAATAAAAATATAAAATAATAACAGTAAAGCAAATCAATTGGTATGGTGAAATGCACTAAAATACAATAATATTGTGTTTCTGAGATGGTTTAGTCCCTATCTAGAAGATAAAAAACACCCCATAATTTCGCAACAGAAGACGAGAATAAGATATGTTTTCGATTAATAAAATTAATTTAGTTCACTTTCCTTCTCATAGAAAGGTCTACTATTTAAAAGAAGTTAAATATTCCAAATTCCCAAATATTCCAGTATTTTTATTAGTTTTGAGTTCACTTCGTTTTCCCCAGTTTTCCACAAAGATATAAAAAAGATCCCTGAGTTTTTCTGCTTTTCAAAGTGCTTGGTAGCCCTGGTATAAAAGCCCAGACGTGTGGTAAGACAATATAAAAATAACCAGCAACCAATCAAGTATCAGTGAATGTTAATATAATATATTGTTCATCTGACCGACAGTGGGCAACGTCTCAACTTGTCTGTCATAGACTATAAACAACATTACGGAGACACGCTTCACGGACAAGAAAACACGTTAAAAGTGACAAGGTCAAATACACCAACGAATGGTCTCACTCCCAAGGTCGGCAACGTCGATGAATTACCCAGCTTGGAGATATTGAAATGCAGGAAAAAACACGGGCTGATGATTTCTTAAACAATTATAATATCCCCTGGCAATACTAATTGATAAGAATTGTCCAAATATCCCGGTGATCAGGCGCGGATCTGCATACCGTGGCACCGGTTTGTGTGTGTAAAATTACCTTTCCCACATATTGAAAACATTTTAAACGGCTCACCAAAATAATGTGTTGCATAAATAAAGAGGAAAATTAGCCGTCTCTGATTTTGTTTCAGTTTTACTATTATATTTATATCTAAACTATACTAGACCAACGAATAGTTTGAGCGTCATCACTGTACAAAGCAAAGATCACTAGGTAAGTTGGTAGTTGGAGAGTCAGCACTGTAACACGCTAGGAGCACTAGGTCAGAGCAGAGAGAAGAGCAAACGTCAATAATGTGGTCTGGACTCGGAGGGTGAAATATAACGGGGCCAGTCCCCTTGCACCCTACGCAGCACCCACACAGCAAGGTAGTGAAAAACATCGCCACTTAATTAACCCGCCCACTCATTATTCAACCTTTCAACACCACCACGCGGCGAGACTGCGCTCTCGCCCCAGAGTATATCAGTAGTGCATGGAGCTAGTTTTGCACAGCTACATTATGCTGAGGGCAAAAAATCGAATTAGTTTCATATTACATAATCATCAGTGGGCACCCAGACTAAACAATAAGTTCTCAAATATTGTATGCCAATGACTCAAATATCGGGGGTTCTAATCCCAACCGGGTGTATTGATGTGTTTTTTTATCTCTAAGGTTTCCCGACCTCTCTTTACCAAAATAAGATTACATCAGCTAAAAATTCTAATTTTCTCATCCCTAACCCATTAAAAAGATTAAAATAAGCACATATCAAAAGGGTAGTTCGATGCGATATAAAAAAAATTAATCAATGTCACGTTATCTTTGTTTGCGCAGCATCTTACCACCTGTCCGGGTTACCTGCACATCTATAATTATGTGGTAGGGATGAGGAAGGTATAGTTTTGGGATGTGTCTACATTTGCATATACGGAGAGTGGGGAAACATTTAGGAAAAATAATCCACAGTAAACCTTACCGGGATTTGAACTTCAACCTAACCATAATTTAAAAAACAAGATCAGACAAGGCTAACAACTTAGTAACTGTATCCCTGATTAAGCTTTTTTTATGTTGTTAACGATCATAAAAACTTAAAAACAACATCTGTTTTCTTCACATTACTAGCAACTACAAATATCAGCAGAGAAAATTTGCCAGAGAGTAAATATAAGTCAACATAACATGCTTTTACGGCCCATAAAGTGTAACATAAATTCATTGGCTTATTCATCTGTCATGAGAAACCCCATTATTTATTTAGATATTTCACTTTTGCTTGTAATATTAAAAAATACATGTATTTAATATTTGACGTAAACATTAATTTATCCAAGCTAAAGATAAAAGATAATATCCATGCACTATAATACCCCGTACACAAGGGCAATGTTTTCAAGTAGTGATCTCAGAAAAAGTTTACTATTATCGGCTGAACGACCAACCATCATGGCGACTGTCGGTAAAACGAGTAGCAATCATTAAAACTATTGCGTAATTTGATCGCTGCGCAGGTTCTAGTTTATGTGGATATTTACGCACAAACGCATCCGCAAAGGAAATACAAGTTGTCTTACTTTAGCAAACTCGACATTGAATTTTCTGTATATTATAAAAGTTAAACGAAATATCTTATATAATATATATTATATATATCATATATATATTAATTTTCATGCTTGGCCGCCGACAAGTTAACACGTTTAGTGATGTCTATACAAGTTTAAAGCTCAAAACATTCTTTGATAAATATTTCAATATATATATATATATATATATATAATTTATGTAAATCGGTAAAATGTATGAACGCTATGACAGGATTGTCAATGTGATTGAAGTATCTAGCATATAATGTTTTGAGCTGTAAATTTGTATAGACATCACTAAACGTGTTAACTTGTCGGCGGCCAAGCATGAAAATTAACTTAGACGATTTCTCGTGGGTTCAAAGACTAAACCCTCTTCACGGTAAGTAGGATGGTCTGAAAGGCTTTTTTCCCGCTCATAATTATATTTAAGATTGTTGTAGGAAAAAAATACCTTTCAGACGTTCCTTCCTACCATGAATAAGGTATAAATAGATTTTCTCACCGATCCTTAACGCGTGTCCCTCCTAGAAGTCAAATTGTAGTCCTACCACACACAGTCGTGTGCGGTTTGCAATAATAATAATTAAATAATAAAATAAAGCCATTGAATAATAATTAAATATGAAATCACGGGAATTTACAAAGCCATTGTTTTACCGGTTGTTCTATTTGGGTGTGAAAAGTGGTATCTTACCTTACATGACGAAAATAAATTTAGAATATTCGAAAATAAGGTGCTTAGGAAGATGTCTAGCCCAAAAAGGGATGAAGATACTGAATAGTGAAGGAGGATACATAATGACCTCCTATACTTATCACAAGACATTGTTAAGATAATAATGCTCGTAGGTTAGGGGTGGGCAGGTCATGCAGCGCGAATGGGAGAATCTATAACCGTGTTCAGAGTATTGACTGGTAGACCCAATGGGAAGAAACCGTTGAGAAGACCTAGACGCAGATGGGAGGATAGTATTAGAACGGAGCTGAAAGATATAGGGTGTGGTGAAGGTGGACTGGATAGAACTAGCCCAAGATGAACTTTGAGTTCCTAATGCAAAAGAGTAAGTAATCAATACCAACGAGATTTTTCCCTATACTGCATCTTACTACCCATCAAGATTATGTGGATTTAATTATGCTAGAGGTGTAGAGACGAAGAAGAGTAGGATACAATCTAGGAAAAACTCCCGTATACACACAGCCAGAATTCAAACCCTGACCTCTAGCACCGAAAAAACATATTAGTGAGGATGACACTTAGCCCGCGTTTGGTAATGAAAGTAGATTTAGTTGCTTTATAAACTATATTATGTCTGATGTCGATGTCTGTATTCTTACTATATTCCAAAGATACAGGAGTAAATTACGTGGTAGCTATAAGTCGATTTAAATTGTGATAAATGTACTACGTTCATATAAATTTTAGAATTACCTGCATACTCCGAATAAATGTGTCAAGTTGTAAAGTATACAATTACCATCAATTCATTGATGATTTATAAAGGGGTCTTTATAAATTTGGCCACAACGTTAATTATAATGATAACTTAAATTAGATGAGTGGGAAAGTAATCAATCTACGCAATATTGTAACGTCTAAGCTTAAAGTCAGAAAAAGTTAGTTGGCAGGAACTTGATTATAACTTAAAAAGATAACTTCTTAGTTATACCAAGTTTTTACAGAGAATGTAGATTTATTTTAACAATACCATTTTAAAAAATACTCAAGTTGGTTTGTCCCAATTTGTACTTGAGCACCAAATGTAAAGTGTAATTGCATTTTGCGTCCTGGGCAAACAAAGATTTTTTGGATGTGACATGGGTATTTTCTTAGAGTGAATAAAGATAGATTAGTTATTTCACTATCAAAATGTGCAACTGTCATAGAATTTGGACAGTTTTAGAGTGTATATAGTGGGGTATCAGGGACTTCCAGACCCCCCTGGGATTCGATGGACCTCCCCTAAGAGGGTTAATGTATACGGATAAAATAATGCATTGGCCTACGACCTTGAGTATAATCCATCATTGGCAAATTTGACAACTATTAATTTTCAGGCGAAGGGGGATAGGAATGAAAAAGGTAGAATTTAGAGGAAATCTACCCGCATTTATGTGGGATGTGGAGGAAGTAATAAACCATTTCAGAAAAAACTATCGAGTACAATTGGCCGTAATTCGAGCTGGCAAACCGGACGACAGAATTGATGCCTTAGTCCACGTGTTCACCGATACCAATTCTGGTGCTAGTGTTATATCGCTAAACAATCATTTTTATTTAAAATTAAAAGGGGCTAGGCGTTATTCGGTCAACATTCTCTAAACATAAATACACTACTAAGAGGTAGACTAAAGGAGCGCTGAGCCCCAAGTTTGTTTGTTTAAAAAAAATCTTTAGAAGGTTACCCGCCTCGGTGGCGTAATTGGCTAACGCGCTTGTCGGGTTGAGCCTGACTGCTGAGGACGGGGAGATCGAGGTTCGAATCTCGGTCGGGTGAACTGGGGGTGGTTTTTCCTAAATGGTTTTCCACTCTCCCCCCACGCAAATGCGGGTTCACTTCCTCTAATTCAACCTTCCCAATTCCTAATCCATTAGAGTAATTAGTACTTAAAGCGTATAACCCGAACGGGTAATAAGACGCGGTGCTAATTATTATTATTATTTAAAAGGTTACATTAGCTCATTTTCGATTAAGTTTCCCCACGAGGTATCGCGGTTCCAAGATCAAAGTAACTTGAATGGTAAGAATCGTCATATCTTCCTCAAGTATATAAAGTCCATTTTTAAATAGGGTCACCACAAAACAATTTAAGGTGAATGATAATTTTGTCAGTAGTTTTGAAGATGCATAGCTACTATTTCCATAAGAAACATCGCAGAATGAGGATATTCAACTAAGTAGGCGGAGCCCTGTAACAAAAAAATTCATATTGCAGTTAAACACATTAAAAGTTTGCTTACAAAAAAAACAATATTTGGCAATGGCATATAGCCTTTTTGTTTGAAATTATTGATTATAAATGATTGACTCCGGAGGGCCCATAGTTCGAGGAGACCCACATTCCTGAAGATAGCTCTATGAAGGAAGAACCAACTTCTGAGAATTTGAAAACTTGGGAAGGTTATTGTTTGCCCGGGACGTAAACTCAAAGTTTGGAAGAGAAAGACAATCTTCTAGTTGTCCTTCCAGGTTTAAAACAATGGCGGCTTGTTCGGTAGCGAGTCTTCATATTAATGTTTTCACATTACAGATTAAACCGGCAATTACAAGGAAAGGCGAATTCTTAAGTAGGATTTTAAGTGTAAATGAAGACGTAGGTCAAAGTGGAAACGTAACGACATTATTTGTAGTGAGCTCGAGTTGGGAAAGACCCACATCGAAGAGCACTCGGAATAAACTTCAAGCTCGTCTCATTTGGTTTGACGGTGACGGAAAGGCCGGGGTTCGAATCCCATCCTGGTGTATTAAGAGATCAAGAATGGGTTCCCTTAAGTTGTTTTTCACTTTCCCTCCACGCATTTCCTCTAAAAGTACCTTTCTCATCCCAATTCAATCAGACATAATATGGGGACAGCTCGTAGGGGCAGTAAGACACCATGAACCTTTTCCTATCAGTCAAATTGTAACTTTTTATTTAGCACCGCACCTTACTAACCATTCGGGTTATACGCTGTACTAATTATGCTAATGGTTTTAGGGATTATGAAGGTTTTATATAGAGGAAATGTATTTGCATTTGCGTGAAGGGAAAGTGGAAAACTAGCCTCAATACATTCTACCGCGATTCGAACCTTGATCTCCCCGTTATCGGCAGTCTAGTCTACTGCAGTATTAGCGCTTTAGACCACGCGGCCACCAAAGCGGGTTGTAAGTTAAATTCTTCATGTTAGTAACTACTACTCTTATTATTAATTATTCATCAGTATATAAATATTATTTAGTTATTTTTGTTTATATTATTTCCTTAGATAAGTATATGTATTTGCAAGGTACTTGTGTACTTTCAGTGCTGGCCTGTTATAGGGGAGACCGGGGATGGTTGTCACATGGGTTGGTTGTCACAAAGTCTATTGCTCGGCCGCTAGACGGTACACGCATTCCGGCTATATAATGTAGTTAGCTGCCATATTTCTTGGTTAGTTGCTGTTGGTGGCACGAGAGTGTTGTCAGTTGTTCGTCCGCTACAGATAATTTTTCAACAAATTCAGTCGGTGAGTAAACTTTTTTGACCCTACTTTTTATTTTGTGTATATTTGTCAGAGTTTACTTCTCTTGCGACACTTAACACAGTTTGAAAGCACATATTTATGCAAAGATTGCGGTGTTGATTTTTAAGTCAAGATGTTGTTTTTAGTCTCCACGAATTATTTTACACAAAATGGCGGGATGGGGAAGTTGTCTCAAGTAGTCGGGGGCTGATTGTCTCATGTGACAACCAACCCCATCTAAGATTCGTGTTTTATCCTTACAGATTCTGGCACATGGAAAATGGTTCGGGCTTTCAAGAAAAAACTAAGCGTGGTGAAACCCTTCCTGGTGTTATATTAAGAGCAGTGAGATGTGTTTTTCGAGACCACAAATCTATCAGACAAGCTGCAAACGAATTTCACATTAACTATCGAACCCTTGCTCGATACTGCAAAAAGATATCCCCAAGTGAATTAAATGACGACCAATGGACTGTCCCATCAATTCCTGTTGGTTATCAAAAAAATCGTCAGGTGTTCAGTGAATTGCAGGAAAAGGAGTTTGTAGCCTATGTAATTGAAGCTTCAGACATTTACTTTGGGCTCTCTCCTAAAGAAGTAAGAAATCTTGCTTATGAAGTTGCTGTAGCTAATGAAATTAAAATGCCGCAATCATGGACTAAAAAAAATTGCTGGGGTCGATTGGTTTTCTAGTTTTTTTGAAGCGAAACCCAACATTGTCCATTAGAAAACCTGAGGCAACCAGTTTGGCTAGAGCTTCTAGTTTTAATAAAACGAATGATGGATTCATTTTTCAACTACTTGACAGAAGTAATGACGCGACATAAGTTCCAGGCCCATGAAATATGGAATATGGATGAGAATGGCATGACTACAGTCCAAACTCCTGACAAAGTGGTAGCTCAGCGAGGATATAGGCAAATTGGCAATATCGTGTCAGC
Source organism: Timema shepardi (assembly GCA_902151425.1). Taxonomy (NCBI): domain Eukaryota; kingdom Metazoa; phylum Arthropoda; class Insecta; order Phasmatodea; family Timematidae; genus Timema; species Timema shepardi. The sequence continues at coordinate 58,585 of CABFVX010000460.1, forward strand.
TGAGAGAGGTTCTCTTGTGACGATGGCGTGTGCTGTGTCCGCAATTGGTAATTATATCACACCTTTTTAATATTTCCACGGGTTAACTATAGATACCATTTTGTTATAAATGGCCCAGTTGGTTCTCAGGGTGCAGCAAATCCCTCAGGATGGATGCAAGAAATCCATGTTTTGGAATTTCTTAAGCATTTCCATAACCACACAAAAAGAACATGTGCGAAACCAGTGTTGTTAGTGTTGGACAATACGGGTCCCACCTTAGTGTCGCTGATCTAAATTATACCAAAGAAAATGGAATTGTGATGCTTTCTTTTCCACCTCATTGTAGTCATAAATTGCAGCCGTTAGACCGATCTGTTTATGGACCAATGAAGAAATTTATGAATCTTCTTGTGACAGTTGGATGCTTAATAATTCGGGAAAGACTATGACAATTTATGATATTCCCACAGTGGTATCCGGGGCCTACCCACGGGCAATGAAGCCAAATAACATTTGTGCTGGTTTCAAAATCACAGGCATATTTCCATTCAATCGGGAAATTTTTACCGAATCCGATTTCGCGCCAAAGCTTTGTCACCGATAGGCCTACGCGGGAAGACTAAAATATCGATGGCAGTATCTCGGGTCCAGCTGCATCAGACTGCCACACCTGTGAAGTTGTTTTTCCAGAGAGACAGGCTAACCCTCCAGAAAGTCCTCAACAAGATCTCCAAGCTCCCTCTAGCAGTGGCAGGCCTATGAATCCGGCTCTACACATTCCTCTCGACACAATTCGTCCGTTTCCTAAGGCAGGTGCATGGAAAACTACCCATAACAATGCTCGTAAAAGACATACGCCAATCTTAACAGATACACCCGCGAAAAAAATCTTAGAAGACCAACAAAAAACCAGCGAAGAGAAAAATAAATAAGAAAGCAACTTTATGCAAAAGGCAATTATTTAAGAACAAACAAGACAGTAAGTTTAAAAGAAAAATAAGAAAGGACAATAAAAAGGATAGCTGTGACAGTGAAGACGAAGAAGGGTGCTTCTGTCTTGTTTGCGTGGAACCCTTTTCTAACAGCAAGCCGAAAGAAACGTGGGTCCAGTGTATTGAATGCAAGGGATGGTCTCATGAGAAGTGTATCGCGGGAAATCGTGTTTACACTTGCCATAACTGTTTTTCTGACATGTCAGATGTAAGTGATGATTAGTTGAGAATCTAGAAACAATATTTGTGTGTAGGCCAATAAACCTAACAATTTTAAGTAACAGTTGTTAAAAATAACATTTATTTTATTTCTTTATGCTGATGCACGCTTCATTTAAGTTTATTCTTATGAGGGTGCAGCAATTTAAGGTCACAGTAGATTATATAAGTGCTGGTATTATATTATACACTTACGTATATAACATTATATTGTCTAAGCCTACGTGAGTTATGTAGTTTTGGTGGAGAATTTTCTTTTATCTTGTATTGTAGGGATTTAATTTTTAATATGATCTAGAATTTTGATATTTTAGGGCATAATAACAGTTTTTGTAATAAAATGTGTTTTTCTCCCGTGATACTGCATCAATTTAACATACAATTTGATAAATCCTTTCCTTATTTTAGGGTTACGAAAGCGATTATAGTAGTCAGTGCGGTATTATAAAAGGTCGTAGTTGTAGCGAGTGTTTGTAAAATGCAATTTTATGCATTTAAAAGAGCTGGGACAACCAACCCAGATGCTTGAGACAACCATCCCCGGATTGGGGTAAGTTGTCACACTCAGCAAAAAAAAAATTGGACTCAAATTTCATGAATTTATAATTATTCTAGAACAACAATACTTTTTCCTAAGCTGCCCAAAACTTCCAATTTTCTAATACAGTTAAGAAAACTGAGTTATAGCTTACCATAAAAATTAAAAAAATTGAGATAGAAAAAGTGTGACAATCATCCCCGGTCTCCCCTACGTCACACGACTGTTGAAATTTGAAAATTATTAAAACCCTCTGATCAGACTATAAAAATAAAAACTTTAAAACTAGACTAAAATTGTATAATGTATAATAATAATAATAATTTATTATTATTATTATTATTATTATTATTATTATTAGCACCGTGTCTTAATACCCTTTCGGGTTATACGCACTTACGCTAATGTGTAATGGTAGGGTGTGTGAGATGAAACGGAGAACCTACAGTTTAACGTGGAATCCGAACCACGGTGGAGGCCTGGCATTCCCCACATTCACAAGCTGTTTTGTCAGAGGTGAAGGAAGAGGTTTGGCTATCAGATAAATCTGTGGCGTGGCCGAGGATTGAATCCCGGACCCCCAGCACAGAAGTCCGCTTAGGAGAAATTAAACTTAAGTACAAACAATTACATTTGGGATATAAAATATATATCAATTACATTATAGTTCCATTTAATCGGTTGAAATTATTTTACAGAAATAATAATCGAAAGTTTTCCGTCTCATCTCTAATTTGAGCCTCAACCTCCCTGTCACCGATAATCCAGTATATTAAAAGTGTTTCTAGCACGTCATGACGGTATGTATGACGAGGCGTAGAAACTTGACCTGGAATACGGAAGTTCACGAGCTGACAAGGACTCTGACGTCACCATCTCTAAAAATGAAGGCGGGATGTAAGGGTTGGAAGAAGCAGCCACCAATCTAGACACCTGCCATCACAACCGCGACCACGAAAAGGACAGTTGGAGGAAACGGACCCCGAGATATGTCAGCCCCGACTTTTAGATACCGGAGTCTTTGCAAACTTTGGTGGAAACTAGCCTCTCCATACAGACACGACGTCCGGGCGCGGCCGACGTAGAACAGACTCAGTCCTCACGACGTTATTGCGTCAAGTAAAAAGCCATGTATGCAAAGAACTTGATACGTCAAATGTCAAAGCTACTCTTCACCGATTTTTTGGCAGCGGAATGAATTAAATCAGAGGGTCAGCGTTCTACCTATGACAATTACCCAGGAAATAGCCGGAAAAGTCAAGATGTCTCAAATGTGTACCAAAACTGTTTAAGATGTTGACAATAAAGATCCACCGTTTTTTAGTGAAACTCTGATGGAAGTTTGTAGAATAGGTACTCGCTTAACAAATCCACTGTAAAATATGGTGCAATGCCTGAGGGTTAAGGGGTGGGTGTTGAAGAAACCATTTCACGTTCCAATAACCCTACTGTCGCACTTGCCTTATAGAGCAGCTCCACGTACGTGAGAGGGGAAGGTCCTTCTCTTAGGCAATTATAAAAAGCTTAAGCTTATGTCTTGTGTCCATGCAAACACTTTCATCGTAAGAAATTGTAAATTTTAAGATGAGTTGACGTTGTAGGGGTCCCAAACTTTTCCCACGCAATCTTCATATGACAAATCGAGACACTTTGAACTGAATGGCTCTGTATCGTAGAGTTTATATTTACTATCCTATAAAAAAATTAATAAGATTTTAAAGTCAAATAATATTCTACTTGTGTCGGACTCATACACTTTTATCAATACTTGAAATGTTTTCCTTCCACCACCTTCAAGTTGTTAATTGTCCGTTTATTAACAATTACAATAACGTTTCCCTACATTTATGAGATGTGCAGAAATGTATTTTTTTTTCTTTTCTAAATGCTGCCAACTCAAATTGTGTATTATTTTAAGAAGAGAAAGCATACCGGCACTAACTCAAGTTGTACGACACAATCAACCATACAACCTGGTTTAGTATTAAATATTGAAAGTAAATAAAGGTGTCTTGTTACAATTTATGGATATAAATTTGGATCACAAGAATTATATTATTTAATCTAGCCTATAGATAGTGATTAATAAATAGCGTCATTTTACTGTCAAGTATTTATAGAGAGTGAACAAATAGCAGTTTAATGTCCTCTGGCTCAGTAAAACTATACTAGTATCTCTTATGCGCATGTGTTCTTACCAACATCACTGAAACATATAACCTAAGCTACTACAAAATTACGAAAATGATAGCAACTTGATTGTTCTAATAATCATCATAATAATTGATTGTACCCACAATACTATTTAACTTTTATTGAATTAGGTAGTGAATAATTAAGTACAGACCTGCTTTGATAGCCGCCTGCTCTAAGACATCATTCATGTTGGACTAAGCTGCCAACGACAGGGAGGTCAGGATTATAAGCCCAGTCGGGTGTAGAGAGGGTGATTTTCCCTAAATGGTTTTCCTCTTTTCACGCAAATGCTGGTTCACTTCCTCTAAATGAAACCTTCCTCATGCCTAGCTCCTTAGTGTAACTAGTACATATGTGTACAACCTGAACAGGTAATAAAACTATAGAAACATCGCCCGAGTTACGGAGCATAACTATCTGTCCGGGCTGTCTGCATGTTTACACTAATTCTGGGGGGGATTAGGAAGATATAATTTATAAAGATCGTAGACCCACACTCGCGTGGAGAGAGAGTGACAAACTATAAAGTAGAAACCACCTTCAGTACACCTTACTGGGATTCAAGCTCCAAACCTCCCCGTCATCAGCAATCAAGTTTATTACGAAACCATCCAACAACCAATTCGGATTAATATGTAATAGTCTAACTTTTGTGTTAAGCGTAAACGCTAACGTAAGTGTTAGTCGAAACTAGTGAGCAGCGATCAGCTAGGATGCCAATATAGATAAGGTGTAGAAGGCAGGACATTCCCTGGTAGGCGAAAAGAGAGAAACAAATACTATATCTAAGTAGTGTGACCATAGTACTGTTTTCTGGTGTAATGTCCTGTTGTACTAAAGAACAGGCGGTAGTACTACATCCAATCAAGTACTTTCAAAGGTACTGTTTTAGTAAGAGAAAACAATACGTCGAATTGAACAATACTAGCGCAAGGAACATCACCCTTGAGTAGTAGTTGTTTTTAGGAGTATAATCGATAAAGAAAGTTGAAGACTGTGAAAAACAATTTTGAAAAAAATGTTTTTGTGAGTTTCTGTACGAATATAGTTTTTCTAAACCATGATATTTGTTCCTGAAATTGCCGAAGAAACTAATGTTATTTTGGCTATTATTTGACATGGTGTAACTCAAGAAGCGATTAAAAGTTTGTTATATAAATAGTTTTTGTTTCAATTATTTTTCTTTTACCTTTTACTATTTTATCTCTATTTTAAATTTCTCCTTTTCTGTTATCATACACACGGAATACTACCATACTAAGAAATAGTAACCTTTGATATTTTTTCTCTTAAAAAAAATTATCGTCACCATATGGTCATACTATCAAAATGGTTGTACGATATAATATACACAGTAAAAATTTTAAAACTCACTGAACGGTACATACGGTAATATGACTGCACGGTAGAATGATCGTTAAGTAAAAACTGTCATACGTGAAAGTGTGAAACTCTAAAAAGATCATTTGATATTACTTAACAAGGCAATTTGGAATACACGATAAAAAGGTACACCCACCTTTGATAGGCTGATAAAACAGTGGGTAAATTTACTTGGTAAGGAAAAGATTATTGTATGTGCGCAGCATCTTACTTCCATTTCGGGCTACCCACGTAATTACACTGGTGGGGTAGGGATGAGGAAGGTCAAATTTGGAGTAAATGTGCCCACATTTTCGTTTAGGGAGGTATAAACCATCCTGAGTACACCCGGCCAAGATTCAAGCCTTGACCTGAGGGATGTGGTGTCGAAAGTAAAGTATCGATATCAAAACTTGATCATGTAAAAATATTTTTACCAAGTAATAATTTCAACTTTTGTATAATAATAATAGTATTTTCATATTTATACAAACACTGAAAAATAGAATAACTTAACCATATTTTAGTATATTTAGGTCTATCACGTCTATGTTTATGTGTTGTAATTTGGAAGGTATGATAGTATTGTATAATGGATCTTAAAAAGGTTTTACCATACTAGCTATCAAAATGTCTATGAAAATAAAGCGGATGGAAAGTTATTTAATAGCTGAATATGATTAGTAATATATTTTTGCAATCTATGTTGTAACCTCCTTTAACCATGGTAAACATTTATCAAAGCATGAGTTAAGATAACAACAAAGTTGTTTCTTTCGATACCGACCCAATACCGGAGTGTGAGTACTAATATCAGTAAAAGCATAGAGAAAAAGGTATCAAGTAAAAAATACTAGTATCGAAAGAAAAATATCGATATTAGTAAAATATTGATCCACTTTACCACCCCTCCACTGTCAAACCGGACTAGAAGAGCTTAGCATCTCAACCGCGCACTCACTTATACGGGTGTTAGCATAATACTTGTATAATACTGCACTATAATATATATATATATATATATATATATATATATATATNATATATATATATATATTAACACATCTTATTACCTGTTCAGGTTATATTAATATGTAATAATTATTCTAATAAGTTAGGTATGATGAAGGTTGAATTTAGAATAAGTATACCCGCATTTGTATAGAAGGAAAGTGAAAAACCATTTTAGAAAAATCACCCTCAGTACACCCGACCGGGATTATAGCTTTGATCTCCCTGTCATAAGCAGTTTAGTCCGACACGAGAGTGACACCTTAAACTATGCGGCCACCAAGGTACTAATTTAATTTAGGCTTGATCTAGTGTAGAGGTATGCCCTGAAAAATTAGTTAAGTTCACCTTATTTTAGTTTATAAAGTCATGTTAGCGTATAATTAGTAAATCCGTTTATCTGCGCTTGTAGGCTTATTGAATCAAACAGTTTACCCTATTTGAGTTTATAAAGTCATGTTAGCGTATAGTTAATAAATCCGTTTATCCGTGTCTGTAAGCTTATTGAATCAAACAGTCCAAAATAACATAATTTTAGAACCTAAGGAATTAAAAAGTGTATGTAAAATTTGTATTTATAATAAAAATAAAAATAAACCCTCCAATGGCACTCCAAAGTGGATAAAAAAAAATCGAAAAGTGCAACTCATTCACCACAAGCTCAGGATAAAATTGACCTTTAAAACCCTTCACGATCATAACTCTCCAAGGTTGATACCAGTCACTTAATATAAAAGTAATTCTAGTTTCTAGGTTTTCTATACCATTTTATCTTAAATGCAAAATGCCACTGTTTATGGTGTGAATTTAGAGGACGCTAGAAAAGGTCAATGTGATTCCAGTTGTTTTTTTTTGTAAAAATAAATCAAATATTGATCCAAAGGAAACCAAGAGTTTAACTTTCTTCGCAAAGTGCTATTAACAGTATTTGAGTCTCTGTCAGCAATGTCCTAAAATTTAATGACATTTCCTTTTCATTTCGAAAATGTGTAATTTAATGCCACTAACCTTATGACAGATATTCAAGAACTGCTGATATCACAATGTGAAGAAAGTTCCCTCTGTTTCTAATAGAGTCATATTTGATTCATTTTGGCCAAAAACATGTTTTGCAATAAAAGCTCCAAAAAAATATCTATTCTCTAATTTCCTACAGTGCCACCTTTCAATTAAATGTCCTAAATTCACAAATAGTCATTTGTGTGTGTGGAATTACTTGTATTTTCCCAGGGTTTTTTTTTCAACAAAAAATGCGTGTGTTCCCGGTTCTTCAGGTGAATGGAAACCTGTTTTCTGATATGTTTGAACAAATAATGTAGTGTTTGATAAAACCAAATAACGCCGTATAAACTATGACAAAACACTCCTTAAGGGTACACGTGTCCCTGCCCTCCTGTGAAAGGACGAGTGCCATTTTCATTCTTCGAAAACACACCCGGCCCGTAAGCCTCACTGCCGACAGATCAATAACGGCCACATCACTCTCTGGATCAGCTTTCAGTGGCTTTTAACATGGCCGTATCTGTCGGGGCGATGGGGAAGAAGGTTTAATCGCCACTTCCCCAGGAATGACAGATACATTTTAATACCAATAATATAGATACGTTAACCTCGGTGATCTTGGGGTAGGAAGTGTTCGTTTCAAGACCTGAGGTTCGTGGGTTCAAACCCAGCAGAGATCGACAAATTTTTCTTGAGCGATAAAAATCCGTAGGAAAATTTCCTTTAAAGCAGAAGTAAAGCCATTGGTCCCATGACGATTGTGGCATGTTAAATAACCCTGGAAGGTATGTGAAAACACCTTGAATTAAAGATTATGAAGATTGAAAGTGTAGCCCCTTTTGCGTGGAGTGAGAGTGAAAAACAATTTTGAAAAAAACAAACATTTTAGTACATCTGACCAGAACTCGAGAAAGGCTCTGCCTGACATCGGCAGTCTAGTCCAACAAGAGAGTGACGCCTTACACCATGTGGCCACCGAAACAAGTTACGTAAAAAAGTATACTAAGCCTTTAGGGCAAATGACAAAAGTGTTGGCTATTCAAATCTTATTTTATATGTGTATAAAATATAGGTCCTCCAGTCGATTTGGCATGTTTTCCTATATCCAGACACCTGGAACTGTCATAACCCCCCACCCCTAGTCACATTAATTCAATATGAAGAGCGCATACATAACTGTACCAACTTGCCATCGACCATACACTTCCTCGTTCCTGATCATACTCAAATGAGGCATGTCAGATCATTAACTTATAGAAAAAAGATGTTTGTTGCTACTACTAAGGATTGTTATACCTATATTCAGTTAATCAGGTAAACTGGTAAGAGGAACAAAATGAATTTAATACCTTCAAGTTAATTTAAATATCCACTTAAATCTAAAATAATTTTACTGAAGGGGTAATAAGGTGAACTAGGGAAAATATTAAAGAGATTAATTGTGAAAGGTTATAGAAATGACTAACAGTATGTTATATAAAACACCATTCTACTAAGTATATGAGTAATTCTTATGAAACCGGTAAATATCTGTTTTTATCAATTTAACTTGGGTTAAAGTAAATAACAAAAGCTATACACAAAATATTAAAGCCTACTTTGATGAGATGGGCGAAAAATAATTGAATATACATATTACTTGATTCGGTGGCCGCATAGTCTAAGTCAGCGGTTCTCAAACCTTTTTTTTTTAGATTGTACCCCTTAGCCAAATGACCGGTTTTAAACAATATGACCACTTGGTAAATTATTGATCTATTTAATCTACAGGGGGAAAATATCCGTAGTCAAAATATTTTAAATGTGACAAAGATACATCTGCGTATAATCTGAACAGGTAGTAAGACGTGGCGCTAATAATATATACAGTACATATAATATTATTTGTAACATATGAGTAATAATTAGATTATGTCTTAAAGTCATTGTCCTGGTCAGACCCAACTCACATTCTTTCAATACAAAATAATCTTTACTAAAGAAATTAATTAAATTTATTTTTAAACATAAATGGTATTTTGTCATATTTACCATAAAATAAATTACATGAATAGTGGTATCTTGAACAGTTATCTCAAACATGTATAATAATTATTATCATCTTGAGTTACATTTGCTGGTGCTATAGAAAGATGGCAGCACATGTCAACAAATGGGTCAGCTGTTTATGTCTGTATTTACAGTACTGATACTACTTATGTGCACTCTAGTGTATTCAGACCAGACATTACATGCAAGTATTTGAAATATCAATTTTGAGTAATTTGTTTTTTTAAACTGGCACTTGGTGCGATAGATGAAGTGAAAATCTTAGCCTCAAAACATTTGGAGAGTAACTTCAATTCCAGTCTATTTAATCATCGTCCTGGTTAGCCAGGTCCAGTAGTGGGAAGACAATTATTTGTATTCTTAAATTAAATTCTTAGTAATTGTCATTTATCATACAGTGCCGAGATATAGGCTTATACTAATTTATGCCAATTTGTGTCTTTCTTTAGTATGTAATAGAATATAACACCCACTTCTCTGTCTGAAAGGTCTAAGGTATCACTTTGGTGTTAGACTGGCATACTGATGACGAGGAGACAGGAGCTCAAATCTCGGTAGGGTCAACTAAAAGGAAATTTTCCTACCTAAATGGTTTCCCTCTATTCTTCCACGCAAATGCATGTAGATTATCTCTAAATGCTTCCTTACTCGTCCTTACCCCATTAAGGTAGTTTATATGCGTATAACCTCAACAGATAGTAAGACCCGGTGAGAAATAAAGATTATAGCATGACAATTACGTAGTCATATCTTTTCAAATAAAGACATTTATATTAGGTTTATTGTGCCTGGTGGTGTGTTGTAAGCATGCATCCATATTTGTATAATATATTTTATATATATTCTACATATATATATATATATAGTGAAAAGGGAAGATAGGCCTAGTGATAGGGATTAACCACCACCTACCAAAACATTGTTTGAATGAAAGAAACCTTTTTTATTTTTATTTTTAATATTTAGCTGCTAATCAAACTAATTCAGTTTAATTTATCTAACTTATACCTTCCTCATCACTAATTTACGAGCGCAAATATGCGGATAGCCTGAACGGATACTAGAACGCACCCCAATAAAATAAAACTATTTTAGTCTCGCGAATTAATGTAGCGCTATGGGGAAAAATTATTCTCGTCACGTTTAGGTGAGAAATCTATTTTCAGGCCAACGTTATTAACCTAATTCCAAACAGAGTTGATTATAGATTGTTGTTGTTATTGTATTGGGTGTAGCACAATTACACTGCAGTGGGTCAGACTTAGTCTAGGTCCGAGGCAACCACAAAAGGAGCTTAGCGGAAAGCCGCTTTGCAGGCGAAATTTATATCGCGCTGTAACAAACCGTTCCGATAGTATTCCAGTTTATAAAGCCTACACGAGTGGTTTGTTACAAATTGACCCCGTTAGCTCTATACGAGTTTTACATATATATTTAATAGAGGCCCACAAACCTACCATGTACCTTTCCTTGTTATTGTTCTGACCCAGGAAAGCTTACACTATTAAACACGACGTTATGACTGAGGGAAGTTTCATTGGGTTTATTAAACGCACAGTTTGTCTTCACTTTTGAATTCAATATGTGCAAGGATTCTCATATATAGGACTAGGATGTTGTTGATCCATGGGCGTAGGGAGGAGAGAAAGTTATGGGGTTTAAACCCCCTCCCGAATTTTTCCAAAGTTAGTTGATACAGTATGAAGCTTAAAGCTTGCTTTTTCTCAAACTTCAAATACCTTATAAAGCAATTTACTTTTCAAACAATTGGCCGAGGAAAGACCACTTTAAATAGCTTCTAGAGGCATATAACTTCTGAAGAAGAAAAAGGCAGAAAATACACTAGATAGCTCCAAAAAAAATCCTAGTTATAACTACTTCAAAGAGATTCTCGGGAATCAAATTTATATTTAAAAATCCTACTATCACTTCTTAGAATTTAGAAGCATCAAAATTTTCAAAAATTTGCCAGAGGAGATTTGCTCCAAATATCCTCTAGTAGTCACTAATATAAAAAAACGGGGGGGGGGGGGGAGAGGGTTTTTTTTTTACAAAAAAACACTTTTTTTAT